>SJYV01051512.1:918594-1207228 GCA_006410875.1 Neotragus pygmaeus | reverse complement strand
AGTACTCTTGCCTGGAAAATCCCATGGACGGAGGAGCCTGGTAGGCTGCAGTCCACGGGATCGTGAAGAGTCAGACACGACTGCGCGACTTCACTTTCACTTTTCACTTTCAGGCATTGGAGAAGGAAATGGCAACCCACTCCAGTGTTCTTGCCTAGAGAATCCCAGGGGTGGGGGAGCTGGTGGGCTGCCGTCTATGGGGTCACACAGAGTCGGACATGACTGAAGTGACTTAGCAGCAGCAGCAGCATGCATGTTTTCATACTTTTTATGTATAGATCCATAATCAACAGTTATTTTCTGTTTTAAATTTTATATAAATAATAGCAAAATATCATTTTTAAATATTGTTTTTGAGATTTATTTATAATAATTCATGGATATCATTCATTCATTTTTGCTATACTATATTTCATTATACAAGTATGCAGCAATTAATTTACTCATTCTCTTGTTAATGAAAATCTAAGTTGCTTTCAAAAAAGAATTTTTTTCCTCGCAATTACATACAGTGACATAGTGGACATTCTGTTCCATGGCTCTTTACACATACATTTCAAAGTTTTTAAAGAATATTCCTAGGAACTGAATTATTGGGTCTTCAGATACAGACATTTTCAACTTTTTAGATATTGCCAAATCAGTACTGCAAACCTAAAGTTGTATAGATTTACACTCCCAATAAGTAAGAAGTCCCACCCACTGTTCTATATACATGCCAACGTTTGTTACTTCCAGACAATTTTAACTTAAAAAATACTTATATTTTTTAATTAACAAACTTTAGTGCAGTTTTAAAAAGTTTCTTTCCATTTGCAGTTATTACAAAATATTGGCTATATTGCCCGGGTTGTGCAACATCCTTGAGCCTATCGTACATCCAATATTTTGTGCTTCTCATCCCCTCTTTTTTTTTTTTTTTCTCTTTCTAACTTACTTCCATCTGTATAATAGGCTCTAGGTTCATCCAGCTGATTAGAAATGACTCAAATATATTCCTTTTTATGACTGAGTAATATTCCATTGTCTGTGTGTGCCATAGCTTTTTTATTTATTCATCTGTCACTGGACATTTAAGCTGCTTCTGTGTCCTAGCTTTTGTAAACAGTGCTGCAGTGAACATTGCCCCTCATCTCATACTGCTCCTCCCTGAACACTGGTAAACACTAGTTTGTTCTCTGAGTCTGCTTCTTTTTTGTTACATTCATTAGTTTGATGCATTTGTTAGATTCCACATATAAGTAATATCATACAGTATTTGTCGTTTGTCTTTTTCTGTTTGACTTATTTCACTTTGCATAATGCTGTTCAAGTCCATTTATTTGGTTGCAAGTGGCAAAATTTCATTAATTTTTATGGCCAAGTAGCAGATAATTATAGTTTTTGCCTATCTTATTTGTGTGCAATGATATTTTATTTTAATTTATATTTTTCTGATTACTACTGGAGTTGAACATATATGTTTATTGGCTGCTCAATTGTGTTTCCTATCCTTTATTTATTCAATGAATATTTTATGTGAGTGTTTTTTCTCTTACTTATTGTTTTATAAGTTTTATTATCATTGTGACTTAGTGTTTGTGGTTTTAGGTGCTGCAAATATCTTCTCCTAGTTGATATCATCTCTTTTACTTTTGTTTATGATGGTTTTGTTGTAGAAAATACTTAATTTTAATGCATTTACATATATTAAACTTTTTGTGGTATATGCTTTGATATATTTTAAGGAAATCTCCCCTACTTCAAGGTCAAAAAGATATTCTTCTCTAGTGTTTTCTGAAAATATTGAAAATGTGCTTTTGTATTTATATCTTTAAGTGGTCTAACTTTTTGCATATGGATGTGAGGTAGTGTTCATATTTTATTTTTGGAGTGTTAATTATCTTAGTACCATCAATAATCAGTCCTTTCACATTGATCTGCAGTTTCCATTTATCATCTACCAAGTTTCCATATTAGATTTGAGGAGTGTATGTATGATTCTCTTCAATCTTGTTGTTTTCTTTGTCTGTCACTGTGTTGATATCACACTAAGTTAAAGTAGTGCTATAATGCATCTTGTTATAAAGATGATGGCATAAGCAAATCCACCCCTACTCTTCCCTGCATATTTGCTCAGTCACTCAGAAGTGTTCAACTCTGTGTGACTCCATAAACAATAGCCCACCAGGCTCCTCTCTCCATGAGATTTCCCGGGCAGGAATACTGCGGTGGATTGCCATTTCCTACTCCAGGGGACCTTGTTGACACAGAGATTGAACGTGTGTCTTCTGTGTTTCCTGCATTGGCAGACAAATTCTTTACCACTGCACCACCTGACAATCTCTACCCCTATCTTATTCTCCTTCAAAATTGTCCTGAGTCTTAGCTATATTTTCTTCTGTATATATTTTAGATTTGGCTTCTTATGTTCCAAGAAAAATACTTTTGTATTTTCATTCAGTTTGTACTTTCTGTGTGAGCAAAGACTATCTCACCATTTATTTGAATTTTATCTAATATCCTTTTTGGTTATCTTTTGATTATTAATTTCAAATTAATTGCTTTGTGCTCAGTTCATGTGTTTTTCATACTATCAATCCTTTGACATATGAGACTGATTTTGTGATCTAGTATGTGACTAATTTTTTTTTTTATAAATGTTCAATTTAGCTTGGAAAAAATGTGAATTTTCTCATTTTGAAATTAGGGTTCTGTATTTCATTTAACAATCAAGCTTTTTAATCATGTTGTTTAATTTTCTACATCTTTACTAATATGTTTCAGCTTGATATGAATATCACACTGAGAGATGTGTATTCAAATTTCTCAGCGTTAGATGGATATGTTTCTCCTCGTTTTCCCATTTTCATTAAACATTTTTAGTCTACTTAATAATCACATACAAGATAGTGATTATAAAATATTTCACTAGTCTGAGGTTAACAGCTATTTTTTCCCATTAAAAAATATACCATTTCATTGTCTTCTGACTGCAGTTATTGCTGCTAAGCAGTTTGGTATAGAATTGTTTTTCCTTGATAGATAACATGCCCCTTTCCTCTGGTTGCTTTTCTGATTTTCTCTGTTTGGGGTTTGTAGTTTAACTACCATATGCCTATCTGTGGGTTCTATTGTACGTTTCCTGAATCTAAGATTTTTGTGTCTTTCATCAATTAAAAAAATTGAGCCGTTACTTATTTCTTCCAAAGATTATCTCCCTCTTCTCTTCAGTTGCTTTGCTGGAAATGCTGTTAGATGTATTTGGACATTCTTGTTTTCTTTTCCCTATTTCTCAACCTCTCTGTTAAGTTTCATCTCCCTGTATCCTCTGTGCCATATTTTGGGTTATTTCTTCCTGTCTAATCTCTAGTTCAATATTCCCCTTTTCAGTTGAATTTAATCTGCCTCTTACTTTTCCAGGAGCTTTTAATTCCAATGATTTTATTTTTCATTTCTAGAGCTCCTATTTTGCTTTTATTGATTTTTTAATGTGTTCCTGGAATTTTCAAAGCTGCCCTGTTGTTTATTTGTATTTTCAATGCCTTCTTTTACATCTGTTTACTTTGAATGTACTTTGAAAAATGTTTACTTATTCAAATATGTTCATGGTAGATGGTTATGTAAAAAATAGTTACAAATCACATATATAATACAAAATTATCTTGTAAACCAATAGTATAGTTCTATATTGAATGTACTTTTTATAAGCTCTATTTGTAAGTTCTGCTATTTGAAATTCATGTGGCTTTAATTCTGAGAAAGAGGAAAAGAGGAGAGAAAGAGAATATGTGTGTGTGCATACACACACATTTATATGCGTGTGGTTGCTGGCCTTTACTAATGAATTGGTTCTTCATATGTCTGGTGTAAGTGGTCTGTGAGTTCATTTTCTAAGAGGCTTTATATGTGATAATTTGGTGTGGTGTAACTTTTCCAAACAGTTTGCCTTGCCAAGTGTCCCAATGGTATCATGATCCAATAATTGCCTTTTTAAAAAAATTTACCTATTTATGGTGGAAAATTTTCAAACATACTCAAAAGTAGATAAAACAGTATAATGAATTCCTATGATTCCATTATCCAGTTTCAATAATTATTACAAGATGATCACTGTTGCTTCATTTGCCTATTCTGGCACTTTCTCCACACCGACACNTTGAAAAATGTTTACTTATTCAAATATGTTCATGGTAGATGGTTATGTAAAAAATAGTTACAAATCACATATATAATACAAAATTATCTTGTAAACCAATAGTATAGTTCTATATTGAATGTACTTTTTATAAGCTCTATTTGTAAGTTCTGCTATTTGAAATTCATGTGGCTTTAATTCTGAGAAAGAGGAAAAGAGGAGAGAAAGAGAATATGTGTGTGTGCATACACACACATTTATATGCGTGTGGTTGCTGGCCTTTACTAATGAATTGGTTCTTCATATGTCTGGTGTAAGTGGTCTGTGAGTTCATTTTCTAAGAGGCTTTATATGTGATAATTTGGTGTGGTGTAACTTTTCCAAACAGTTTGCCTTGCCAAGTGTCCCAATGGTATCATGATCCAATAATTGCCTTTTTAAAAAAATTTACCTATTTATGGTGGAAAATTTTCAAACATACTCAAAAGTAGATAAAACAGTATAATGAATTCCTATGATTCCATTATCCAGTTTCAATAATTATTACAAGATGATCACTGTTGCTTCATTTGCCTATTCTGGCACTTTCTCCACACCGACACATCACACACTGGATAATTTTGAAGTAAATCTTGGATATTATATAATTTCATCCATAAATATTCCACTAAGTCAAAAGATGAAGACTAAAAAATAATCAAAATAGCAGTCACACCTAACAAGTTAACAAGATGAAATCAGAGTTTGAATATTCATGATTAACTCATGAATATTTCTTCACAGTTTGTTGAAATCAGGATCCCAACAAAATTCATGAACAGCAATTGGTTCGTATATTTTTTACATCCCCTTTACTCAAAGATTTACCTTTACCCTCTCCTTTGTCTTCTTTCTTTGCCTTTTTCCTTCCTTTCTTCTCTCCCTCTCTCTCCCTCTTACAATTTATTTGTTGAAAAAGAAAATTCAGGATCACTTTCATGTTACTTTCTATTTTCTCACCTTCATGGGTTCCAAGACTCTACAAATATTAAAATCCCTCAAAATCTTTACCCCACACCATCGACTGAGACAAAACAATTTTCCTGATGAATTTAAATGCTACTGGGTTAATTATTTTGTAGTCCTATAAGGGTGTAGCCATTTAGGGGCCTACCTTTATGCCATGGTCTTAGATCCATCTCTTAGCCTATATAAGCTCAATGCATTTGAAAGTGTTTTATAGAGAGAAGTTTCTTATCATTTTGTCCTTAATACTGTGTAAAAGTGAAACCTCTTAATGCTTTAAAAAAAAAATCTTCTTTGGATTTTTTTGCAAGTTTCTTAACCTAAGTTACAATATTCTATAAAATGGGGTATTTTTTTTTCTTATTACCTTGTTTGGGGGAATAAAATAGCTAAAGTGTACAAAGTGGGCAATGAGTATAGAGGATCTTTGAACAGAGTTTGAAGAATGAATATACCAGATTCAAAATGGTTGAAGGAGGAGTACCAGGATGGTAAAGAAATAACTTTATTGCTCAACAGTTTTGTTGTTCATGCTTACTCAATCTTTTTTTTTAAAGGTTTTAATGCCATTTACATACTTTTGTTTGTTTATCTTTGGCTGTGTTGGGTCTTGTTGCAGCATGTAGGAGCTTCTCTGTAATTGTGGCATGCGGGCTCTAGAGCACATGGGCTCAGTGGTTGCAGTGCGTGGGCCTCTCTAGTTGCAGCTTATGGGCTTTGTTGCCCCGCAACATGTGGGATCTAGTTCCTCTACCAAGGATCAAACTCAAATCCTCTGCATGGGAGTGCAGAGTCTTAGACACTAGACCACCAGGGAAGTCCCCTGTGCTTATTCAGTTTTTTGGGTGTAATTGCAAAACTGTCAGCAGTTCCTATAAAATATGTATCTTGGCATAGATGTGCAAATCTGCATTGCAGTATTAAAATAGGACCCAAACGAAATGGACTCTACTTGAATGTCTGCTTGACAAGCCATGCACAGGATAGTTGCCACATTTTTCTCTCAGTTTTCTATAAGTAATTTGAAGAAACAGTTGTGAGATTCATTGGTTTTAAAATTATGAGCTAATTTGCAGTCATTTGCAAGCAAGGTTTTTGAAACTTAGAAATCGTAGCAGCTTTGTTCTGACACATCTCTTGCAGATCTCCCTAGCTTTCCAACCTTATTTTAGCAGGAACATCAAGGAAAGCACACTATATCCATAGGATTTGGAGGATTCAGGCTCCCTTCATCCAGCTGCTGGTCACAGGTTCCAACTCATCTTTACCAGTCCCATCAGGATAGTTTTCTAACATCATCTAAACCAACATAGGCGATATAAGCAAACATCTGCAAAGCACAACGTGTGCTAAGAAACAGGGTAGTCACCCAACAGCATGTTGTCCTCCCCACCCTTTCTGTGTTGATTCAACAGATCTGGCTAAGCTCCACAGCAGTGCAAAGTATAATGTAAGATTGGCTAAAAATTTTTTCTAAATACGTGTATAAAGTCTACCTATCATGAATTATACATATATATAATCTTTCTGTATATAAGAGATTTAAAAGATATATAGCTGTATTAATATCAAAATAAACACAGATATAGATATAAAATTCTGGTTATTGGATAGCTTCAAATCATGATAAAACTCATTACTTGGAATTAGAAAGGATATATTTTACCAAACAAAGAACTTCAGTCTGGTATGTGCTTCTTAACACTTCATATTTCTTGGCCAGGCAATCAGATATTTTATCACAACAAATCAGTTGAATCCACTCTCATTGCTGGCAATGGCAAGAGCAATAATTTCCTGAAGAATTGTCTCATAAATTCTTATAAATTTTACTTCTACAATTTATTTTCCAAAGCAATCTAGATTAAAGAAAGTTCTAGGTGATGATAGACCTGCTTTTTTCAATTTATTAGCACATAAATCATTTAATTTGCTTCTATTGGAATGTCTTTGCAAACTCATAGATGAAAAATCCATAGAATTACAGCAATTCAGACATAGATCTGTCAGGTAACAACTCCTCAGGCAAGAAGACAATGACAGTAACAAAGGGGAAGAAAAAGACTGAGATGTTACAGGTGTGGTTCAGCAAGTGTCTTCTCTCTTTAAACTCTGCAAAGAAATAATTTTCTTTGAGAGAATTCATCATCTAGAATTACCTCTTCGCTGAGAAATTTTGACCTGGATCTTTATGAGCTTCCTGTAAAAATAATCTGACTTGCAAGCTAAAGATTACAAATTGTTCCTTCCAAGAAATACATAGAAATGCACAGATGGGGATGTGTTTCATAACCCAAACTCTTCCTGGGGCAGGTGGAACTTAATCCTTAGATGAAGAGAGTATTTCTGTACTACATCTCTTCATTGACAACTTTTACTGTAATGGAAAAATGAAAATAACGAGTAGGGCAATGAAGTTCTGGGGTTGTAGATTCCTAAGGCAAGTGGAAAGGCATTGAGTATCTTTCTAATATGTGTCAGCCAAATAAAACACTCCTTAACAAAACTTAGTAGCTATAAAAAGTTGTTGCTAGCTATAGCTTTATTTGTGGTAGAAAAGAAGCTGCTATTTTGCATGGTAAGTTGCTTCAATCATGTCTGACTCTGCAACTCTATGGACCACAGCCTGCCAGGCTCCTCTGTCCATGGGATTCCAAGGCAAGAATACTGGTGTGGGCTGCCGTACCTCCTCCAGGGATCTTCCCGACCCAGAGATTGAACACACATCTCTTATGTCTCCTGCATTGGTAGGCAGGTTCTTTACCTCTAGAGCCACCAGCTTAGTTTAATAAAAACCAAGAAAATTTTTTTCAAAATTATAATTAGTGTGCTATGTTTTAATGCTTATACAGTTATATTTGTAGTGTTTAGAGACAGATGTTACAGTTTGCCCCCTGATCTTTTTTTTTCTTGTTGGAATTTTTAAACTGAAGTATAGGTGATTATATGTTATAGGTATAAAATATAGTGATTCACAATTTTTAAAGGTTATACTCCATTTATGGTTATTATAAAATATTGGCTATATCTCCTGTGTTGTAAAATATATCCTTGTATGTTATTTTATACAAAATAGTGTGTACATTTTAATCTCCTACCCCTATATTGCCCTCTCCCCATCTCACCACTGGTAACCAGTAGTTTGTTCTCTGTATCTGTAGGTTTGGTTCTTTTTTGTTGTATTCACTCGTTTATTGTATTTAGATTCCACATATAAGTGCTTGTAGTATTTGTCTTTCTCTGTCTGACTTAATTCACTTAGTATAATACCCTCCAAGTCCATCCATATTACAGCAAAATTTCATTCTTTTTTATGGCTGAGTAGTATTCCATTATATATGTGTATATGATATATATATCACATCTTCGTATATAGATCATATATATATCACTATCATATGTGTCACATATATCATATACATATCACATCTGCTTTATCCATTTATCTGTTGATGGACACTTAGGTTGCTTCCTTGTCTTGCCTGTTTTGAAAATATTGTTGCTATGAACATTAGGGTTCGTGTATCTTTTCAAATTATGTTTTTCTTTTTTATTATTATTATTATTTTTAATTTTACTTTATTTTACTTTACAGTACTGTATTGGTTTTGCCATACATCAACCTGAATCTGTCACGGGTGTACATGAGTTCCCAACCCTGAACCCCCCTCCCACCTCCCTCCCCATACCATCTCTCTGGGTCATCCCAGTGCACCAGCCCCAAGCATCCTGTATCCTGCACGTTTTTTTTTTTTTTTTCATGTGTATATACCTAGGAGTAGAATTGCTTTATCATATGGTAGTTCTATTTTTAGGAACCTACAATCTCTTTTCCATAATGACTGCGTCAGTTTACATCCCCACCAACAGTATAGGAGAGTTCCCTTTTCTTCATATCCTTGTTAACATTCGTATCTGTGTTCTCTTTGACGACAACCATTCTGACAGGTGTGAGGTGATATATCACTGTGGTTTTGATTTGCATTCCCCTGATGACTAGTCACATTGAGCATCTTTTAATGTGCCTCTTGGCCATCTACATTTCCTCTTTGGAAAACTGTCTATTTAGATCTTATGTCCATTAAAAAAAAATTTTTTTTATGTTAAGTTGTATGAGCTGTTTATACATTTTTGAATATTAACCCCTTATTGGTCATATCATTTGCAAGTATTTTCTCCCATTAAGCAGGTTGCCTTTTCATTTTGTCAATGGTTTCCTTGCTGTACAAAAGCTTTTAAGTTTAATTAGGCGCCATTTGTTTATTTTTGCCTTTTTTTTTGCTTTAGGAGACAGATCCAAAAAAATATTGCTATGATTTATGTCAGTGAGTGTTCTGCCTGTGTTTTCAAACCTCTAGGAGTTTTATGGTTTCTGGTCTTACATTTAGGTCTTTAATCCATTTTCAGTTTATTTTTGTATGCAGTGTTAGAGAGTATTCTAATTTAATTCTTTTATGTGAAACTGTCCAGTTTTCCTGGCACCACTTATTGAAGAGAATGTCTTTTCTCCACTGTATATTCTTGCCTCTGTTGTACATTAATTGACCCTAAGTATGTTCTCCTCTCATCCTGATGTTCAGTTCTGCCATAAATTCTGGTTAATTTGGAACCTTTACTTTTACATGCCTATCACTTTTGGAACTTCCTATTAATATCTGCACACTAAGTTTGGCTGAAACAATTTTGCTTTTTAAAAAAAGTAACATTAATTTTGGATCTGTTATGGATAGAAAATATTTTTAACGGCATGGCATTTTTTTTTTCAGAAATTAAATGCTTATCTTTGTAAAACCATAATAGTGTAATCAAAGAAACATATACAGCTCGGCATGGTTACCAGGATTGGCACTTCCTGAGTAGTACATAATAAATATTTAGATTGTAGCACAAAAAGAAATAGAGAAAGAGGTTTTATAATTCTTAGGTCTTTGCAAGCTATTTAGGTCACATTATTAGAAAGATTTTTGAAAAGTAGGTCTTTGCTATGAAAGCAAAAGTAGCCCAAATCTCTCAATGAATGGATTCATTTATTCATTTATGTATTTGACAAACAAGTATTGACTGCTTCATGTGTGCTGGTACTATAATAAACCTTTTACACATGCTGTCTTATATAATCTTCACAGCAGTTTATGAAGTAGGTACTGTGGTTATCATCCCAAGATGATGCAACTGAGGCTCAAAGAGGTTACCTTGTCTGATACGGAAAGCTAAAAAGTGATGGAGGTGGCTTTTGAATCCCGATCTGTCAGATCCAGAGCTAAGATATACTGACTCAGTTTCTGCCATTTAGATGCAGCTCATTTTGCTCTAAACCTTTATGTAGTTATCCTCTGTTGTCCATTCTCTGGGAGCCTGTGAGGTCTTAGCTAACTTAGAGTGGACATGTTCTTGAAATAATAATCAATGAGATTCTCATAAGAAACAACCTAGAGTCTACCATCTTGTCTTAAGGAATTGCTGGCTTTACCATTTCATTTTCAGGGAGAACATATCACTTTAAGGATTTATTTATTTTTTGCTGATTATTATATGTCATGTTTGTATGAAAAAGAAGCCATGATGTTAAGTGCTATGCTCTCCATAGCTATTCTCAATGACTGACACATTACATTTTTTAAAATATATATATATTTATTTATTTGGCTGCACCAGATTTTATTTGCGGCATGTAGGATCCTTAGTTGTGGCATATGGGATATACTTCCTGACCAGGGATCAAACCCAGGCCCCCTGCATTGGGAGCCAGAGTCTCAGCCACTGGACCATCAGGAAAGCCTCAACACATTATATTTCTACTTAATTCACTTGTTAAGGTCTGCCTCTCCACTTTAAAGCATTCGCTTATCAAAGCAGCAATTTTTGCCTCTTCTCTTAACTCTCCAGAGCCTCTTGGAGCCTCTAGCATCTCCAGAGCCTCAAAGACTTTCTAGCACATGGTAGATACACAGTGAACACTTATTAAATGAAGAGAATGAGATTATTTCTAAGATGTGATAGAGGGCTACATCTATTTATATCATTCATTTCAGCTCAAATTTCAGAGTAAGTTGCACTGGCACAGTTTGAGGTCATATGAGATGGAAAAAGTAATACCTACTGCCCTTCTGAGCACATTATTTATGATCCTTAAATTATAAAGTAAGTTTTATTTTCTCTGTTTTATACATGAT
Source organism: Neotragus pygmaeus (assembly GCA_006410875.1). Taxonomy (NCBI): domain Eukaryota; kingdom Metazoa; phylum Chordata; class Mammalia; order Artiodactyla; family Bovidae; genus Neotragus; species Neotragus pygmaeus. Next base: position 1,195,933 of record SJYV01051512.1, on the reverse strand, counting down.
GAGATTGCGTCTCAGCGACTGTGTCCCCATCCCCCAGCCTAGACAGAGTCTGGATCTCAAAGACTGATCTTTACACAATGCCTCAGGAGCAGGGCTTCCTGCCCTCCCACAAGGAGAGGAGCAGATGATGGAATGTTTTCTAAATCCCTGCAGCTCTCCTTCTCTTATAGGGCTGTCTAGAGTCCTCCAGAGAGAGGCAGCCAGGATGTGTAATGGTTAAGAGTCAGGCTCTGTACTCCTGACCACATACAGCCTTGAGCTCTGTATTTGCTATATGACCTTGAGCATAAAACCATTCTGAACTTCAGTTTCCTCATCTATAAAAATGGAGTAATAACAGCAACTATCTCAAGGATATTTTACGATACCAAAGAAGATAATTCACAAAGAGTTCTTAGTTTAATGCCTGGCACATAAAACTGCTCAATATTAGCATTAAAATGTCAAACAATCTAGACTTGTTAATTAGTTTTTCTTACATAAAGATTGCACCAAGTATCCACTGGTGCTAATAAAAAATAGTGTCATATTTGTAACCAAGACAGTACATGTGTTTTCAGTTCTAAACCTGCTTAAGTTGGTAATACATTTCTGATCCCTGAAATATACTCTAAATTTGGCTTACTGTAATAAATGTACGAGTGACTCTAATTGCAATAATAATTATGGTAGTAACCACTGGAAGTTATTATCCATTTATTAAGATATTATCCTAGGCCCCTTACTTACATTATCATTAATTCTTTAATTGACCATCAAAAGAAGCCAGTATTGTTTGCATCTCACAGATAACAAAACCAAGGCTAAGAAGCTATAATTTTGTTCAAGATCTTTTAGGTGCAAAGTGGCAAGGTCAAGATTCAGACTCTAAAGTCCACATTTGTTCCACTATGCAGCACTGTCTCCTTGATTGTAGTTCTAGACTTGATTTTAACAAAACTAAAGAAGCAGTAATCACTTGTTGAATGAACTGTAACTTGATGTTCATGCTTCTCAGTTATTTTTACCTTTCTCATCTCATCTGATTGGAGTAGTTTTTAGTCCTTTTATCTTGCTTTTATCTTAAAATACTATTTAAAATAATAACAAATGTGGAGAGTGGATAACTTCATCATTCGACCATATTTACAGCCTATCTGATTAACAGAAAACACTTTGTTGTCTTTAAAAACTAAGGCACAGCAGGAAAAAAAAAATCACAGTTGATTCAATGTTCCTTACATTATGGAATGCATGAGCGTTTTAAAATTAGTTAACTGATTAATTTTTGGCTATACTGGGTCTTTGTTGCTGTGCATGGGCTTTCGTTGCAGAAGCAGGGGCTTACTCTCTAGCTGCAGTGCATGGGCTTCTCATTTTGGTGGCTTCTTCTGTTGTGGGACACAGCTTGTAGGTACACAGGCTTCAGGAGTTATGGCACATGGGCTCAGTAGTGTGGTTCATGGGGTCTAGAGCTTGGGTTCAGTAGTTGTGGCACGCGGGCTTATTTGTCCCACGGCATGTGGGATCTTCCCAGATCTGGGATGGAACTCGGGTCCTGTGCATTGTCAGGCAGATTCTTAACCACTGGACCACCAGGGAAGTCCCAGCATGAGAGGTTTTGATGAGAAATCAGGAAATAACAGTTTAAATGAGTTGCTATGGGCTGCTCATTCTTAAACCGGATCTATCCTGGTCAAATGACATTCTCCATGGTGATTAATTTTCCCATGCCTCGATTTCTCTGAAAAGTAGAGATTAAACTGTAAATTTCTAAAAAACAAAGGCCCTATCTTACTCTTCTTCCTGGTGCCTACCACAGTAAAGCTGCTGAGCTCAGCTCAGTTGGGAATTGACGCCTACATTGGCATGGTCATGAGTAACAAGAGCTCAGAGACTGTGCCGCCACAATTCTTACTGCATTTTCACAAATTAGGAAACGAGTACTAGGATTTCTCCCTGGCTTATTCCCCTGCACCTTTATACTATTGCACCTTTATACCGATTCTGTAGGCTAGTTTCAGTGATTCCAAACAACTAATAAAAAGTAATGTGTCAAACTTTACTCTTTGTTGTTGCTGTTCAGTTGCTCAGTCATGTCTGACTCTGTGAACCCATGGGCTGTAGCATGCCAGGCCTTCACCATCTTCTAGAGCTTGCTCAAACTCATGTCCATTGAGTTGGTGATGCCATCCAAACATCTCATCCTCTGTCATCCCCTTCTCCTGCTGCCCTCATTCTTTCCCAGCATCAGCGTCTTTTCCAGTGAGTCGGCTTTTTGCATCAGGTGCCAAACTTTGCTCTTTAGTTACAAACTAATCCCACTTGGTAACCAGATGCTTCCAAAGAGGAGGCATACAATGTGGTAGGAAGCGCAGGATGCTCTAGGGCACTTCTGATGGACAGACAGTGCAGTAGGGGTGTGGGGTGCACTAAAGTACAGCTGATGGGCTAGTGAAAACTGATTGTGTACATCTCTTCCCAACTCTGTGCTCAGTGACTTCACATTGGTAGCTTTAAATCAGCACTGGTAGCAGTATTTCCACCATGGAAATTAGCAAATGTTGCAAATAGCAGCTCCCACCCCTGCAGCTGGTAATCATTTACCAGCACCCTGCTAAAGAGATGGTCCAGTATCGGATGTTTGCTTTACTCTGGCTTGGAGTGCCATAGGCAGTACCTGTCAACAGTAGTGGAGTGCCACATGACACTGTGATGATTTAGAGATGCTCCCCAATCATCGACTACACACACTAAGGCTACAGGCTCTAGAATGAGGTCATATTCAAGTAGTAATGAAGACAAAGCATATTTCCCTCCAATTGTAAGGAATTTTGCTACAATAGCCATGACTGAATTTATTTATGGGGAAACTACCATTACATCTCATTACTACTTGTAATAAACATCTCTTCTGTAGGGAACTCCACAAGTCAATGTTTCACTTCTAACCCCTAACCATCCAGATAAACCCCATAGCATCAGCATTTAGAAGAGTACATTTTTAGCTTAGACTAGTGGTTCTCAGGGCTTCCCTGGTGGCGCAGCAGTAACGAATCCTCCTGCAATGCAGGAGACGGGGTTTTGATCCCTGGGTTGGAAAGACCCCCTGGAGGAGGGAGTGGCAACCCACTCCAGTATTCTTGCCTGGAGAATCCCATGGACAGAGGAGCCTGGTGGGCTCCAGTCCGTAAGGTTGCAAAGAGTCAGACACGATTGAAGCGACTTAGCAGGCAGGCAGTGGTTCTCAAAGTGTTGTCTTCTTTGTTAGAAATGCAAGTTCTCAGTCTCTGCCCCAGACCTATTGGATCAGAAATCCTCGAAATAAAGGAGTTTTCACCAAGTCCTCCAAGTAACTCTGAACCACTAGCTTAGACTTGTGGTTACCTCTTACCAGAGGCAGTTGCAATGAGAACCTAGTAAAAATGCTTAAGCTGTGCTAAAATATTCTATCCCATTCTTCTGAAATTTTGATCCAATAGATATCTTTTAATAGATTCTCATGAAATGTCCTCTTGAATATTATTTAAGTCTCTGATAAGCTATGTATTCATAAGCAATTCTTTTGAGACTGCTTCATTTGACAGATTACAATATATCTATCATTTGTTGCAAATTATTTCTGATACACTACCTTAAATTCTACTAAATAGGTGAAAATCCATAGAAATTCTCTTAAGAAATATCCAGAGAAACATAATAGCTCTGCTCCATCTCTTGTTGATCATCTTGGCTGTGCAAACATGAGAAGAGAGCTCATTTTGTTATTCTATTGACTGAATTAAAGTACTTTAAATACAAGGGTGAATGTTGATTAACTTACAGAAATAGAATCACATTTCAGGTACACAAATGAAAGGGAGGATGAAAGGAGGAGAGAAACCTTGAAAGGCATTTGACAGGGGAGGTTATATTCCCCAGATAGCCCTGTCAGGCAGCTCTGTCGACAACAAAAAGAAGAAAACAAATAAATTGGAGGTTGTGTGAATGTCACAAGACCAGAATATAAATATGACATGGAGCAAAGTAAATCCCAATAATTCACATTCTCACAAAATGTTTTAGGTGGTATCACCTTCTTGCTATGTCAGAATGAAAAGGGGAAAAAATGATATGTAGGTAAATCTGCAAGACCCTGGGTGCAATATACACTCTTTATTCATAATAAGCCAACCCTCAAAATGAACCACTGCAGGTACAATAGGCCAAATAACACAAATAAAGACCAAGAGTGACAAGACTCAGGACATGGATTGAAGATTCAGAGAACATTTCAACTCTGCTTAACTTTCTAACTCACAAGAGATGATACAGTCTTCACTCTGAGCAGACAAAGAAGCTCTTTAGAATGTGAAATTCAGGACTTAGGTTTTCTCTTCTTGCTAAATATACTGCAGAAATACACATCCAAGAATAGGTTTTAAATGATGGCTTTTTTCTTTATTCATTAAAAACTTCTTTCAAGCTTTTGCTATCAACGTAATTATCCATCTGTATATGAACTAGATCTTAACAAGCTCTTCGAGGCTAACCCCTCCGCACTAGTTTTCTCATTGCCACCCGGGTCCTGTCTGATTTTGTTCAGTGATTCCACGTCTGCCCCTGGTCCAATGGATGCCTTCTTGAAAATCTTACGTAACTGTGTTTTTCCTGTTCCATGGGCTTCACCTCCCCATATCTAATGGAAGCCCTTACTCAGAATCCAAGAATGTTGTTCCAGAGAGGCCTGGTGAGTGTCACTGCTCATGATCAAGAACTTGCCCTTTCCCACCTAGGGAAGCCAGAACACCCTGTCTTCCTGGCATGCCCAGATCCTACCGGCTCAGGAAACAAGACTCTTGGTCTGGTATGAGAAATCTGCTTTGCTCCCTATGGTCATAAAGCCTTCAGCTTTAACTATTCAATAAATCCTGAAGGAAATCAATCCTGAATATTCACGGAAGGACTGATGCTGAAGTTGAAGCTCCAATACTTTGGCTACCTTGGGAAGAGCCAACTCCTTTAGAGAGACCCTGATGCTGGGAAAGATTGAAGCTAAAAGGAGAAGAGGGCGGTGGGGGATTAGATGGTTAGATAGCATCACTTACTCATGGACATGAATCTAACCAAACTCCAGGAGATGGTGAAGGACAGGGAAGCCTGGAGTACTGCAGTCTATGGGGTCACAAAGAGTCGGACACGACTTGGCAACTGAACAATTCAATAAATACTACTTTTCTATAAGGTGCTTGCATTCTAAACTCCAATAAATTCTCTGATAAAGAAGTATTGTTCTCTATGACTGTTTCATACTGATGTTTGGTAGAAACCAACATAATACTGTGAAGCAATTATCCTTAAATTAAAAAATGAATTTAAAAGCAAGTTACAAAAGCATACTGTGGTATGGTAAGACTTACACGAATTTAATAAATAATATGATACTATGTTTTGTTATGGAGATGTATGTAATTGAGGGTAATGGGAAAAATTATTAGGAACGTTGCAGATCAACCTCAGGATAGTGTTCATCTTTGGGACTAGGAGGATAATAATGGTTTCAATTGTATCTATAATATTTTGTGTTTTAACATTTATCTAAAACATTTTGAACAAACATTAAAAAAAAGTATTGTTCTAATATGCAGAGCTGTAGGTGAGAAAATGAACTCCCTCACTCTCCTTCCAGAACCAATCGAGCCAAGAAGTTAAAATATGTTGGATTGATCCAGGCTTTATAGCAAATAACCTATACTAGGACATAGAAGCCAGAGAAGGTAATGGCACCCCACTCCAGTACTCTTGCCTGGAAAATCCCATGGATGGAGGAGCCTGGTGGGCTGCAGTCCATGGGGTTGCTAAGAGTCAGACACGACTGAGCGACTTCCCTTTCACTTTTCACGTTCATGCACTGGAGAAGGAAATGGCAACCCACTCCAGTGTTCTTGCCTGGAGAATCCCAGGGACGGGGGAGCCTGGTGGGCTGCTGTCTCTGGGGTCACACAGTTGGACACAACTGAAGCAACTTAGCAGCAGCAGCAGCAGCAACAGGACATAGAAGCTGAAACTTAAAAATCCAAAAGGATGATCATTTTCATGGTATTTAGACATGTCATGGGGTACAACCAAAGTTAAGAAGTGTATTTAAGGTGCTTTCTGTTGAAATTATCCAAAGGTTCTTCATACCTGGGTAACTTCCTTGTCTCTTTTTGTTTTCCTCAGACTGTCTCTGGGTGAAACAGCATTTCTGATGGTTTCCATTGCCTCAAGGCTTTATCTTCAGCTCAGACCTCTTTCTGAGTTCTAGGCCCATGTGACTGACCTCTGAGTTCATGGGGCTTCACTGGTTTCAGTTCCCATTCTGCTTTTCCTCTTATTAAATGCGAACTCCACCCACCTGGCACCTCATGGCAGTAACTGAGCATCTCATGGATCCCTCCCTCTCCTTCAGCCCTCACATCTAATTAGTTCTCAGAGCCTAATCTGCTTCCTTCACATCACTCAGACATACCTATTTCTCTCAGTTATCTGCTCAGGCATGCTCCATTTCTCTGTAGATAAGAACAACTTTCTAGCTGGTCTTCCTCCCCTAACCCATGCTTCACAGCCAGAAAGACCATTCTAAAACGCAGAGTCAATCACATAACTCCTTTGCTTCAAATGTCCTAGACTGAAATGAGTCCTTTGTGACCTACTCCCTGTCCATCCATCTCTGCAGGCTCATCTTTTGCTTTTTCGTCTTCCATCCTCTGCACTGGAATTACGGGAGAGGATGTTTACTGTGCATTTCTCCATGCTTTTGTACCTGCTAGTACTCTCTCTACTCTTCCTCAAATTCTTCTGCTTAATTTTACTTACCTTTTAAAATCCGTCTCCCAGGAGGTTTCTTAAAGTTACCTTCAGATTAATCACCCCTTCCATGTATTACAGCAGACACAGTCTAGTACTTACATGGTATTGTAACTTCGCTCTTTCCCCACTGGACTGAGAGCTCCTTGAGGGCTGAAACTTTTTCTTATCACTCAGTTCCTGGAGATGTTGAAAAAAGTCTGGCCTCAAAAAAAATACTTCTATCTAATGACCAAATGGAATACTCTAGAGTAAGAGTATATGTTCCTGTGCTACTTCTTGCTGGAAACAAGCTAAATTAAGGCTTCACAGAAGTAGATATTACTGAAGTCAAAAAAATTGTGCAAGGAAGGCAGAGTTAGATTTTTAAGATTCTGGTCAGTTAGGCTTGATTGTTGGATCGTGTCTCTCCTAAAGACAAAGGGGAGAGTCTTGGCAGTTGCCATCTTCCCAGCAGCAGCTAGGGACAAAAGCAGTTACGTGGGAGAGAGCCTGACTCTGCACCTGTGGACAGATGTTAACAAAGGACCCCAGACACGTGCTTAGGGTCTGACAGTCCCTTCAGAAGCAAGTTTAAAAGTCTCCACTGGGCTTGTGGCCAATAAGCACAAAAAGGTCTTTTTTCCATTGTTTCCGTTCTGTAGATTCTTAATTTGAAAAATACATAGTAAGCCCCTATAAGCCTTATCAAATTTATACTTCAATTAGATATATTTATATATTTTTAAAATGTATTTAGTTTTAATGGAAGGATAATTGCTTTATAATATTGCTTTGATTTCTGCCACACATCAACATGAATTAGCCATAGATGTACATATGTTCCCTCTCTCTTGAATCCCCCTCCCTAGATATATTTTTATTTTTATTTTTTTTAAATTTTTATATTGGGGTGAAATCAGAGGGAAAATTGTTTTTAAACAAAAAACAAAGATGTGCCTTGATTAGAAATGTTTCTTTTTTTAATTTATTTTTAAATTTTAAATTTTTATTTTTTTAAACTTTATTTTACTTTACAATACTCTATTGGCTTTTGCCTAGATATATATTTAAAACAAACTTTGAAAAAGAATTTTGTGCCTCACTTGAAAATCCACATTGTGGACTACACGAATAATTTCTGTATCATTACCTCCACATTTGTCAATGCTCTGCTGAAAAGCTGCCTTTCTGGGTTCTATCTGCTATATTTTCTACCCAAACCTCTCCAACCCACACTCTTGTCTCTCCATCAGAAATGTCATCTATATTCTTTAACCATCAGCCTGTCCTAGTGGCAGAAAACCCTGAAAACAGCTTGCACTCCTAGACTTGGCTTTGGCTTCAGAGCCCAGTAGAAACCTGACCAACTCTCAACTTGGGAAGCTGTGAAGGCACAAGATACTTACTGATTTTGTCATCAAAGGGAGAATGGAATAGAGGTGCTATCTTAACATGCTATGTGGGCTCTGTAAATAAATAGATCTACTGCTCTAGCAGAGATGGTCCGAGGTTCAAAGCTGGCCCTGGGGGGTAGGAGTTCTTATATTGCCAAACCAGCCATTTGATGACTTGCTGGGCGACTCTCAGCCACACTTCCAACTTTGTCTCTAGGAAAACTGTGCTTATTGGAAAATGCAGTTTGGTTGCTTATGTTTTCCATCCTAAAGTAGAACTTAGCAACATTTTAAGGTTTCCAAAGTTGAGTGTGATAGGTATGCTCTGATTAGAAACTGCAAATCAGAGTTTCAGAAACTCTAATGCACTAAAAAGGAAATCGAATCCAGTATGTTTTATGTTGGGAAGCCCAGGTGGCACAGTGGTAAAGAATCTGCTGCCAATGCAGGAGACACAAGAGATGTGGTTTGGATCCCTGGATCGGGAAGAGCCTCTGGAGCAGGAAATGGCAACCCACTCCAGTCTTCTTGCCTGGAAAATTAAATGGACAGTGGAGCCTGGCTGGTCCGTGGAGTTGTAAAGAGTCGGACGCAACTGAGCACTATCCACACACATGTTTGATGTGCCACATCTTCTTTATCCACTCGTCTGTTGATGGACACTGAGGTTGCTTCCATGTCTTGGCCACTGTAAATAGTGCTGCAGTGAACTCTGAAGTTCATACCTTTTCAAATTAGTCTCTTCTCCAGAACATTATTCAGCCATAGAAATGAATAAAATAATGCCATTTGCAACAAATGGATGGACCTAGAGATTATCACATTAAGTGAAGTCAGAAAAAGCAAAATATCATATGATATCACTTATATATGGGCTCTTAAGAAATGATATAAATGACCTTATTGACAAATCAGAAATAAATTCACAGATAGAGAAAACAAACTTACAGTTACCAGAGGGGATAGTGGGGGTGGAGGGGGAAATAAATTCGGAGTTTGGGATTAGCAGATACAAACTGCTATATATAAAACAGATAAACAACAAAGACCTACTGTATGGCACAGGGAACTATATACAGCGTCTTATAATAACCTATAATGGAAAAGAACCTTAAAAAGATATCTATATATATAGTGAAAGTGGAACTTGCTCAGTCATGTCCGACTCTGTGACCCCATGAACGGTAGCCTGCCAGGTTTCTTTGCCCATGGGGTTTTCCAGGCAAGAATACTGGAGTGGATTGCCATTTCCTTCTCCAGGGGATCTTCCTAACTCAGGGATTGCACCTGGGTCTCCCGCATTGCAGGCAGATTCTTTACTATCTGAGGAGGGAGATAAATTAGGAGTTTGGGATTAGCAGATAAACACTATATATAAAATCGGTAAACAACAAGGACCAACTGTATAGCACAAAGAACTATATTCAATGTCTTATAATAACCTATAGTAGAAAAGAACCTAAAAAAGAAATATATATATATATATATATATGCGTGTGTGTGTGTATCTGAATCACCTTGCTGTACACCTGAAGCTAACACAACATTATAAATTAACTGTGCTTTGATTTAAAAAATTTTTTAAAACATTGATTATGTATTATAAGCTGCCGTGCCTCTTGCAGCCTTCTTTCTGTTAGGCGCAGCCCCGCTTTTTCGGTCACTAACACTCAAGAGCTTGAAGATAGCTTTCTATTTCTCCCATTCCATTGTCCACCCATCAGTCACACAATAGTCAAGATGTACAGATTTTACTTTTACTTCACCTTTCCTCTCACCTCTTTCTCTGACTCTGTCCACCACCCTCTGAGTTCTGGCCCACTGGATGGATTAATCCTGCTTTTAGATTAGTAAAACAAGATTCTGATGTTTTCACCGCCAAGCCACCCAACACCCACTGCTCATTTTCCTGAAACATGTCTTGAAAAATGTCATTCCCCTGATCAAAAGTGCTCAAGGGAGCCCCACTCTTTGCTAAATCAGTTCTGCCTCCCCAGATTTTCCACCTACCTTTCCTGCTCTATATTGTGTTATTTCCACTGTGGATACATGTTTATCCTTCTTTCCACACACACTCCTGTATCTGTACTGTTGCCCATACTGATTCACCCAAGCTACCTGATTTGAGGGCTGGTTTCAGCACTTACTAGCTTTGTGCTTCTGTTTCCTCATTTTTAATACAGGGATCATAATAGCACCTACTTCATAGGGTTTTGCCCTGATTACATGAAGAAATCCACACAAAACTCTTAGAAGTACCCCAGCCACAAAGTGAGTATCCAGTGACAGTGAGTGATCATTACTATTATCGTCATCCCTTTCAAGAGCCATTTCAAATCCACCTCTTTAGCAAAGGCTTTTTTAATTGCCCAACTCAGTGTTGTTTTTTTCCTCTTTTTGTACTTCTCTGAATAGCGTTTGACCCAGAATGCCCTGCCTTAGGATAGCGTGTGCACTTACTGTCGCCTGGCCTGGACTGTACAGTTACTGAGGAAGTTTTGTTCATCATCGTATGCACTGAAGGACCTTGCATAGCACCTGGCACATCAAAAGGACTTAATAAATACTGGCTAAATTGAAATAAGTTGACTTTCCTATTTTTAAAACTCTGTTCCACAAGCTGAGGAAAAATATCCCATAAAGATAAGGAAATGAACACCTTGATAACAAGGATGTTACTGGTGAAAGACACAGAGATTGATGTCATTAGAAAGCTTGCCCTGATAACGTCCTTTCTTCCTTGTTCTTGGTTGCAGGTCTGCTTAGTGGCCTATCTCGGTTTGTTTATGCTTTGTGTCTCCTATCAAGTTGACGAACGGACCTGTATCCAGTTTGCCATGAAAGTAAGTTGTCATTTTTCTTTCTCTTTTATCATCACATAGAAAGAAACATGAGTACAAAATCAAGGAGGACTTTTTAAGGGGTTGCATATCTGATTATTCTAGAAATTGGATTTTTAGGCAGGCCAAAAAATGTTTTAGGAGGGCATTCATCCAGCCCCCAGAGGTAATGCAGATTTATTTATTTATTTATTTTTTGGTAAGTCTTAATTTCCTTGAACTGGATTTGCATGGAGTGTATGAAGTCTGTCCTCCAATGCCCTTAAAAGGAATATTGAAAATTTGTCAGTTCAACAAAACACTTGGCTAAGGAAAAAGTGTCTTAGATCAGTGCCCAGTTTCCTATATTGGGCTTTTTTTTTTTTTTTTCAGAATGCTTTAATAACAAAACAGTCTAGATGCATTTCCCCTTGTAGGTGGGATCACTGAGACAGAGAAAAATATATTGGATGCACCCAAATGATCTGTGCCAAGAGTCTGAGGGCAAAGGTGGGAGACTGGGACATGCTTGGTGTAGCAAGTGTGTGGGTCTTTCCTGTGTGTGTCTTTTTCCTGTTTGGTTGGAGCCAATTCAAGTACACAGCATTTTCACTGCACAGTAGAATCTGCTCCAAAGGGAAACACAGACACACCCTTTCAGAGTTTAGGGAGATAAACACCTCACTCAGCCATCAGAGTTAGTAGAAATTCAATTCCTACATTCTCTTTCGACTCCTGCAGCACAGAACAAAAAGCTTTCTGTAATGTTGGTGGTGTTTTTTTTTGAGGAGGGGGGGTGGTATCCACTCACACTGTTTACTTTTCTTCTACAAGAAAACACACAAAAACTGGATACTCTTTAGTTCACTAAAATAAGAAAGCATAAGGCATAAGAGTAAGTTAACTATATCATTTGGAAATTACAAAAATGAAGAAAATACGATGTCAGTATATTCTAGTATATTGACATAAAAAACAATGTGCTGATACATACATAATGTGTATATATTTAAGTCACGGTAAAAGATCAACTAGTGAAAAAATACTCAAATTATTTTGACTAGCAAAAAAACTGGCAACACAAAATATATGGTATGATCGTACAAAAGTAAAAAAACTAACTCTTATGTACAGAGAAAAAAATAGTTTCTCTGAGTGGTGGGATTATAGATACATTCTGGTAGGTTTTTCTATTCAATTTTGNTTATATATATATATATATATCCTCTTGCCTGGAGAATTCCATGGACAGAGGAGCCTGGAGGGCTACAGTCCATGGGGTCACAAAGAATCCAAAGAGTCAGACACGACTGAGCGACTAACACTTTCAAAGATATACATATGTATGTATGTATGTATGTATGTATGTATGTATATAAATCCCCCCTCCCTCATGAGATTCCCTCCCCCTCCCTCAGATCAACTTTAATCTGAACCTGGACTGGATGTGCCTGATCTTCCTTTGAGGAGTTCACATTCACCAGAACTGCTCTGTGAGCACCTTTTGACTATAGGTGTGCAACTCTTACACTAAGAACTTAGTTCAGTACACCAACAGCTGTACAGTGCCAACAGCTGGGGACTCTGTTCCTCATCTAGATCCTCAGTAGGCTGGACCATCAAGAGGAAGGATTCCAGTAGTGAAGTCCAATAGCGGTCACATCAACAAGCATTCACAATTTCATGATCCAGATATTTCAAGTTTAGGGTAAATGTCTGAGTTGTTCAGGGATTCCATGGTTCTTTAATAGCAGAGTTAGAACTTTCACCAGACTTTTCCATTCCAAGGCTAACACACAGGCTAATGGTGTTTAGAACTTTGGTGACCAAGGGGCCAGAGGGACCACAGGTGACCAGATAATGAAGCTAACGTTGAGTAACNGAGTTGTTCAGGGATTCCATGGTTCTTTAATAGCAGAGTTAGAACTTTCACCAGACTTTTCCATTCCAAGGCTAACACACAGGCTAATGGTGTTTAGAACTTTGGTGACCAAGGGGCCAGAGGGACCACAGGTGACCAGATAATGAAGCTAACGTTGAGTAACCTACTTTCTGGAGCTATATATATATATTTTTTCCCAGCTACTTCTGACTGGGGATATTGGCATTCCTGGACATAGTTTGGCAATCACTCCATTGAGCATAATCCCATGTGATGCTAGTGGTAAAGAACCCACTTGCCAGTGCAGGAGATGTAAAAGACCCAGGTTCGATCCCTGGGTCAGGCAGATCCCCTGGAGAAGGAAATGGCAACCCACTCCAGTATTCTTGCCTGGAGAATNTTTGGCAATCACTCCATTGAGCATAATCCCATGTGATGCTAGTGGTAAAGAACCCACTTGCCAGTGCAGGAGATGTAAAAGACCCAGGTTCGATCCCTGGGTCAGGCAGATCCCCTGGAGAAGGAAATGGCAACCCACTCCAGTATTCTTGCCTGGAGAATCCCATGGACAGAAGAGTCTGGCAGGCTACAGTCCACGGGGTTGCAGAGTCAGACACGACTGAAGTAACTTAGCACATACACAAGCCACCGAACATAGTTTCTTGTTTTTTTATTAACACATGTTGCTAGTTGACCAATCATTGCCAGTTTTGGCTAACACAGTGTTTACATTGCAGAAACTTGTTCTCCACTCCTTGTGTTGTTGCAGTCTTTGTATCAGCAATCATTAAGGTCAAAACAAGCACAGTCTGTCCTTCAGGGATGGCTCTTGTGTTTGGGATTCATCTAAGCTGCCTGCTACACCCACACACAAACAGCCCCAGATTGAGCTCAAATTGTTGGCTTGATTCATGAAAACACCCTCCATCTGTACGACAAATGAAAAGACCATCAGAGTTCCAGGAAGGCTCACTAACAGTCCATAAGGAACCATTGTCACGTCTTGGGCACCACGTTTCTGAGGACAGAGGGGGAGCTTCCTAGGAGAGAAGAAGTCTTCTGTATTAGCTTTGGCGGTAGTCATCCAGCATTCTCTGTAACTGGAAAGCCTTTCTTCTGCTTTCTTGCAGCTCTTGTACTTTGTGCTGAGTGCCCTTGGCCTGACAGTCTGTGTGTTGGCCGTGGCGTTTGCCGCTCACCACTATGCCCAGCTCGCACAGTTTACCTGCGGAACCGCGTTCGATTCCTGCCAGTGCAAACTGCCCTCCTCCGAGCCCCTCAGCAGGACCTTTGTGTACCGGGATGTGACTGACTGTACCAGCATCACTGGCACTTTCAAACTGTTCCTACTCATCCAGATGATTCTGAACTTGGCCTGTGGCTTGGTGTGCTTGTTGGCCTGCTTTGTGATGTGGAAACACAGGTACCAGGTCTTTTATGTGGGTGTCAGGATGTGCTCCGGGACAGCTTCTGAAGGTCAGCAGCAAAAGGTCTAACATTCTTGCTCAAAGGTGGAAGAGCAAACAGCAGCCTGACAGATTCTTTTTTTAAAGAAGAGAAAGAGAAGGAAGGAAGAAAAACTTTTGACAATAATCAGTATTCACCATTCGAAATGAATATTTTTCTATTTTTCAGGAAATGAAAGAGCATTTTTTCAGGTTTCCTTAGTATTTTTTTAAACAAATTCTTAAGATCTAAATTGACTTTGAGATGTTAAAACAAACAAACAAACAAACCACAGAACACAGAGAGAAAGGTATAGATCTACCTTTAGAGTCTGGAGTCTATTCTTAATACTCCTGTATCTATTGCTTATATAATCTTCTTTCCTGTTAGTCCAGCTTGATTAGGACAGTTTCAGGCCCACTTGCTAAATTTTCTAGAATCTTCCTCCAGCCCCTCGCCCTTCCTGCCATGATTGTCACTGTACTTCAGAGGAAGGCAGGAGGCAGAACTGAACAGCCAGGGTGACTCTCTCTGTTCTCTTTTCCCGGGTAGAGATGTCTCCAAGGCATAGAAACAGCCTAAAAGAGCACAGTAGAAAAGGAAGAGACTTTGTAAAAACGCTAAATAATTACAAACACCTGGGCTGGGGCGGCCTTTCTCCTCTGCTCCCTGGGTTTGGGTCTGTAAGCAGATCACTTAGTGAATGCTTTGGATGATTGTCTGCTTCTCAATAATTGAAAGTTGGGGGTAGCTATGCTCTTAATGGGGCTTTCCTGATGTAGAAGGCTTAAAAATAATTACATTATGCTTCTATTCTGTCATCTAAAACAAATCATTAAAACTAATTTCTAGCTAATTGTTAATTATAACGATGCTCAGAAGTCTATTTAATGAGCTCTGGCTGTACTTAGGTAGCACCATCGGTATTAGGAGATTACTCACAGGAGAGGAGCCTCAATGATTCTTCCTTGTGAAAGCCAAGCTTTACAAGGGAGAAAAAAAATTTTTTTATTAATAGCTCAGGTTAAAAATACTCATTTAAATAAAAACAAGAGCATTTGTAATGGGAAATGTTTATACAAATAGCACATTTGTGATGTTTTATAAAGTTTCTCTCTTGGCAGCTAAGTACTTTTGAGGAAGATTGGGTAATGCTGATGTGTTCCATTCACGAAACTCTATTTGATATGTAATCCTAGTGTTGATCTGTATGCACAGTCAACTAGAGCCTTAAACTAATATTTTGAGGTCCTTGTTTGAACACTGGGCCATTGACTTGGAGGGTAGTTTTCGGTTTTGTTTTGTTTTGAAGTGACCGACTTAAAAGAGTACAAGTACACTCTGGTGGGAGACTTTCCTCCCTAATTATTGTTATCATTTAATTTGGAACAATATCAATGTTTTAAAGAAGAAGCTCAGATGCAAATTCATGTAGCATAAATATTACCAAGAACTTTCTCTATTAGGCTGCTCTGTTGAAAGCAGAAACTCAAGATAATAATAGAGCTTAAATTTGCTTCCTTCTCCACATTGCCTAAAGATATATTTTACTAATAATTAAATTTTACCCTTAAAAAATAATTCCTGTGTTTGCCTTATAAGGCATTTGAATAATTCCATTGATTGTGACAGAAGTGTCAATTATTACATACAATAAATATTTAAAAACAGGAAATATTAAGTTAGTTCTAGGATTATAAATACAGTTTATGCCCTCTAGATAAAACACTTAATTAACAGATGTTAAAACCTTTTTATGTATTCACTTACTTTAAAAATGACCTTCCTACATACTAGCTAGGCCAAAAATGCACATTTGGGGGCTTAGTGGATGACTCAAGAACAGAGGTTTGATCATGCACAAAAATCACATCAACACAACACCAAGCGTCTTGGTGACAACCTGAAAAATACTTTGTGCCCTGTTTTTTAAAAGTTCCAATAACTGAGTCCATTTTCTATTTTGATAGTTTCCTACAAAAGAAAATGACTGATACTCTGTGGGCTCTTTTTTAAAGAGTAAGAAACCAGTGCTTTAATGCTAATTACTATGAATAAGGCATCCTTGTAAGCACACTCTGAATACCTTAAAAAACTTTTATGGCAAACACTACAAATTTTTCTATCAGAAAATTAAATCCTACACAACACTAAGGTGCTCCATGCTTTACAAGCAACTTACAGGGTATTTCAAATGGTAGAATAACTCTAGGTTATGTGCTTCTTTTTTTTTTTTTTTAATAATGCAACCAGTAAGAACTGACATAATGACAAACTTGATAATAATCAGGAGACATATATATATGTATATATGATGTAGGGCTTCCCAGGTGGCTCAGTGGTAAAGAATCTGCATGCCAATTCAGGAGACACAGGAGACATAGGTTCAATCCCAGGGTTGGGAAGATTCTTTGGAGAAGGAAATGGTAACCCAGTCCAGTATTCTTGCCTGGAGAATTCCATGGATAGAGGAGCCTGGTGGGCTACAGTCCATGGGGTCACAANCACAGGAGACATAGGTTCAATCCCAGGGTTGGGAAGATTCTTTGGAGAAGGAAATGGTAACCCAGTCCAGTATTCTTGCCTGGAGAATTCCATGGATAGAGGAGCCTGGTGGGCTACAGTCCATGGGGTCACAAAGAGTCAGACACGACTGAGTGACTAAGCACACACCACATATATGTTGTATATATAATGCGGATTTTGCTATTGTGTGACTGAATCATTCTAAAATCCTTAAAGAGAGAAAAAAAAATTAGTTCAGTTCAAGAATTAAAAATAAAATGAAAAAAATTTAAAAGGAAAAAAAGGGAAATTTCTGTGCTGCAAATTCACTCTGTATTGATACATGTGAGAATTGTGTTGCATGAATAACAAACTGCTTTGGGCTGAACTTGAAGTATTTTGAGGTTGTGTTTTGCAAATATTGAAGTTACAGTAATGGCAACAGAAAAGGAACAGATACAGAGCTTTACACTTAGCAAAATGTTACATTTAAAATCTGACAAGGAGCCAAGATGGTGACTGTCTCTTCTAAACCATGGAACAGTAAAATTTGCGCAATCCTCCTCCTCTCCCACCTCCTTCAGGGGAATTAAATGAATCAAGACTTTGAAAAGAGGGGGAACAGCCAGGACTTGGCAGCACTTGAAATAGGAGGAATACAGCAGCCTAAATGTGCAGACTTTGTAACCAAGCCCACCCGAGATCGGTCTGTGCTTTCACGTGACTACCATCTGTGCCTCCCTTGCTCCATCCAAATTTGTGTAGGCAGCTCCTTGGAGCCATTCCTAAAAATATAGCTACACCAGGCCCTGGAAACTGTAGTCAAGTAACAGGCCTAAGTTTTTTCCCTCCTTGAGTTAAACCTCCATTAGATCTCTTTTGAGAGACCTTTCAGCTGCAGGCATCAGTGTGTTCTGACAGCGAGACACGTTATGTGTGTGTTTTCTATTTGGATCCAGGGCATCAGGATACAGTTTATCTTCTTGTACTTCCTCTCTGGCATGCAGTATATCTGGACTATGTTTATAAGTCTTTCTAGTAAAGGGTGGGATAGAGGATATCCAAGGGAGTTTACGAGGTACAGAGATGGATCAGTTAACGATAATCAGAAATGAACTTAAAAGTTGCCTTGAAAAACCAATCACATCCTATCATGATGCATACCTTTACGTTTTCTAGCTCCTGTCGCTGAACTGTTGCTGTGTAGCCGTACATTTCTATAAATCCTGCTGACTCAGTTCTCACTGTACTCAAAAGAACTCGATCGTGTGTTTAGATGTACGTGTATTCAGGGTAGTGTTACAAAGTGCGGATGGCCACATATATTGACTCACAGTGGTAACATTCATTTGGAGAAAGCCTCAGTGGCTCAGCCTGTGAAATGAGCCTGTGATGGGTTCTTCTAATTGTCTAGTATTTGATTATCTCAAAGAATTAGTCCCTTTGAAAATATTGGTCTGTACTTTGGTGTTGTGGTTTTGTTCTTCTGGCGTTGAGGGTATAGTGAGTAGAAACCAAAGTGTATCTTACATGTTTGAGGTGGTTGTTTTTCAGAGGGTGTGTGTAATGTAGATTTTCTTTGTTAATAAAATTTTCATTATCTCTGAAAACACTGTGTTTGAATGTGTTTTAAAGTGATGGTACGTTGCACATGAACTAGTCTACATAAAATTTCTCAACTTAGTGTTTACATCAAAAATCTGGGTTTAGAGCAGACAAGCACCAATATGAATTTTGACCCCTTTGTTCCAGTATTCTTTGGGTACACTGCATCCACTGTTGAAGTCGAGGTTGTAAATTCTCTCCAGGCAAAGGGAGTTGAAAAAAATTTTTTTGCAAAAGATACTTGGAATGCTGATCTCCGTTTATACATATAAATGTTAGGTAACATGCGTGCTCAGTTGTGTCCAACTCTTTCCAACCCCATGAAGTGTAGCCCGCCAGGCTTCTCTGACTATGGGATTCCAGCAAGAATACTTTTCTTCCTCCAGAGGATCTTCCTGATCCAGGGATGAAACCCACATCTCCTGCTGCTTCTGCATTGGCAGGCAGATTCTTTACCACTGAGTCATCTACGAAGCCCCAAGTTTGGTCTAAAAGAATGGGATACATGTGAAGTATTCTACGCTCAATCATATTCAACACTGAATTATACATAAAAACAGACAGCCTATTCCACTTCAAACCTGAAAACAAGGGCTCCTTCTTACCAACTCAGATTTAAATAGTTGATTAAACTGTAAAATGCTAGTTCAGCTTGTAGAATGCCAAAGGAAAGAGGTAACAATTAGGACACACGCTCTGAGCTGGACTTACTATCCTTAGTCCTAAGACTGCAAGTCCTAGGGTTAGAAATCTGACTGTCACTTTCTGGCTGTGTGACTTTGGACAAAACGTTTGTTTCTTCATCTATAAAGTGGAGATAAACATAACTGCCTCACAGAGTCATGGGAAAGGTTAGAGGAAATAGCACTTTGCAAAGTGGCTCATAGAAGGAGCTTGATGAATCTTTGATTTCCTCCTTCCTTGCATGCATGCATGCTAAGTCATTTCAGTCATATCCAACTCTTTGCAACCCCATCGATTGCCTCATCCCAGGTGGCACTAGTGGTAAAGAACCTCCCTGATAATGAGATGTAAGAGACATGGATTTGATCCCTGGGTTGGGAAGATTCCCTGGAAGAGGAAATAGCAACACACTCCAGTGCTCTTGCCTGGAGAATCCCATGGACAGAGGAGCCTGATGGGCTGCAGTCCATGGGGGTATCAACGAGTCAGACATGACTGAAGCAACTTAGCATGCACAACTGTAGCCTGCCAGACTTCTTTGTTCATGGAATTTTCCAGGTGTGAATACTGGAGTGGGTTGCCATTTCCTCCTCCAGGGTATCTTCCTAACTCAGGGATTGAGCCTGTATCTCTTACATCTCCTGCATTGGCAGGTGGGTACTTTTTAATACTTCCTTTTAATAAGCCAGGAACAATATCAAATGGGCATCAAACAGAAATTCTGCTTTTAAAATAAGATAGTACCAGTTCTTACTCATGATGTGCATGGAATCATTTGCTGGTGGGATCCCTATTTGTTGGTTTACACACCTGAATGTGTCATCTTCTCTCAATGCTTCTCTCTGGCAGAAGTAGAAACGGAGACATTTTTCCTGATTTTTATAGCCCTTGGAATTTTATGTAACAGAAGCATGTTTAACCCTAACTCTTAAAGTGTAACTTTATCAAGCATTGGTATTATACATTATCACTCCACTGCTTATTAAGCTCATTTATTTAAAAACCAACCAATGAACACCTTTAATATGCTTGATTCTATGGATCACTGATTCTCATTCAAGGGTCATAAAAGGTTTTATTTTTGTGTACAGTCAGAAAATATCAGTGAATCTCCAGGCTGGATAGGAAAACATTTGTATAAATCTTTATACTTGTGGTGAATTTAATTATTAAAACCCTACAGCCAAAAATCTACTTTTCCCTTGATACAGTCTATCTATCTTTGTACTTCAGGACAAATTATTGTAAATTGTTTTTTTACTTGACAAATTCATCTTTTATAAGTTAGTATTTATGAAGTACAGGACTAATGTCAGCTACTGCACATTGAAAATTCAGATTGTAAGATTGTAAAATTCAGATTGAAAATAAAACTAATGTGTGGGGATGCCAGCTTGGAGACAATATTTCATTCTATTTCTTTCCAACAAATACACACACACACACACATTTATGTTTATTCGGGTTTCCCTGGTAGCTCAGCTGGTAAAGAATCTGCCTGCAATGAAGGAAACCCCAGTTCAGTTCCTGGGTAGGGAAGATCCCCTGGAGAAGGGATAGACTGCCCACTCTAGTATTCTTGGGCTTCCCTGATGGCTCAGACAGTAAAGAATCTGTCTGCAATGAGAGAGATCTGGGTTTGGAAGATCACCTGGTGGAGGGCATGGCTACCCACTCCAGTATTCTTGCCTGGAGAGTTCCATGGACAAAGGAGCCTGGCGGGCTCTAGTCCATATGGGGTTGCAAAGAGTCAGACATGACTGAGCAACTAAGCACACCACTGAACATATTTATTGATTCCTCCCAAAGCCTGGGTTCTTAGAGGAAGTCTTTTTCTGTTTGGAAAGGTCATCAGAAAGATCCTTTAATCAAAGAGATGAGGGATATACACTCAGCTTTATTTTGGGGGAAAAGCAGATATTAGGGCAATAATTCAAATTATCGAATTATTTCAATTCAATTGAATTGATTTCAACTGAGAATGAAGCCTTTTGTTTAACAAAACCTTTTGACTGGGGCAAGGGAGGAAGATGGGATGACTTGTGGGACGTGTGCTAGTCCTTCCTCTTCCACATGAGTCCTGCTGGAGAGGGAGGTAGAGGTCCCTGAATTGCTGCTGCCAGGAATTACAGAGGAGGCTTGGAGAGTGCCCAGAGAGGGGCTGAACAGTGAGAGGCCAGGGCACTTTGGGGTCTCTGAACCAGGACACATTGAAGACACCTCTCTCTGGGTGGGGTGCTCTGTCTACTCTGACTTTCTACTCAGACCCTTCTCCCCAGAAACTTATTGCATTGTCTTCCCAACCGGGTTGCGTGCAGAGAGCAAGAGGATTCCTCTCAAGGACCAAAGAAGCAATGGCTCTTGTGACCGGAGAAGATGACTGCAATCTTACTGTTCATCTCCCAATATCTTCCTAGCTGCTGCTGCTGCTAAGTTGTTTCAGTCATGTCTAACTCTTTGTGACCCTGGACCGTAGCCTGCCAGGCTCCTCAGTCCATGGGATTCTCCAGGCAAGAATACTGGAGCGGGTTGCTATGCTCTCCTCCAAAGAATCTTCCTGACTCAGAGATCGAACCCGCATATCTTATGTCTCTTGCATTGGCAGACGGGTTCTTAACCATTAGCGTCACCTGAGAAGCCCACATCTTCCAAGGCCCGTGTTTAATAGACTGTTAGTACCTGTGAAAGTGGTGTGCCAGCAGAGTGAACCATCGGAAGTAGAGGAACCAGAGTCTGAACATTATGGGATTAAAGTTCTCACCAGCCTCAGTGGATTATTTTTACTTCTCTTTCCCTCAGGATAAAACTCACATATTCTTACAAAGTAGGCAATGTTCCCTCAGATACTTTTATGGGCAAGAGTGAATTTCCGATTTTTTATTAAAATTTTTCTTAAGTTGCAACAAAAGTGAGCCAAGGATGGTTATACAACTGAAAAGAGAGAGCATGCTTATGTATTGTACTATAGAGAAGTTTACACTGTGGACACTGAGCTTGGTTATGTATCCAGCAGCTAGGAGCAGGTCCTTGGACAGACGTAGAGAGGAAAGACATCTTGAGTGTATCTGGGCCCTGGATGAGGGGGGTGTGAGAGAGAAACTGGGTCCCACTTGGCCCGGCTTGGCTCAGAGTAAGAGCATCCTGGTACAACCCTCACACTGCCAGATTTTGAAGATTTTGAAGTTGACCTGACAACTCTAGGTCGAATGTCCAAGAAGACCACCTCTACTTCTGAGATGTATATCTCTTTCCTGGGCTCTCTACTCTTCCAGAGAAGAGACAGCTCCCCACCCCCACCTTATCCCACAGCAAAACCTGCCCCTCCTTCATGTCCTGGCCCATGCCCATGAGACTCAACTAAGGTGTTATTCACTCTGGTGCAGGGTGCAGGGTTGGGTAAAGACCTTGAATACAGTTGTTATTCAGTGACCTCATGGACTGCAGCTCACCAGTCTTCCCTATCCTTCACCATCTCCCAGAGTTTGCTCAAACTCATGTCCATTGAGTCAGTGATGCCATCCAACCATCTCATCCTCTGTCACCCCCTTCTCTTCCTGCATCAGGGTCTTTCCCAATGAGTCGACTCTTGACATCAGGTGGCCAGAGTATTGGAGCTTCAGCTTCAGCAACAATCCGTCCAATGAGTATTAAGGGTTGATATTCAGGTTTGATTTCCTTTAAACACAGAGATGCCTGAAAGTATGGTTTTCATTTTCATAGGTTATTTCTAAAGATCAGAAAATGTCTCAGGTCCAGAGAAAGGAGGCATGATGCCAAAGAGGGGAGACCTGCCCGGTTGTCCTTCCAACCCAACCCTGTGGGCAGCCACCTACTCTGTCTGGGCAGAGGAAGCAGAGCTTCAGAGCTTGCAAGACGTGGAGAACATTTGCCCTGGGCCCTGACTCCAGCTGTGGCTTGGGAACCCGCGTAGGTTTGTGGAGGCTGCGGCCGCCGGTTACAGCTGAGCAAACGCCAGCTCAGACTCATGGAAGGGAAGCATGCAGAGTCTGTGGGAAGGACTCTCTCCTCCCACCATCTCAGAGGACTCTTTATTGTGGAAGACAGAATGGGGAGGCAAAGGGAAGAATCCGTGTGGAACCTCACTGCCCCTAGTGCCAGGCTTCCTGAGCATTGCCTGTGACAACTCACCAAGGTTGACTGCCTTCGCTCAGACCCCAGGCTCCTCTATTCATCCCACACAGAACACCCTCGGAGCCTGGCTTGGCTTCACCCTGATGCCCAGGGGAGAACGTGTCAGGCAATAAGCAGGAAAAAAACCGCTCATGTCTTATTGAAAAAAGCCCAGTTGTAACTTAACAGGATGATCTTCTTTCTAAATTTTTATTTCCAAAATGTGCTTTCCCCCCAGAGTCCTTGAGCACAGACCTGTGGTTTTCTCTCTTGGGTTTCACAGTCTTTCTGCCTCAAGCCAAGAGTCTTGGCTCCACTCCCCCTGAGTCAGAGTCTCGGCTGGTAGCTGAACCCAGGAAGCTCTGGCCCCACGTCTCTCCTTGGAACCACCAGACCACACAGCCTCCTGGGCTCAGTCCTTTGGCTGGGTGTCTTGCCTCCTCTTTGTTTGGAAAGAGATGTCTTACGTAACCACACAACCTACTAAATGCTTCATTGTCTTCCACTTGGGAGAGCTCAAAATAACCCATTCGTGACATGACTTATCATAAAGATGGAATCTATTACCCACCTAGCCACAGCCCCCAAGGAGTGAGCCTCACCTGTCTTACTCAGATCAACGATCCCAATACCAGTGAGACTTAACAACTGTGGTCTTTGGAGAATTATAAGTTCAGGACAAGGTGCAGGAACTACAAAGCCTGGTTCATCTATAGGTCATGGTGCTTTGCTCAAACAGCACAAGAAAGTCATTTGTAATTCAAGATTGAGACAGGCATAAACAACTCCGTCAGATGCTTCTCTTACTAATCTGATTTTGATAAACAACTGATGAAAATGGAAGGTGTGTGTGTGTCTGGTCACCAGAGGAGAGATACCCAGGCAGTGAAATCAGTTGCTCTTATCTCACTGAGCTGGATTTATTTCAAGGCTCCTGTTAATAGCCCACAATACCAAGAACTGTGATTACTGCCCCAGACTGGAGAACCCTCTGAGCAGAATGAAAGAAACCTATTGGTAAGGTCTTCTCCATCTTTATTGTCTATGAATCCCTGATTAGCCCTGTTGGGAATTAGTTTAAGCTGGTATCTCTAGGAAAAAAAAAAAAAAAAAAAACCTCCTTGGATTCAATTAAAAATGAGAAGAACTGCTGCAGGGTGTTGCCAAGGAGCTTTTGCTATATAAGGCAGGGGTATAGACCAGGATGAATAAAACACTCGGCATTAGGTGACATCTGGTTCTGCTGCCAGAGCCGCCCGGGGGGAGGGGTGCTGGAGAGAGAGAGAGAGAGTGAGGGGACCACCTGCTTCAGCCTGCTCGTTCTTCCCCATGGACCTCTTCTTCTTTCAAGGATCCCTCAAGGCTCTTACTCATTTCTTTCTGCAGCAGACGTTTTCTCGCCTGCAATGAATATGTGATTAGTTTCAGTTGGAGGTACATTTCTGTCCCTGCTTGGTGACATGGGAGCCCTCAGCAAAGCTTTCAGAAGGGACCCCTCCCTAAACTTGGTGACGTGCAGCCAACTCCAACAGCCTCCTGAAGTGTCCCCAGCAGCCTGGAGAGAAGAGGTGGAGGGGCTGCCTCCCCCGTGCCTGCTGCCCTCTGCCATTTACTCGCGGTCTTTAGACCAGATACCAGTCCAGCAAGTGCCGTGTGTGTGTCTCTGGACAGCAGCAACCAAACTAAACGTGTAAGAAACTGTGCTGGGCCGAGTCTTGTGTGCAAATGTGCCTCCACGTGCCTGCTAAGTCACTTCAGTCGTGCCCAACTCTTTGTGACCCTCTGGACTGTGGCTCAGTAGGTTTCTCTGTCCATGGGATTCTCCAAGCAAGAATAGTGGAGTGGGTTGCCATGCCCTCCTCCAGGGGATCTTCCCCACACAAGGATCAAACCCACATCTCACGTTTCCTGCACTGGCATGCAGGTTCTTTACCACCAGTGCCACCTGGGAACCCCAAATAGGCCTCCAGGTCTCATCATATCAGCTCACAGGGTTAGAAAAAGCTGAGAGCAGAACAAGGCTTCCATTCTAGCTTCACAAGAGTGATTTTACAAGGATCTCTGAAGCCTAAGCCCCTACAAGAACCGGGAGCTACATGCCTGCATTACAATGAAAAATTTTAGGGCATGTAATTTGAAAATCACAATCAACCTTGAAATAATAAGAAAAAAAGTTTAGTTTCTTGTGGTTTCTAATTTCCAGGAGACGCAGTGGAGTTCATGTCTACCTTAACTGAGAACATCAGATTGTTTCTGTTTTATTTAAATACAACCTGCAGCCAGAAGTGGATGAGGGCTACTTGTACTGCAAGAACAACTTAGAATGCAACTCATCATAGCTAATGCAAGTGTCATTGTAAATCCATTTTCTTTTCTAATGCTAACTTGCTGCCTAGGAAGGAATGAAAATACATATTAGAATGGCATTTCTAACTATCAATGGGCAAGATATGGAAGAGATTACCAAGGGCAATTGTAGAATCCCAGTCTTTTCAGAATATTAAATAATCTTATCTGAACTATAAGAAAAAAATTTTTTCAACTGTAAATCATGGGAATTTACCAAACCAACAGATTTATAATGTTGTCATTGTCCCTTTTTATTTGTCTCCTACTCTCTTCTACTGCTAAAAATACTTCCAGCTTGGGGTATTTTGGAGACAGTCATCAGTAGGGAAGTTAAGGAACAGTATATAGGAGTGGATTTGAAATATAAAATTGTTGTTTCAAGGTAACAATAAAAATAAAACTTAATGAAAAAATTCTTAAACTTGGACTACATATTTTAAGTATATGCATTAAAGTAATATGTAAAAACACAGTCCTGTTTGAGTAGATTTGAGAAATCCCAGAAAGCCATTTTAAGGACCCTTTGAATTCAGTGTTTATATGCATTTGAGACTCCATATGTGTGTGTCAGTTCAGTTCAGTCACTCAGTTGTGTCCGACTCTGCAATCCCATGAATCGCAGCATGCCAGGTCTCCCTGTCCATCACCAACTCCTGGAGTTTACCCAAACTCATTTGCATCGAGTTGGTGATGCCATCCAGCCATCTCATCCTCTGTCTTCCCCTTCTCCTCCTGCCCTCAATCCCTCCCAGCATCAGAGTCTTTTCCAATCAGTCAACTCTTCGCATGAGGTGGCCAAAGTATTGGAGTGTCAGCTTTAGCATCAGTCCTTCCAAAGAACACCCAGGACTGATCTCCTTTAGGATGGACTGGTTGGATCTCCTTGCAGTCCAAGGGACTCTCAAGAGTCTTCTCCAACACCACAGTTCAAAAGCATCAATTCTTCGGTGCTCAGCTTTCTTCACAGTCCAACTCTCACATCCATACATGACCACTNATCTCCTTGCAGTCCAAGGGACTCTCAAGAGTCTTCTCCAACACCACAGTTCAAAAGCATCAATTCTTCGGTGCTCAGCTTTCTTCACAGTCCAACTCTCACATCCATACATGACTCCTGGAAAAAACATAGCCTTGACTAGATGGACCTTTTTTGGCAAAGTAATCTGTCTGCTTTTCAATATGCTGTCTAGGTTGGTCATAACTTTCCTTCCAAGGAGTAAGCTTCTTCTAATTTCATGGCTGCAGTCAGTATCTTCAGTGATTTTGGAGCCCCCCAAAATAAAAATAAATATAAATAAAAATAAAGTCTGACACTGTTTCCACTGTTTCCCCATCTATTTCCCANTAGGTTGGTCATAACTTTCCTTCCAAGGAGTAAGCTTCTTCTAATTTCATGGCTGCAGTCAGTATCTTCAGTGATTTTGGAGCCCCCCAAAATAAAAATAAATATAAATAAAAATAAAGTCTGACACTGTTTCCACTGTTTCCCCATCTATTTCCCAAAGTGATGGGGCCAGATGTCATGATCTTTGTTTTCTGAATGTTGAGCTTTAAGCCAACTTTTTCACTCTCCTCTTTCACTTTCATCAAGAGGCTTTTTAGTTCCTCTTCACTTTCTGCCATACGGATGGTGTCCTCTGCATATCTGAGGTTATTGATATTTCTCCCAGCAATCTTGATTCTAGCTTGTGCTTGTTCCAGCCCAGTGTTTCTCATGATGTACTCTGTATAGAAGTTAAATAAGCGGGTTGACAGTATACAGCTTTGACGTACTCCTTTTCCTATTTGGAACCAGTCTGTTGTTCCATGTCCATTTCTAACTGTTGCTTCTTGATTTGCATACAGATTTCTCAAGAGGCAGGTCAGATGGTCTGGTATGCCCTTCTCTTTCCACAGTTTTTCCACAGAATTTTCCACAGTTCATTGTGATCCACACAGTCAAAGGCATTGGCATAGTCAATAAAGCAGAAATAGATATTTCTCTGGAACTCTCTTGCTTTTTCAGTGATCCAGCAGATGTTGGCAATTTGATCTCTGGTTCCTCTGCCTTTTCTAAAACCAGCTTGAAAATCTGGAAGTTCATGGGTCACATATTGCTGAAGCCTGGCTTGGAGAATTTTGAGCATTACTTTACTAGCATGTGAGATGAGTGCAATTGTCTGGTAGTTTGAGCATTCTTTGGCATTGCCTTTCTCTGGGATTGGAATGAAAACTGACCTTTTCCAATCTGTGGCCACTGCTGAGTTTTCAGTTTGCTGGNAAACATGTATAATATCATATAAGAAATGAATTTCCAGTCTAGGCTTGATGCAGGGTGCAGGATGCTTGGGGTTGGTGCACTGGGATGACCCAGAGGGATGGGGAAGGGGGCGAGGTGGGAGGGGGGTTCGGGATTGGGAACATGTGTACACCCGTGGCAGATTCATATTGATGTGTGGCAAAACCAATACAATATTCAAAGTAAAAATAATAATAAATTTAAAAAAGGAAAAAATAAAAGGCATTGCACATAATAAGATAAGATATATAGAGAGTGCTTTCTATGCTCTAAGTATTTTTTTTCCAGGACTAACACATTGAATGCTCATAACAACACCAGGGATTTACAGATGAGGTCTATGGGGAGCAGGGAGTAGAGGGGCCTGTGCTACCCACTTTCACAAATATGTATCCAGAAATGAGAAGACAGATGGAACCAACAACCAGATCACAAATAAAATAGCATCTACGAAAATGAAATGAAACATTGCAAAATGTGCATGTGTTATCTGAGCCACTTTTACCAAGAAAAAAAAATCATTTTGAAAGTGCTTGCCCTTGTCTTACAAAGCGTTTTGGGAGTTAGCTTTGTAAAGCAACCCATGGAAATCTGTAAGGCATGTGACCAGTAGAGAATCTTGAAGGTGACAGAATAGTAGTGATGGATGTATGGAAGAAGTTTTCTGGAATGCTTGGCTGCCTCTGCTGGCTCCAAGACAAACATTTATTTTGAGGAAACAAATTGTGAGAAATGCTGCTGTTTGAAGACATTGGCTTATGGAGCACACATTTAACTTTGAAATCTATACTTAAACTATTAGGTTGCTGCCAAATAAAATACTTGTCTACCTAAACATATGTTTCAGTTGAAAATGCTTGTCAGTGTAGACAGACAAGAAGGAAATGCCCAGAACATGGTCAAACTTAGCAATATTTTAAAAAGGCAAATTGTTAAGCACTGAATTTTTAGAATATTAATTTTCCAAACAATGTTTCAGTGTCACTTGTCAATTACTGTGTTATAAAAATGAACTAAGAATGCGTAGCCTTTTAAAAAAGTTCTATTTAAGAACCCCGCAGTCTTGTCAATGAAAAAAATGATTTTTTTCCCTTTGAGTGTCAAGAATCTTGTCATTTTTCTGTAATTCCTTTTTTTCTTTTAAAGAGGAATTAAACATAGTCTGTCAGAATCCTCACAAAGCATGTCTGCTTGTTCTAAAATATTTTCCTGTATGACTTTTACTTCAGAGGATTCTAGATCACTCTCTCATATATATATATATATATATGTTTATATATATGATAAATGTATATTATACTTTTTTTTTGCATAGTTCTTTACAGTTTAAAAAGAGCAGTTCAAAAATTTTGGACTCAGTGGGAGAAAGTGAGGGTGAGATGATTTGAGAGAATAGCTTTGAAATATTACCATATGTAAAACAGATGATCAGTGCAGGGATGATCGATGCATGGAGCAAGGCTCCCAAAGCCAGTGCTCTGGGACAACCCAGAGGAATAGGGTGGGGAGGGAGGTGGAAGGGGGCTTCAAGATGTGGGGGGACACGTGTATACCTGTGACTGATTCATGTTGGTAAATGGCAAAAAACCATCACAATATTGTAATTATCCTCCAGTTAATTAAAAAACAAAAAGAGTAGTTCAGAACATCATAGCTTATACCATCCAGAAAATGGTGTTGTTGAACTTGCCAAATCTTTGTCCAGGGCAATGTCTTCTGTGCTGACGGCTTCGTCTTGGAACCCTCAACTGGTTTTCAATTATCTTAATTGTGAGTTGATTTCAGACTTGAACTTGAGCGTATTGGGTCAAGATGCTCTCATAAAAACATCATTCTGACTCTATGGAATATGACTGCAGGGCCAAGGAGATGGCGCTCTGGCCCTTGGAGAGGAAGCAGTCAGCCAGACAATCGTTATTGTCATGAATGGAGAAAAAAGTCACCAGGCCTCCCAGTTTATTTGTATAGACAGTTCATTTGCTCAGGCAGCTCCCCTGATCTAGGATCCCTTTCCTCAGTTCCTCTTTCCCTGCCTGAATGCAGGGAAAAAATTGGTGGCTCATCTCATTTGT
Source organism: Neotragus pygmaeus (assembly GCA_006410875.1). Lineage (NCBI taxonomy): Eukaryota > Metazoa > Chordata > Mammalia > Artiodactyla > Bovidae > Neotragus > Neotragus pygmaeus. Next base: position 1,165,979 of record SJYV01051512.1, on the reverse strand, counting down.
GACCCTTTGCTTGATCTTCTCCTCACCTAAAGTGGTGGCTTCCTCTTCTGATCTGTTATGCCACGCACTGGTTCCAGGTCCTGGGAACTAGGGAGGGAAAGCTGAGTTCCTGAAAGATTTCCCCAGTGTAAGATCCTTAAAGACACTGGTACTGCAATTTACACTCTTGGTTTTCCCCACAGCAACTTCTAGCCTTCTCTGGTAAAGAATCTCCTGCAATGCAAGAGATGTGGGTTCGATCTCTGGGTCGGGAAGATCCCCTGGAGGAGGACAGAGCAACCCCCTCCAGTATTCTTGCCCTGGACAGAGGAGCCTGGTCGGCTATACAGTCCATGGGGTCACAAAAAGTCAGACGCAACTGAAGTGACTTAGCACGCATGCACACACAGCAACTTCCATAGTGTCTTTATTTTAAAGAGAAGTTTTCTGGTTCCAAAAAGGAAGCTGAGAATAGGTTGTTGTTGTTATTATTTTAACTGAGGGGCTCTTACACAGTGAACAGAAACTCACCAAAAATAACACAGTAATAATAAGCCTTCGTGTCATCATCTGACCCTCTAACTCAGAGGAGGGTAAGGTGGGCACTAGTCCAGACAGGAGAGGGTAGGCTGAGGGGGCAGACCGGTTTCCAGGGTTCCCACAGGCATTCATAAGAGCCTCTGTGGGACTGTGGGTCCTGTTTCCTCAGGCTGGCTGGTCAGGGGGAAGGCCTCAGTGCCCCTTCATTTCTGAGGCTACCTGTAGGCCATCCTGGCTCTCAGAGACTATTGTTGAGCACTCAGGGAATTCACGCACTAGGACCCACCAACCCTCAGAATGTGGATCAACCATAGCATATGTTCCTAATTTCAAACAGATGCACGGCAATATGCTTGCCTCATCCTGATTATAATTTAAAGCCTACAGGCTTCAACTGAGGTGACAAACTGGTCACCAAGAGAAGATTGTATTAGAACCAGGTAGCATTTGCTGGACGAGTTTCGTAGGAGATTGTCCTAAACATCCCTACCAATAGTTGCTTGCACACAGTAGGTGCTCATTAGATATTATTTGTAGCTGTTACTTTGTAAGTAGGTAACTTCCATCGGGCTTGCGTCTTATTAGAGATTCTATGAAAAATGGAAGAATAAAGCATGAGGGGACAAGTGGCTGCAAAGGAGATAATGAAGGGAAAAAATGAGTTTCTGAAGGGCCAGTTTCCCTTGTCTAATTCTTACTCTTCTCCTTTACTTACCAAGAATTATTTTTTTAAAAGAGCAGCTGTTTTTCACACATTGGGTATTCATTAAATCTTTATGGGACTAAACTGTGTTTTAAACTGCATGAGGCCTTTGCAAATAATAGCCGATTTCCCTGCAAACGGAAAGGATATATTTAGAGCCTTTGCTGGGAGAATGAACCGGCCCCTGGGGATTTGTAATGGACTGTGGAGCCTTCCACCTCGAGGTCAGTAGGTCAAATCCAAATCAGGTCTGGGGTGGCTGACAAGCATTGGTTGAGTGACAGCTGTCGGGTGACCAGGATTAGAGGAGCTGGAGGGTTGGGCTGCATTCAAGTGAAGTGAACAGATGCTGTCTGCAGTGATCTTGGCAGAGGACGGAGGATGGGAGAGTGGTTGGAAAATAGACTGAGCTCCGTGCCTCAGCCCCAAAGGCCATCTTCGACCTGGCCAAGTGAGGAGCATGCCTTCCCAGGACGATTCCGACAGGAGGAAAGCCGAGGAGATGACATGTACAAAACTGCCACGGCCTCAGAAAAACAGCAGCATTCATGCAGCTTTGTGGGAAGAGCTGACTTGTCCAGGCTAAGCTCTAATGCATCTTATTCTCCTGTATCTTCCTCCTCACACGTCTGCTTTCTGAAGGTAGCTGGCACTGTTTTCTAAAACTGAGTAAGGACAAACAAGTCAAGGTGCAAAGGGATCAATTGGAAGAGGGCAGTGATTCAAGTAAATGGTGTGAGTTTCTCAAATACATTCTTCACCCCACACGTGTCTTAGGCTCATGGCATCCAGGGTGTGGGGGTAGAAAATGGGTAGTGGAGAGGGAGGGCAGAATTGGAGAGTTGCCTACAAAAGAGCTTAGAGTAGACAGCTACATTAATGCCATCCTTTTGTTTGACCACGGAAGAAACTGTGGCTCAGGGCAGTTTGAAATAGGTCACTGTGTAACGTTTAAGTGACCAGCAGCGAAGGTGACTTCAGCTGATATAAATAGTGAACGGATGTATTTGAAAGAATGCTGAGAAGCTCATAGCATCTTGTGGGAACCAGGTGGGAAGAGGTAGGAGCAAGGGGAACCAAGTGTGGCCAGAGGTTGATGAGGCAGGAGCCTTCTCCAATATCTTGGGTGCTCTTTGGGGAAGCCCTTTTCACAGTGTTCACCACTGAGCCACAGGTTAGGGCAGGGAATGTCCCCACTCCAGGCACAAAACTCGCATCCTCTTGTTTAACTCTCCACCCAAATTTCATCTATGAGAGAAGCCTTCTCTGGCCACTAGATTTAAAATAGTGACACTCTCTACCTACTGCTCTCTTCTCTCCTCTCATCCTTTCTGTCCTGCTCTCCATAACACTTCTTCCCGTCTGACAATTACTTGTTTATTCCACCTCTACCCCCTACAAAGTGATCTTCACGGGGATCTGGACTTTTTTGGGTTCATCTTGCTTTAAGACCCCACAGCCCCTTTCTGAGGAGATAGAATGCCCACTGGAAGCCGCTGAGGAGTGGGGAGCCTCCTTGGAATCCCAGGTCTGGGCAAGTTGCAAAGCTCCTCTTTTGGGANGGTGATCCACACAGTCAAAGGCTTTGGCATAGTCAATAAGCAGAAGTAGATGTTTTTCTGGAACTCTCTTGCTTTTTCAATGATCCACAAGATGTTGACAATTTGATTTCTTGTTCCTCTGCCTTTTCTAAATCCAGCTTGAACATCTGAAAGTTCACTGTTCACGTACTGTTGAATCCTGCCTTGGACAATTTTGTGTATTACTTCACCAGTGTGTGAGATGAGCTGAAACTCCAATACTTCGGCCACCTGATGTGATAGTTTGAACATTCTTTGGCATTGCCTTTCTTTGGAATTGGAATGAAAACTGACCTCTTCCAGTCCTGTGGCCACTGCTGAGTTTTCCAAATTTGCTGGCTTATTGAGTGCAGCACTTTCACAGCATCATCTTTCAGGATTTGGAATAGCTCAACTGAAATTCCATCACCTCCACTAGCTTTGTTCGTAGTGATGCTTTCTAAGGCCCACTTGACTTTGAACGCCAGATGTCTGGCTGTAGGTGAATGATCACACCATCGTGATTATCTGGGTCATGAAGATCTTTTTGTACAGTTTTCTGTGTATTCTTGCCACCTCTTATTAATATCTTCTGCTTCTGTATGGTCCATACCCTTTCCGTCCTNGAACGCCAGATGTCTGGCTGTAGGTGAATGATCACACCATCGTGATTATCTGGGTCATGAAGATCTTTTTGTACAGTTTTCTGTGTATTCTTGCCACCTCTTATTAATATCTTCTGCTTCTGTATGGTCCATACCCTTTCCGTCCTTTATTGTGCCCATCTTTGCATAAAATGTTCCCTTGGTATCTCCAATTTTGTTGAAGAGATCTCTGGTCTTTCCCATTCTATTGTTTTCTTCTATTTCTTGACAATGATCACCGAGGAAGGCTTTCTTATCTCTCGTTGCTATTCTCTGGAACTCTGAATTCAGATGAATATATCTTTCATTTTCTCCTTTGCTTTTTGTTTCTCTTCTATTTACATGTATTTGTAAGGTCTCCTCAGACAACTATTGTGCCTTTTTCTATTTCTTTTTCTTGGGGATGGTCTTGATCACCGCCTCCTGTACAGTGTCACAAACCTCCATCCATAGTTCTTCAGGCACTCTATCTATCAGATCTAGTCCCTTAAATCTATTTCTCACTTTCACACACATGTATAATCATGAGGGATTTGATTTAGGGCATACCTGAATGGTCTAGTCGTTTTCCCCACTTTTTTCAATTTAGTCTGAATTTGGCAATAAGGAGTTCATGATCTGAGCCACAGTCAGCTCCCAGTCTTGTTTTTGCTGNTGCTTATATCTTTCCTTTTCTCCTTTACTTTTTGCTTCTCTTCTTTTCACAGCTATTTGTAAGGCCTCCCCAGATAGCCATTTTGCATTTTTGCATTTCTTTTCCGTGGGGATGGTCTTGATCCCTGTCTCCTGTACAATGTCATGAACGTCCATCCATAGTTTATCAGGCACTCCATCTATCAGATCTAGTCCCTTAAATCTATTTCTCACTTCCACTGTATAACCATAAGGGATTTGATTTAGGTCATACCTGAATGGTCTAGTAGTTTTCCCTACTTTCTTCAATTTAAGTGTTAATTTGGCAATAAGGAGTTCATGATCTGAGCCACAGTCAGCTCCTGGTCTTGTTTTTGCTGACTATATATATATATATAGTCATTAAGTGCATGGTTCTAAAATTAGGCTGCCTGGGTTTGAATTCCAGTGTGTGGCCTTGGGCAAGCCAAACACCCTTGCTGTGCCTCTCTGCCTCTGTTTCCTCATCTGAAGGGTAATTATAAGGTTTTTGTGAAGACTAAACCAATGAGCGAATGAACGAATGATTGTCTGTGATAGGTTTAGAATGGAGCCTATGGTCAATGCTATGTAACTGATGATGATAAAGTTGGTGAGTGTGTGCATGTGTGCTAAGTTGCTTCAGTCATGTGTGACTCTTTGCAATCCTATGGACAGTAGCCCACCAGGCTCCCCTGTCCATAGTATTCTCTCGGCAAGAATACTGGAGTGGGTTACTATGCCCTCTTCCAGGGGATCTTCCCAGTGCAGGGATCAAAACTGTGTCTCTTGTGTCTCTTGCATTGGCAGGAGGGATCTTTATCACTAGTGCCACCTGGGAAATCCATTGATGAGTACAAGAAACTGAAATTTAGGAAAATATCAGGAAATAGGAAAAGAGTGGTAGCATGTGTAATTCCTATAACAAATCATGGTGCAGCAACACACAAAATAATAGTTTCTGTCCTCTGGAGCCTAAGTACAAAACAGTGGTCCCCCTGCCCCTTGCAAACATTGGAAATGCAATTCAGATGATAAGAGTTGGATCATAAAAAGGCTGAGCACCGAAGAATTGACACTTTTGAACTGTGGTGCTAAAGAAGACTCTTGAGAGTCCCTTGAACACGAAGGAGATCAAACCAGTCAATCCTAAAGGACATCAATGCTGAATATTCATTGGAAGGATGGATGCTAAAGCTGAAGTGCCAATATTCTGGCCACTTGATGCAAAGAGCCTAATCATTGGAAAAGACCCTGATGCTAGGAAAGATGGACAGCAGGAGGAGAAGGGGACAACAGAGGATGAGATGGTTGGATGACATAATGGACTCAATGGACATGAGTTTGAACAAACTCTGGGAGATGGTGAAGGACAGGGAAGCCTGGCATGCTGCAGTTCGTAGGGTCACAAAGAGTCAGACACGACCTAGTGACGAAACAACACAATAGTACTATGGAGCCTAAGTAGAATCAGTGATCCCTCTGCCCCTTACAAACATTGAAGTGCAGTTCAGATGATATTCTAGTGTTTATTTCCCAGGCACAATCTCTACTCAGGGCTTTGCAGTCCTGGCGTCTGGGCAGCCTGAGGCTCACTGACCTGGGAAGTGATATACCAGGGCCAGAGGAAGATTTTTAGAGCCCAGAGCCACCCGTGGGCCACTCTTCTACTCCCATAGATATAGAGGACTCCAGGTTATTGTAAAAAAAAAAAAAAAGCCTCATGTAGGCTTTGAGGGAGTGAAAAAGTCACAAAGAACTTCCAATCATGGGCAGTACACACTGGGAAGGGAAACCACCATTTCTGCTTTGGAGTTGCTGGCTGGCTTATGAATTAAGTGTTTGCTCAGTTATATGTGACTTCTTTCTTCTTTCAAACCCAGCTGGAAGAACTGCTTTCTTCCTCCCCATCCATCAGCTCTGAGCCCGTGCCCAGCACCAGGCTCCACACAGGGACAGGACCTTGGCAAAGCCTTAGGAGGGACCTCTGCGTGACAGTAAGATGGCTCAAAGCAAACTGGGATCTTTGAACTTTTTGGATCCATGTCTTGATAGCCAAGGTCAGCCCTAGAAGCCAAGAGATAAAATCTGCAGGGGACTTTTTCAAAGCTGTTTTTACCAGGCCATGTTGCTGGCCCCAGAGGCGCCATGGGCAGGTGCCAGAGTGGGCTTAAGATGCAAGCCTCCTCACAGGCTTATAAATGGGTTTATAAATGCAGAGTTCTATAAATTGACATCTTGGGCTCTCTGAAGAGCTGAGATAGATGAGATTTAGATTCACAGCATGTCTGTGCATTAAAAATAGAAATTAAATACAGACAAGAAGAGAACTATTTGATTAGGGGGCAGTTCCTTTCTTTTATTTAGGAGAAATGTACTGAGATCTCATCTGACCACCAGCAGACACTCCAAGCCACACCCGTGACTCCAATAATTGTAGAAATAGGGAATAGCCAAGACTACCTCTTGGAGAAGGAAATGACACCCCACTCCAGTATTCTTGCCTGGAGAATCCCATGGACAGAGGAGCCTGGCAGGCAACAGTCCGTGGGGTCACAAGAGTCCCATACGACTTAGTGACTAAACCACCACCACCCAGGACTAATCCTGACTCTAAACCGCCTCCCCATCTATCCCAAGTTCACTCTTTCCCACTTTCTTTTCAGGTAGAGGAAGACGGACAATGGGGCGGGGCTAAGAGTGGGGACGGAATATGTTCCTGCAGAGTTTTGTACTGTGTATTTTGTATTCTTTCCTCAAAAAGCAGTTCTGGATGAAGAAGACTTGGAAGGTCAGACCGAATACACACGTGAGGGGCTCAAAGGGCAGCACCAGGGATTTTTTACACTATTTCTATGGAAACCTAGGATTTACTGAAGGTTCGTGTACCCTTTTGCAAGAGTAGATTTCAAGTGGGTTTTTTTGTTTGTTTGTTTTGTTGTTGTTTTAATAAAATTATCAGATTTTTAAATGTTTTTCTTAGAAATAGTATTTCTGTTCTCTGACCCCCGGATTATACTCCCTTCCACACTCTGCAACCTTGCATTTTTTTCCAAGTACAGTCAGGGCCCTTGACATAAATCCAAAAGGAGAAATGTTTGCTCTCAGGTTTTAACTATTGAATCTTGTTATTTATAGGATCAGTTATTCAGCACACTTGTTTTACTGTAATAAGGAAAAAATATGAAAAGGGAAAAGAAAATGTTTTACAATTTCTGTAGTTCACTCTCAAACCTTTCTCCTTAGCATTTGCTTCTTTATCTTAACATCATTGCCTTTTAGCTGAAAGGAAGCCTCTTGTCCAACTTGTTCCCTTTTACAGAAAAGCAAGCTGAGGCCACATGAGGTAAGTAACTTGCTCAAGGTTGCTAAACTTCTCTCTCATTTCTCTATTTAACTTGTCTTTGGCATAACTTCTTTCTGTTTTGTTTTATTTTGTTTCTTTACTCTTTGCCATATTTCTCTGTTTGATTGGAATCTGCAATGACACACTTTCTGACTTCAACAAATTGGAAATCCCCACTCCATATTCTCAAGGAGAGTAAGCATGGTTTTTTATTTTTCCGCAACAAGGTGAAAACTCCATGTTCATTTTGCTAATATATTCCAGGACATTTCTTCTACATTTTTTTTTTTTTGGTAAAATAATAAAATAAAAGTTACTCATGTGCTCCCAACCTCAATGACCCCGAGTAAGCAGAGGAAAGGAAAGAGTGATTCAGGGGAACCCAAGAACCTGCTTGAAGAGGAACAACTCTAAGTGGCTGAGGAACACTGAGAGGCAGAATAAACAGCCCCTGGACAACGTGCATTTGGTGCTGATGAGATGACGCTGGGGACTGGAATCCTCCAAGGAGCTGCTGTTGGCCTCACTTAAAGACACAGACTCCAGAACCAGATGGATTGCTAAGGGTCCAAGTCTAGGTTTTGCTACCATTTATCAGGACATATGGTTTAGTCGCTAAGTCATGTGACTCTCTTGCCACCCCTGGACTGTTGTCCATCAGGCTCCTCTATCCATGGAAATTCCTAGGCGAGAATACTGGAGTGGGTTGCCATTTCCTTCTCCAGGGGATCTTCCTTAGTGGCTAAACAACAACAACAACCAACTACAGACTCTTAGGAAAAAGTCCTTAACTACTCTATACCTAGATCCCTTCATCCATAAAATTAATAAGAGCACTTACCTCACAGAGTCGTGAAGATTGTAAGAGTTTGTATCTATAATGTGCTGGAAATGGTGCCTAGAACATTCTAAAGGATCAATCTGTGCTAATTATTATCATTACCTGTAATTACCCTTTCTCCTAACCCTATACCCAACTTTAACCATCAAGGCATACTTGTTCACAATTAACATTCAACATAGAGAACAGTTTCCAAAGCATGCTTCCTTAGAGAATTTTCTGGTAGACTTCAAACTTTTAGATGAAAGTCTGGCCTCTGGTTAGTATAACAAGCCTCTGTGTATCTAGTATACACCGGATTTTCTCAGTGCGACATGAGAACTACAGCAGGAATGACAGTCCCACCAACCTCAGGTCTTCCTATCTGGGGTTACTGCTGCAAATGCTGGACTTCCTTTGTGGCTCAGATGGTAAAGAATCTGCCTGCAGAGTGGGAGACCTGGGTTTGATCCCTGGGTGGGGAAGATCCCCTGGAGAAGGGAATAGCAACCCACTGTGCCTTTCTTGCATGGGGAATTCCACGGACAGAATTCTCCTGGTGGGCTACAGTTCATGGGGTCACAAAGAGTTGGACGCGACTGAATGATGAACAGTCAGCACCAAATGCTCCTTGTCAATAAGCAGTAGTTATTTCTTCCCAGTCATCTTCCTGTCCCTTTGGTTTCAAACCTGGGCTTATCCTCTGCGGAGCTACGTCCTGATACTTCTAAAGAGAACCAGGATTTCAGAGCCAGCCCTTTTAGATGCATGAAGAGGTTTGGTATGCAAATAATGAGATATTTCTCCCCTTCATCAAGTCATCACTTTTTCTAGTATTGTGTCAGTTTTTTGCCTTTAGAAAGGTTGTTGTAGATCTCTCAGGAAGTGTCCCCTGACACAAAAAAGTCAGGAGAGGAGCTAAAGAAAATTTCCAGTGGCAGTTAATGAGCCTGACATCAGCAGATTCTGAAGGCCATCTTATGCTAGGAAGAAAATCAGTGATCTAGGAATCTCTGTGATGCTAATGGAACCATGCTGCAGGAGAAACTTCCACTGCTTCTGCTTTTTCATCTTTGTATTGTGTACAACCACCAGTGCAAACAGGCGACACCCACAATGACTGGGTAAGCTGGTGAACTGCATAAACTCTTTCCAAAGCGGTCAGGATTGTCTTTCCCCACTGCATTTGACAGATAAATCAAACGTGCAACTTAAAGCTAAAACACATCAGACTTTGGAGTTAGTAGGTAAAATGAAACAAGCACCATCATCGGTCAATGCCACCAAAACAGAAACATTCTTCACCTGTTCAACATGAAAAAAGGACCGGGTTCCTGCTTATCTCCTGCTGAGCAAGTGAATAAAGTGAAATCAGCCGTGGGGAAGCCTGCCACGGGCTCCTCCGCTCTGTGTGGTGCCCTTGGCAACACAACAGAAGGCTGAGGGGAGCTGGGAGAGGCCTGACCGAGGACAACGAAAGAATGGCATGAAATATGATGCAGCTGCTGAACGTTCTTTTCATTAACTTTAAATTATATCAGTTTCTAGACTTTTGGACCCTGAAAGGAGAAAAAAAACACTGACGAGACAAGCTGTCTGCTTTTAACCTAACTCAAATTGAGCGATAATGAAAGTGATTCAGCCTGGTGCAGAAAGACAGGACCACCACTATCCTTGCTACACACCTTTCAATTTTATTTAGCTAGAAGTTTCCATTTCGGCTCTCCTCCTCCAAGACAAGAAAAACACATCTTCAGAAAGAAGCAGTCCCCACAGCTGGCTCTTCTACCCAGCCTTGCCCCTACCTGGAGTAACTCAGCCAGGCAACCCCTTCGCAGTGTAGCAACAGGACAGGGAGCTTGTAATATGGCTGGGTGAGTGCACGCCAGCATTTCAGCTTGCCTATTCATACTGTCCCAAAGCTCATCTACCAGACATGCCAATAGTGCCTGGATCTTTAAATTATTTTTGTACTCCATTGTCCAAGCATCTTCTAGGGAAGAGGTGACTAGGAAGCTGTTTCTTGGCTATACTAAGCAGCCAAGATTGAGGTGGATGGATGGGAATATGGTAGGTGGAAGGGTGGGTATTATCTCTCCTTGTCAGATCCCCAGGTGTTCAAGGTATTAGCCCTCCAAGCTCTTAACTGATCTTAGCCCTGAGGTGCCTTTATTATAACTGGATCCACAGATCTTTGAATGCTCTGAGCTTTTCCAGAATAATTGTGCCTCATTGTTGTTTAGTGGCTCAGTCGTGTCCAAGTCTTTGCAACCTCATGAGCTATATCCCATCAGGCTCCTCTGTCCATGGAATTTTCCAGGCAAGAATACTGGAGTGGGTTGCCATTTCCTCCTTTAGGGGATCTTCTGGACCTAAGGGTCAAATCTGAGTCTCCTGCCACGTCTCCTGCATTGCAGGCAGATTCTTTACTGCTGAGCCACTGGGGTCGGGAGTGGGGGAAACAAGAGCAAGAGGAAAAAGAAATGTAAAAGATTTAACACTCTAATACATGTTTATTGAATACTTACTTTGTGTTAGTCATCATTCTAGGAGCTGGTTGTATAGAGAGTAACAAAACTTACATTCATGCAGGAGAAACAGACAATGAAATATAAGCAAATAAAAACATTTTAGATAGCAGTAAGTATTATGAAGAGCAGAGTCTTTGGGGAGAGAGTGAAGGGGCAGGGCCACATTGAGATAATGAGGGAAGACCTCTTTTGGGACATACCATTTGATCTGAGACCTTAATAATGAGGAGAAATTTGCCATGCAATGATTTTTTGAGGGAAAGCATTCTAGGCAGGAGGAACAGCAAGAGTTCATACCCAACAGTGAGGTTAGGCAATCAGAGAAAGAAGATGAAGAAATCTTGATCAGAGTGCCGTAGGGGCAGGCTGCTACCAGATAGGAGTGAGGAAGTAAATTGAGGTCAGCTCCCAAAGGGCTCTGACCAGGGAAAAGAGTTTGGGAGATACTAGAGTGCTTGTAAGCAGTGCAGTCATAGGAAGCCTTCCTCTCTGTTTCTTATTCCCACATATGACATATGTACATACACACACACACATAAGGAAGATACATAGAGTAGAAACTGAGCTTGGGTTATGACAATACTTTTTATAATTGCATGTTACTTTAGATTTGATATTTAAAAGGTTGAACTCTTTCTCAGAAAGGCAAGAAGGGCTATGTTGCAAAATAAGGCAAATGTTTCCTTGAAGCCCTTTTATAAAATTAATGCCTGAAATGGAATAGCACCATCCATACACAAGTCATGGGGACATTAATCTTTCAAAGCCAACTGTTAAGATATTTTGTTATGGCTAGAACAGGGACACAACAGGGACGAGAAAGCTAGATGATTTTCTCATAAGTCCCCAGGGCTTAGATATCCATTAAGAGAAGGCACGACTTGGTTTAAGAAACCAGTAACCAGTAATTTACAAGTGGCGTGGTTTCTCCATATTTGCAGAGAGTACCAGGTCTCCCTCTGAGATCCAGACGAGAACTTTCAGTTTTACTCACTTGTTTAACCACAATGGTTTCTCTTTGTTCCAGGACATTGGCACCAAGCTGGAAGATCCAGTCAATGAAAGGACTTGAACGAGTAAATGTTTTGGGGGTGTTGACCTATGAAACTCCTTTAAATACTCCTTTTTCTATGTCACTTTCTTTCTTTTCTTTATTTCCTTCCTCCTTCCTTCCTTTCTTTCTTTCAAAACTTTTAATGAAAGGAAAATCTGACAGAAAATGATTTTTCTTATGAACTGTGATTGTGTCTAATAAAGCTAAAATTACATAATGCTATTCTTGTAAAAGGATGAAGTTTTAAACACCTAGTGATTAGAGGCATTTTTCAGACTACAGGTAAACAGAGACTCCATATCCACAGGATTTCTTGTTGTTTAAAGCAAATATGTACAAAAGTCAAAAACATACCTTTTTATAAAACAAAGTTAACATTTGAAGAAAGACTGTGATGGACTTGAGCAATGTACTTATTAACAAAGAATAAAAGAAAACATGAATTTCTTGTAGATATATTTTTATTCAGTTCATTATATTAATCCTTTGCCAAATTAAAGACATTAATGAAATACAAAATATTTTAAATGAGTAAAAAGAAGTTGAACATTATATAAGATAGGGAGAGTATAAAGAGTAGGAGAAGCTATTCTAATTAAGCAAAATACTTAGCTCTGAAAAATGTGGACACTTTCTGCCATCACATACAATTTCACAGTGGTGCCCTCAGTAGCTCAGGCATGTCCAACTCTTCATGACTTCATGGACTATAGCCCACCAGGCTCCTCTGTCCATGGTATTTTCCCAGCAAGAATAGTGAAGGGGGTTGCCATTTCTTCCTCCATTTCACAGTGATTCTGAGCCCTAAATAACTTAGATTTTTAAATTTCATTTTCACCTCAAAGATAGTTCCTTCATTTAAACAGACATTGGAAGTTAACTCAATGACTAAAAATCTAATGAACTGAAGTTTGGGAGATGGATCACTGACCCCCAGTAGATATCCATTTTCTACTCCCCAGATCCCATGAATGTTATTTTACATGGTAAAAAGGGATTTTGCAAATATGATTAAGTGAAGAAAGTTGAGTGATCATCCTGGATTATCTGGATAGGCCCTAAACACAATCACAGGCATTCCTATAAGAGACAGAAGGAGGCCATTTGACACAGAGGAGGAGAAGACAGTGTGAGCACTGAGTGTGCTCAGCAGTTGGTATGATGTGGCCACAAGCTAAGGGGTGCTGGCACCCATTGGAGCTGAAAGAGGCAAGGAGTGGGCTCTTCCTGACAACCTCTGGAGAGGGGCAGCTCTGTTGATACCTTGGTTTTGGTTTGGTGAGACTGACTCAGCAATCACAGGGAGCCAATACAAAAAAGGCATTCTGAATTAATACTCACTGGCATCTTAAAAGGAATAAAAATAGCTGTGGGGAGCAGGAATATGTTTTTTAATGAGGCAGCACTGAAAATTATTTGATTTGTATATCAGAGGAGTAAAGTACAGTACTTATTTCATTGTTTAATACACATGACTTCTTCAGAGAAAAATGGATAAATACCTAGGTTATATTGACTGTTACAATTTTAGTACTAGGCATGTAGAAAGCACTGATTCTTCACTTGTTGAAAAAACTGTAAACTCTTAAACATTTTTATATCAACATAATGCATGCACATAATAAAAAATGGTGCAGAGTTTAGGCTGAAAGCTAATTTTCTTCCTTGAGAAATTGAAAGGATTAAAAGGGAATTTTATGAATAACTGTATTTACAGAAGTAATACAATATTTACAGAAGTAATACAATCCTTCACAAAATCTTCCAGAAAGTAGAAGTGGGAACACTACCCAACTCATTTTATGAAGCCAGTATTACTCTGATACCAAAGTCAAACAAATACTTCACAAGAAAAGAAAACTACAGACCAATGACCTTTATAATTATGGACAAAATAATAATTAAGACAATTTTAGTGTAACTGAATCCAGCGACATAAAAAATGAAGACAAGGTAAGATTGATCACAAGAATGCAAAGTTGGTTCAAGATCTGGAAATCAATTTAAAATATGAAGAACAAGCACCACATGATCATCTCAATAGAAGCAGTAAAAGCATTTGACAAAACATCACAGCCATTCATAATTAAAAATTTAACCACGCAAATAATATAAGGGAATTTCTCCAAACTATGAATATAGTGATACTTTCTTGATACTCTAAATTTGCTGCAAGTCATTTAATTGTGTAATTACAATAGATAAATTTTATTACACAAAAATTATGTCTGTGTAGCTATTATTTTAAAAAATGCTTTTAGTATTTAATTCTCATCAGTAGAAGATGCTATAAGCAAGAAGTGTACCTTTACTGTGTTCTCTTTGGAGCACAGCTCATTAAGATTGCTTAATCCTTAGTGGTTTACTCAATTGAGATTTTAAAAACTAACCATATTCCATGGACTATACAACCTAAAGCCTAGCATTTAAGTTATTACATGTCTTCACTATAATTCATTCTATCTTCTCAAAGCAGCTTCTGTACCCATTTCTCATTTCTGACCCTTTTCTGATTCTGAACCCTTCATCCACTAGGTGGTACTTTTGGTACTTGTAGCTTCGTTGCTAATCAAAAGACCTCAGGGTAGTTTGAGAGAGGCAAATGCATTATGTAAACAGGCCGTTTGTTAGTGGGATATTCACAAGCTGAAGAGAGCCTTTATCAGATATACTTAGACAAATTTAACACACACTCATGGAATACATCTTTTTCTTTTCTTTAGCACAAGTGGAATATGAAGGAGTTCATGCTTCAGAATGTTTCCAAAATATGGGTTCCTTGGGCTATATGCACATGAAAGCCAATCTTATGAGGGAGCAAGTGAGCAGCTGCCCTAGTAATAAAGCTTCACATGTTAATCCTTCAGCCAATATGTATTGAACAACTGCTCTGTGCCAAGCACTGTTCTAGGTATTGGAGTCACAGCTGTATTCAAACGTTCTTGCCCTCATGAGGTCTGCAGTTGCGGGAGAGATAATCACAAAACAAATAATTGTTGATGTTTGGTCTGTTAGGACTTTGGGAAAGCTTGCAAAGCAGAAAAAGGAGAAGTTGGAATGATAGAAGTGGAATGATGGCAGTCACCATTGTATGTGGAGTGGAGGCCCAGAGCTTTTCTAACAAGATAGTACAAACGCTATATTAAATGCAGGCATCAAGTCAGGTGGACTTCCCAGGTGGTTCATTGGTGCAGGAGATTCAGGTTCAGTCCCTGGCTCAGGAAGATCCTCTGGAGAAGGAAATTCCAGTTTTCTTGCCTGGAAAATCCCATAAACAGAGGAGCCTGGCGGGCTATAGTCTATGGGATCGCAAAGAGTCGGACACGACTGAGGCGACTAAACAACAGCAACATCTGTAGGAAGCAAGGGAGCTTCTTTGGGAAAAAACAACCCAGGCAGAGAGAAAACACAGTATACAAAGGATTGTAGGCAGGAGCACTCTCGGTATATTCATTTAAGAGGAGAAAGGTCATGTGAGTGGGTGTGGCATGGACTGGAGAGGGTACATGGTAGAGATTAGTTCAGAGGCGTAGACTTGGTGTGGCTTGTAGAGCATGAAACGCCTTGCAGGGCATTTTAAGACCTGTGATTTCACTCTGAGTGAAGGGTTTTGAGCAAAGAAGTGATACAATCTGACTTCTGTTTTAACAAGATTACTCTGGTTGCTGTGTTGAGGCTGACTGCAGTAGGACAGAGGTAGAAGCTGGGGAACAGGAGCTGAGATTATTGCAATAATCCAGGCAAGAGGTGATGGTGGCTTAGATCAGGGTGTAAGCAATGGGAGAGACAAGAAGAGAACATGTTTTATACATTTTATTTCTAAAGAAGAGCCGACGTGATTAGCTAATGATTAGATAATGGATGTGAGAGAAAGAGAAGAGCCAAAGATGACAATTTATTTTAATTATTTAACAGAAATTTGAAAGTGTGAAACTGTTACTCGCTCAGTCATGTCTGATTCTTTGTGACCCCATGGACTGTAGTCTGTCAGGCTCCTCTGCTCATAGAATTCTCCAGGGAAGAATACTGGAGAGGGTTGCAATTTCCTTCTCCAGGGGATCTTCCCTACCCAGGGATCGATCCCCAGTCTCCTCTATTGCACACGAAGTCTTTACCATCTGAGCCACTAGGGATAAATAGTGTGAGAAAAAGAGAAGACCCAAAGATGATGATTTATTTTAATTATTTAAGAGAAGTTTATATAGTGCTAATTATATACAAGGCACTGTTCCAAGTTCTTGACAAATATTGACTCTTTTAATCTATGCAATAGGCCCATGAGATAGGTACTATTTTTGTCCTCTTTTTCCTGCCTTCAAGGTTTTGGCTCTGAGAAGCTGGAAGGATAAAGCTGACATCTACTGAGAGAGGGAAAGCTATATGAAGAGCAGGTTCAAGGTGATATGTTAAGGTCGAGAAGACTGAAATAACTGTGTGAAGATGCCAAGCAGGTGGTTGGTTATGCAAGACTGGAGTTCAGGAGAGTGATCTGGTTTGGAGATACACATGCAGTGAAAAGATGTTATTTAAAAACAGGAAACTAGATGACATCTCTAGGAGAGTAGAGATTCAGCAGAGGGTGAAGCACCAATATTAATAAGGACATGAAGATGAAGAATCAAAGACAGGCAATGGCCAAAGAGCTTGGCATTCTGGCAGCCAAGAGAAGAAAGTGAAGGAGAAGAGGATGAGCTATTTTCAATGCCTCAGCTTCATCCAGGAAGAGAGAGCTCAGAATTTATTGGTTACTTTGAAAAGAGCTATTTCATTGAGTGGTAGGGATGAAACCTGGTGTGCAAATAAGGTCAAGAGAAAAGAAGAGGAGGATGTGATGAATAAAGAGAACTCTTTTGAGACATTTTCTATAGAGGAATATGGCAATAATCAGAGAATAGTATAGGTAAGTTCAACAGAGGGTGTCTCGTTTTTTGTGGTGGTTGTTTTCTTTTGTTTTAAAAATGGGTGAAATTGCAGCAGAGTTGTATGCAGATGGAAATGGTCCAAAAGAAAAAGAAAGAAAGGTTGATACAGGAGAGAGGAGGTTAAATGATGTTAGTGAGCTGATGAAAGAGGATGATAAAGTCTGGGACTTGGACTTAGATGGAAGCAGAGACCATTCGTCTCTGATAAATGGAGGGAAGGCAGGATATATAGTGATAGATGCAGTCCTGTGGGGAGTTCGGGATTGACATTTGTGGCCGTTCTCATCTGATTGCTTCTCTTTTTCTCAGTGAAACAGGGAAAAAGTCATAAGCCGAAAGAGATCAGAAATACTGGAGTTTTGAGGAGACCACAGCTGTGACAAGATCATCTAGGAAAATGAGGACTATTATCCAAAACATTAGCTCAACCACAGGTCAGCCCATGATTACAAACCCATTATTGGGGTCTAGAAAAGTCTGATTTTCAAGTGGACTCTTAAAATGCAGATACTTAGAAGCCCAAGCGCTGTTCAGCAGGCTTTCTCTTGTAACACATTCACATCAAAAAATGTCTGAATTGTCAGACTGCTGGAAGTAAGACCCTCAGGGCATGATGCTTTTGCTCTCTTTTTCCTGGGCAATCTACATTTTACTTCTTCTTCTTTTTTTTTTTTTTCAAGAGAAGTAAGTTGTTAGTGTAGAATTGAGTATAATTCATTTGAAAAGCTTTGCAAGATTTGATATAATTAAATCCACATATAAGAAAAAAAATTCATCAACCCACTTGTCCCATTTTCTCTCCTATAGAAATGTAACACAAGTCCAGGCTCTTGGTAGATATCAGAGTGGAGTAAGGAAAGACTTGATTTGTTTTTCAAATGGAGGAAAGTGGCTTCCTACAGGAATTAAGTACTATTATTCCAGACCAATAATAATGCTTAACAACTGTGGGGACCTTCTCTGTGTCTGTCAAATCTAAGTATATATCATTTAGGTAATGTGTGTGAGTGCGCACGTGCATGCTAAGCCACTCCAGTTCAGTTCAGTCACTCAGTCGTGTCCGACTCTTTGCGACGCCATGAACTGCAGCACGCCAGGCCTCCCTGACCATCACCAACTCCTGGAGTTCACTCAGATTTACATCCATCGAGTCCGTGATGCCATCCAGCCATCTCATCCTCTGTTGTCCCCTTCTCCTTCTGCCCCCAATCCTTTCCAGCATCAGAGTTTTTTCCAATGAGTCAACTCTTCGCGTTAAGTGGCCAAAGTACTGGAGTTTCAGCTTTAGCATCATTCCTTCCAAAGAAATCCCAGGGTTGATCTCCTTCAGAATGGACTGGTTGGATCTCCTTGCAGTCCAAGGGACTCTCAAGAGTCTTCTCCAACACCACACTTCAAAAACATCAATTCTTTGGCGCTCAGCTTTCTTCACAGTCCAACTCTCACATCCATACATGGCTACAGGAAAAACCATAGCCTTGACTAGACAGACCTTTGTTGATAAAGTAATGTCTCTGCTTTTGAATATACTATCTAGGTTGGTCATAACTTTTCTTCCAAGGACTAAGCGTCTTTTAATTTCATGGCTGCAGTCACCATCTGCAGTGATTCGTGTCCAACTCTGTGACTCTATGCAGTGTAGCCTGCCAGGCTCCTCTGCCAGGCCCCTCAGCCAGGCCCCTCCAGGGAAAACTGCTAGAGTGGGTTGCCATTCCCCGCTCCAAGGGATCCTCCTAACCCAGGGATAAAACCTGCATCTCATATCATCCCCTGCACTGGCAAGCAGGTTCTTAACCACTAGCTTTACCACCTGGGAAGCCCTATTTAGTTAATATCCCTTCCCAAATTAATAAATACTGAGCAGGAACATACTGAGTTGTCCTTTTCTGTACAACTATGGTCTAATAAATTTCTATAGAATTGTCTTTTTAAAAAATGCACAGATTGGTCTACAGATAAGATGGCAAGAGAATGTTCTTAGTTAAGACACAGAGGCTCTGGCATATCCTTTAAGCTTGAGTTAGCATTCCAGTTCTACTACACCCTGACTTTGTGATGTTGAGGAAGCCTCTGATCCTCACTGAGCCAACCTGTCTTTCATAAATCATGGGCTACTGATAAAAGTTGCTACAAAATTAAATGAAGCAACCTGTCCAAGTAAATGTGCAACACAGTGTCTGGCACACAAATGGCTACTACTAATGTTTGTGTTCCAGAAAAACATCGATTTCTGCTTTATTGACTATGCCAAAGCCTTTGACTGTGTGGATCACAGTAAACTGTGGAAAATTCTGAAAGAGATGGGAATACCAGACTACCTGACCTGCCTCGTGAGAAACCTGTATGTAGATCAGGAAGCAACAGTTGGAACTGAACATGGNAAGATTGAGAAAGGAGTATGACAGGGCTGTCTGCTGTCACCCTGTTTGTTTAACCTATACACTGAGCACATCATGAGAAATGCCAGGCTGGATGAGTTATAACCTGGAATCAAAATAGGCACAAGACACACCAACAACCTCAGATATGTGGATGATGCCACTCTAATGGCAGAAAGTGAAGAATTAAAAAACCTCTTGATGAGGGTAAAGAAAAGTGAAAAAGCCAGCTTAAAACTAAATAAATAAAAAATAAGGTCATGGCACCCAGCCCCATTGCTGCATGGCAAATAGAAGGGGAAAAGGTGGAAGTAGTGACAGATTTCCTCTTCCTGGGCTCAAAAATCACTGCAGATGGTGACTGCAGCCATGAAATCAGAAGATGATTGCTTCCTGGCAGGAAAGCAATGAGAAACCTAGACAGTGTGCTGAAAAGCAGGACATTACTCTGCTTACAAAGGTCCATATAGTCAAGGGTATGGTCTTTCCAGCAGTCACATACGNCAGATGGTGACTGCAGCCATGAAATCAGAAGATGATTGCTTCCTGGCAGGAAAGCAATGAGAAACCTAGACAGTGTGCTGAAAAGCAGGACATTACTCTGCTTACAAAGGTCCATATAGTCAAGGGTATGGTCTTTCCAGCAGTCACATACGGTTGTGAGAGCTGGACTGAAAAAAAGGCAGAACACCAAAGAACTGATGTCTTCAAACTGTGGTGCTGGAGAAGACTCCTGAGACTCCCTTGGACAGCAAGGAGATCAAACCAGTCAAACATAAGGGAAATTAACCCTGAATACTTGCTGGAAGGAATGATGCTGAAGCTGCAGTATTTTGGTTATCTGATGCGAACAGCTGACTCAAAGGATAAGTCCCTGATGCTGGGCAAGATTGAAGGCCAAAGGAGAAGAGGGAGCCAGAGGATAAGATAGCTGGACAGCATCACTGATACAATGGACATGAACTTGGGCAACTTTGGGAGATGGTGAGCGACAGGGAGGCCTGGTGTGCTTCAGTCCATGGGGTCATAAAGAGTTGGATATGACTGGGCAACTGAAAAATGACAACAAAGGGAAGGACTGATACTGAAGCTGAAGCTCTAATATTTTGGCCACCTGATTTGAAGAGCTACCTCACTGGAAAAGACGCTGATGCTGGGAGACCGAGTGCAGAAGAGAGGGGGACAACACAGGATGAGATGGTTGGATGGCATCACTGACTCAATGGACATGAGTTTGAGCAAATTCTGGGAGAGAGTGAAGGACAGGGAAGCCTGTCATGCTGTATTCCATGGAATCACAAGCTGGACACAACTGAGCAACTAAACAACAAATAATCCCTCCCTTTAGCCCCCAATATCACTGTCTTAAGAGTGAGGCTATTCCAGGTTTCCTCATCCTGTCCTACTGTTCAGTCTCCTATGCTCTCGGTCCCTCCCTTCTGTTCACTCAGGCTTTACTGCTTGCCCCGTCCTCTCAACCGATTATATTCCTTGCAGCCAAGATGGAGAAGCTCTATACAGCCAGCAAAAACAAGACAGGGAGCTGCCTGTGGCTCATTTCATGAACTCTTTGCCAAATTCAGACTTAAATTGAAGAGTGTAGGGGAAATCACTAGACCATTCAGATATGATCTAAATTAAATTCCTTATGATTATACAGTGGAAGTGAGAAACAGATTTAAGGGACTAGATCTGATAGACAGAGTGTCAGATGAACTATGGACAGAGGTTCATGACATTGTACAGGAGAAATGGAGTAAGACCATCCCCAAGAAAAAGAAATGCAAAAAAGAAAAATGGCTGTCTGAGGAGGCCTTACAAATACCTGTGAAAAGAAGATAAATGAAGAGCAAAGGAGAAAGGAAAGATAAACCTATTTGAATGTAGAGTTCCAAAGAATAGCAAGGAGATATAAGAAAGCCTTTCTCAGTGGTCAGTGCAAAGAAATAGAGGAAAACAACAGAATGGGAAAGACTAGAGACCTCTTCAAGAAAATTAGAGATACCAAGAGAACATTTCATGCAAAGATGGGCTCAATAAAGGACAGAAATGGTACGGACTAACAGAAGCAGAAGACAAGAAAAGGTGGTAAGAATACACAGAAGAACTGTACAAAAAAGATGTTCACAACCGAAATAATCATGATGGTGTGATCACTCACCTGGAGCCAAACATTCCGGAATGTGAAGTCAACTGGGCCGGAGGAAGCATCACTATGAACAAAGCTAGTGGAGGTGATGGAATTCCAGTTGGGCTATTTCAAATCCTAAANACACACACACACACACACACACACACACACACACTCTCTCGCTCTCTCCTTGAGGCACCTCTAAAGAATTCCTAGGACTTGAAGCAGAGAAGTTTGAAAATCCCTGATGGTCTTAATTTCTCATTTTTGCAGATGAGATAAGACATCTAGATCTGCCCTGTCCAGTGTGTGCTGGGGTCCACAATGTTCCAGTGTGGTCCACTAGGAATGTGTAGCCTAGTGAAATGGCTAGTCTGAACTGAAGATACTGTAATGTTTGACACTCAATGTCAAACATTCGGTACCAAGACCAAAGAATATAAAATATCTCATTAATATAGTTTTAAAACTGCCGGTCCATTGGTATTATATTTTAGATAGATTAGGTCCAGTAAAATATATTAAAATCCATCTCACTTGTTTCATTTTACTTTTCTTTTTAACATGACTACTAGAAAATTCAAAATTATACGAGTGGCTCTCCCTCATGGCTTACATTATAACTGTTGGAGAGCACTGATCCAGATTGTTCTGCCCAGATCACTGGAGGCAGGTCGGGACTTGCTGTCCTAATCACTCTCACATTACTCATTTACCTGGAGACACAGTCAATAGACAAGCCCTTAACATGACATCCCTGGGCAGTTTCATTTAATATGATGGGATAAGAGAGAACTTGCAGTGGTGGGATAGGATTAGGCCCACAGATTGCCTTCCTAGGCATATATTTATCTGGCATCTAATATACCCAGGGAAGGAGCATTGATTTAGAAACAAGAAGGCCTGAGTCTTAGACCCTTTGATGATGATGCTCTCTTTTTGTGTAGGTCATCAGACTTCTGGATCTCATTTTTCTTATCTATAAAGTGAGAGAGTAAGTTTCCAAGGCTCAAAGTCTTCTTCATTCCCTGGAATTCTGTGATTTACTGTTTATGTATTCGCTTATATTCTTTGCTGCCAGAAAAAGCTTTTTGAAGAGGTGTTCCTGCATCTATTTCTCTTCCCTTTCTCTTTTACTCCTCCTAAAAGTGAACTTCAGCCAAGAGAAGTGGGTTGAGAAGGGAAGTGAGCTCTAAATCACTTACTTTTACCCTTAACCCTGAGAGCAATGAAAGAGCTGTCATACCCTTAACCTCTGTCACAGAAAGGAGGACCTGAAGGAGGAAAGGGCAAGGAATGGATGAAGGGGAAGGGGAGGTGAAAGAATAGGGGAAATAAGAATAGGAAGAAGCAGGTGAAGCAGAAAAAGAAATCTTCACGCACCTGTATGTTCATAGCAGCACTATCCACAATAACCAAAATATTGGGACAACCTAACTGTCCATCAACAGTCGAGTGGATAAAGAAGATGTGACACATAGATTTACATAAAAACTACTCAGCCATAGAAAAGAATGAAATAATGCTTCTTGCCGCAACATGGATGGACCTAGAGATTACCATACTAAGCAAAGTAAGTCAGAAAGAGAAAGACGAATACTATATGATATTACTTATATAGAGAATCTAAAATAGGACAGAAATGAACTTGACTACAAAACAGAAACAAACTCACAGACATAGAGAATAGGTTTGTGTTTGCCAAGGTGAGGGAGAATGAAGTGGCGGATTGGGAATCTGGGACCAGCAGATGTAAGCTATTATATAGAGAATGGATAAACAAGGTCCTAGGATAGGACCTATATTCAATATCCTGTAATAAACCGTGTGTGTATGTGTGTGTGTGCCGTGCGCATGGTTGCACACTCCCAGTTGTATCTAGCTCTTTGCAACCCCATGGACTGCAACCCAAAATGCTCCTCTGTCCATGAGGTTTCCCAGGCAAGAATACTGCAGTGGGTTGCCATTTCTTTTTCCAAGGGATCTTCCCGATCCAGAGATCAAACCTGGGTCTTCACAGGACCTGCATTGGCAGGCGGATTCTTAACCACTGTGCCACCTGGGAAGTGTAATAAACCATAATGGAAAAATAATTTTGTTTAAAGAAATACATATCTGAAGTATTAAGTAGCCTTCTATCTGGACTCCTTGGTTTACTGACTCCAAGAAAGCAGGGACTGCGTCCAATTTTTTTTTTGAAGGGGGAGGTGTTTGTCTTGTACAATACCTGAGCACACTGCTATTTGCTGGACGAGAACCATGAAGTAATCTCTTCGTGTGGCTCCCTGAGTGTTTTATAGCTGCTTTTTATGGCTGGTGCATCTAATGAAGGCAGATGAAGCACATAGGTACGCAGGGCAGGAGAAGTCAAATTAAGCAACATGTTTATTAAACTTTTCCCCCTCCTTCCAAGCTCCTAGGAAGCAGAAAACACCCAGACATTGTTTTAAGTCAGGGAATTTCCAGCTTTGCAACTGAACTCCCTGGCGGAGCGCCAGGCCTGCCATCAGCGCGTGGGAGAGCGCGGCATTCTCAGGGCTGGGTTGGAAGTTCCAAGCTTATGGGACATTTATTTCAGGATTTAGCTCTTACCTATGGGTTCAGGACAGAGAAGGCAATCGCATCCCTCTCCACTACTCTTGCCTGGAAAATCCCATGGATGGAGGAGCCTGGTGGGCTGCAGTCCATGGGGCCGCTAGGAGTCGGACCTGACTTGACTTCACTTTCACTTTTCACTTTCATGCATTGGAGAAGGAAATGGCAACCCACTCCGGTGTTCTTGCCTGGAGAATCCCAGGGACGGGGGAGCCTGGTGGGCTGCCGTCTCTGGGGTTGTACAGTTGGTCACGACTGAAGCGACTTAGCAGCCGCAGCCGCAGCATGGGTCCAGGAAAACGGATTTTTCCTCAAAAATGCACTTTGCTTCTGAATTGCAGCGCATGTTACGACACTGGTTTATGCCCTGTTTTCTTCTTAGCACTTCTCTAAATTCTGTCTCAAAGAAAATGATGAGGCTGGAAGCTTCTCTCAGGTCCCACCCACACTTGCCCGCCCTGAGGGGTGAGCAGTGTTCGGGGAAGTGGCTCTGAGGAGCTATCCTGGATGCTGGCCTGTGGCGCTCCATTGTCCTTGTCCTCACATAGGCGTGGGCAGCGCGGATGGGGAGGGATGGGGGCAGCCTTGAAAGGCAGCTAGAACTCAACCTTTCCTGCACACTCCAGGGGCATTCACAGTGGAGCTTAGCTTTGCCGGGAGCCAGACAGCATTTAATTCAGACTTTAAAAAAAAAAGAAATAAAGGAAAAAGGCAAAACCAGAATATTTCATTAAAATATCAGATTTAGGGAAAGGTTAGAAAAGATTAAAACTGAAGTAATTGAGATGGTGGTGGTGGGAGGGACCCAATCATTAATCCTTCAGCACTTTTATCCTGTTCATGTTGATGTCCAAACCCTGCCTCACAGGAGAGAGAAAACAAAACTAAGGCCTAGCCAAGCTTATAGCCTTCTGTCTAATGCTGTGTATCAGGTAGGCTTGCTTCCTGAAGTTCCCCTAACACCCTCTCAGCCAAAACCTCGGACTATTTTCCCTTGACATACACGAGGCACATGTATCAACCATTCCTTTGGCAGGTTCTTAACTGAGAAGGAACTGCTGGAGGGCCTGACTGGGCTCCAGGAAAAGGGATTGTCAAGAGGGGCTGGAGGAGAATGTCCCTGGGTTGAGCACCCTGTTGAGAAAGTGCTGGTTAGAACATCCTGGAGAAGAAGGCCCATAGAACTGCATTTCCTTACTGGGTCTCTGCATCCTTCTCTGCACCAGGGCATAGGAGCCTTCAGAATTTTTCTTAAAACACTCAGGGACCCAGTCTCCAAGATCCATTTGTACTCAGGACTGTGATAGGGGGAGGAAGGCCTCTCTCTGTGTGTGCTTTAGCTTTTCTTCCAAAAAGCTTCCATAGAAGGGACAGGTTCTGAGTTCTAAAGAAAAACCAAGGTCTGCCTGCAGTGCTGGAAACCAGAGTTTGATCCCTGGACTGGGAAGATCCCCTGGAGAAGGGAGTACCCACCAGTATTCTTGCCTGGAGAATCCCATGGACAGAGGAGCCTGGTGGGCTACAGCCCATGGACAGAGAGTTGGACACAACTGACCCTTTCACCAGATTTAGGGCAGATGCAGGGTCACCAAGCACTGAAGGATTATATTAGTCTGCTAGGGCTGCTGCAAGAAAGTTTCACAGGCTGGGTGGCTTAAACAGCAGAAATGGATGGATCATCTTGCAGTTCTAGAAGCCGAAAGTCTAAGATGAAAGTGCTGGCAGGGTAGATGTCTCTCCTTGGTTTGTGAATGGTTATCTCTTCCTGTTTCTTTACATGACCTCCCTGTTGCCTGTCTATACCCTGATCATCTCTTCTTTTAAGGAAACTGGTGGTATTAGAGGGGCGCCCACCCCTGACCTCAATTTAACTGAATTATCTCTTTCAAGCCCCCGTCTCAAGTACAGTCACATCCTGTGATACTGGGTTGGGGTGGGGGTGTAGGTTAGAACTTCAACAGATCAGTTTGGTGCTGGGAAGGAGGACACATAATTCAGCTATGATATCATGTCTGTGACTTTCAGGAAGGCTGGGAACTCCAGACAGCCCCCCTACTCATGGCCATACACACATTTAGATAACCCAACAGTGCCCTTCCGTTTCTTACAAAGTATTCCAGTTTTACCAGTCTTCTCCAGGATCTCATTTCTTCTGGTGTCGGGGATGTTTCCTGGAACATTCCTCTTGAGGACGGCTGCCTTGCCGAAATGGAAGCCATTGTGTTCCCTCACCCATCACTCCTCCCCTGCAGATCCTTCCCAGTTCTGCTCAAGCAGACCACCAGGCCCAGTTAAGGAGAGCTGTGGTCTTGCCCAAAAAGTCAGGTATATACACCCACTCCCCCAAGCCCCTCGGGGTGGCATTTGAAAAGACAGTGTTCCCTTCATCAGCTGGTACTTCCTGTGGTGTCCATAAGCAGGCCTTCAGTGCATGAAGCAGGTTCCAGAAATGGATGTTCAGAATCTGGTTTGCTTCCCACCACTCCTCAAAAAGTAACGCCCTAGTCATGTATGCTGGGAAGGAAGACAGGATTGCTGAGCCCAGCAAAGATGCATCTAACGCCTCAGTTTCTTTCCTAGAGCAATTTAAAATCACTTCTCCTCTCCCTGAACCAGAAAAAACAACTGTATCCTATACTCTGGGCTCTGCAATTCAACTCTATTTTCTATGATCACAGTGCTGAGTTTATTACACAGAAATAGCCCTCACGAATCCTCTCTCTCAGATGGATCATTCCTGGGTGGTCCTTCTTGGGTGGGTTCCCCAAGCACAGGAATCCCATACCACGCCTCCTCCTCTACTCAGCATGCTGGGCAGATTGTACCTCAGGAAGCTCAACTCCAGCTTGTCAAGAGATAAGATCAGAGACATTGCAGAAGGGCCCTGTTTTAACAAGGCCAAAAATACCGGGCTATTCCAACCCTCAAGCCTACTGTGCAAAAATCACCCCCTGCAGCACACTCTGGCTTTGGGGGCCCTCTCCCGGAGAGTTTCCTCCTCTCGTAAAGATGGATATCACCAGGTGAGGAAAGAGTCACGTTGCTCCCAGCCAAGCTTCCAGTCAGAAGGGCTTCACTTTCAGTTACCCAAGAGCAGCTGTAGACGGCTGCTTATGTAACCAGCCCATGCCTCCTTCTCAGGAGGAGGACGTGGAACCATTTGGTGTTTGCTGAATAATGAGTCATGGTCAGATTTAGGGAGCAGAAACAGTGGATTTCCCCCCTGCATGCTTCATCCGGAACTTCTAGTAAAGGATGTGAAGCTGTGAGTCAGTGGCTGGTGGGGTCAGCCCTGGGGAGGGAAAGTACCGCAGAGGGCCCCCGCCCGACCCAGACTTTCATGCCAAGCTGCTGAAGGAACAGGCGCTGGGCAGTCTGTGAGGAGAGTCACCGTTTATTTAGACCTGTGGCTGACCCAACAGGGGCTTTCCTATCTTGGAAAGGCTGCAGTTGCAGCTTTCTTCCAGGCCCTAGACACGAGGCTCCAAAATGAACAGAGTTTTCTCCAAACCTCTTCTGAACCCCAAGAAATGAAACAAATCTGAGAGGTGGGAACCGAGAAACTAAAAGGTTTGCTTTCATCCAGAAAGAAGAAAGAAATTAAGGTATGCTACTGTTTATGACATTCTGAGGTAAAACAAACAAACCCCCAAAGAAAAGAAATTAAGCTCTGTAAGAAAATGGACCAAACATTATTTGTCCCTTTGCATATTTCTAAGAAATTCAGTCACACTTGTAGATTTTCACATTATGAAATTATTTCTCATGACGCACATCTCCCCTTCCTTGCCCCCAGAGAGGCTTTTTCAACAAGCCCCGGAAGTTTATTGTGCTTTGTCACGGGCTTTATTGTGCTTTGTTAGCAAGTCATAGGGCTTCCCTGCTGGCTCAGAGGGTAAAGAATATGTCTGCAGTGCAGGAGACCAGGGTTCGATCCCTGGGTTGGGAAGACCCCAAGGAGAAGGAAATGGCAACCCACTCCAATATTCTTGACTGGAGAATCCCATGGACAGAGGAGCCTGAAGGGTCTGCATTCCATGGGTTCACAAAGAGTCAGACACTACTGAGCGAATAACACTTTCACTTCAGCCAGTCACACCCTAAATCTGTGTCCTTGTACGGGCTCTCTTTCTCAGGGTTGGTGTGTCTACCTTACTTTGCGGAGGTGATCGGCAGAAGTTTCAGGGAGTCTGTCTTGATGAATGATGTAGGGAAATTTGTCTCAATGCACAAAGCTTTGAGCTCTGCCCTTGAGAAGTCACAGAGGCACAAAGGTCAAGGTCAAAGTGCCTCAGCTTGAATCCCAGCACTACTACTCACCACCAGCTAAATGACTTTGATGTGCCATTAGCTTCTCTGCTTGGTTCTCTCATCTGTAAAATGGAGTCAGTGAGAGTCTGCACCTTATAGACCTTATAGGTTTATGAGGTCTGAGGCAATACTTCTAAGGCACTGTAAATGGTTTCTGAACATTCAGTAATGATAATGACAGTGATATTAACATTACCATTATTATCATTGTTATTTTGTTCCTCTCTAGTGACTTCTACCCCCAAACATAAGTAGAACAGCAGGAGTAGACCTTATGGTGAAGCAGATCCAGGCTTTGTACAATGAGTACAATCTTTCTCTAGTATTTTTGCCTGTAAAATGGGGGAAATGTTGCAAATTTATAGCAGAGATTCAATAGAATAAAGGCTAGAAAGTTTTTTAGTTTGGAAAGTACTCAGTCCATGGTAGCTATTTTGGTTATTATTATCGAGTTCATGAACCTGAATTTCTGCTCAAATAAGTTCCAGATTGCTTTATCCCCTGTAACAAAATGAAGTTCCAAGACCAGATCCCAGGCCGCCCTTTAGAGTATTTCTATGTATATTTATGATAACAATTTTCCAAGGGGAGGCAAACTCGTAGAATTCTAATGTAACACAGAGGTCATAAGGGACCAATCTGATGTTTGGTTGAGGAAAAAAAAGGGATAAGGGACAAGGCAAATTTTTAGATTCTTTAAGAAGGGCTCTTTCAGCTGAGTTATATTGATTGCTTTCTTGGTTTAGATTTACTTCATGGTATTTTGACCACAGGAAGCAGATGACACACCTCCTCTGTGGGTGTGTCATCCTGTAGCCTCTCCAAGTGCTGTAGGATGGAGGTCGGGGAGGGCAGCCACATAACCAGCACCGCCACCACCACCATCATCGCCCCCCTGCCATACAGCTCGCACATTTAGGGAGCTCTTACTATATGTCAGGCACAGCACAAAGGACTTTTATCTCAACTTTATTCTTAGCATGACCCTGCTGTTTTAATACTATTATCTCTATCTAAAGGACAAGAAAACAGTGTTCCTTAGAGACTTGCAACCTGCCCATGACCCCACAGCTGTAAGTGGTGCAGCTGGGGGTAGAATCTAGGATTCTGATTCTGGAAGCATCATCTATTAATACCAGGCTATATTGCTGTTACTACTGGGTGTGTGGTGTGGGGCCAGGGTAGGGTGGGGGGTGGAGTGTGGGTTGCTACCTGGAACACCCTCTGCAGCTGTGGCATATAAATCATCTGTCCTCATGTCTCTGTTGAACAGGAAAGGTGACCTGCTGTCCAGGAAAGCTCATGGCCAGTCTGTATTTGAGGGGGCATGGCAGCCATTGCCGACAGGCTGCAAGAGGCCATTGCAACTGGACCAAATATGATCCGGTTCTACGGGAGAATGAAATTCCCCACAGCACTTCCAGGTCATTCTGCAGAGCCCGCGGTAGAGGGAGGGCACCACCCCTGTCCTTTGGCGTGGTGGCCTCACACGAGAATGACTCCCACCCCCAGTGTCTTCAGGCAGCTATCAGAGCCCTTTGAGAAGGGCAGAGCTGATGGCTTGGACAAGTTTCTTTTCTTGAAACAAAGCTAATTTGTCCAGTTTTTTGTGGCTTTCTTATGTGGAACAACATTAGCTCATCCAAGCTTGTGGTTTATTTGAAAACGAAATTCCGGTAAATCTTTCGCACCATCTGGCAGTGTGGTGATTGACCACGAGTTAGGAACAAGCCACGGAGCACACAAGAAAACAAAGCGAAGAAAACCCACCCCAAACAGAGAGGCTTTCTGTAATCTCTGCACCCAGACAACCCCACAGGGCTCTCAGGACAGGGCTGCCCCATGAGCAGAGCTATAACCTGTCACTCTCCAGGTGGGAACGGCTTCCTCTTGATCGCTGAGGCTCAGTGGAATTTCTCAGCCTCAGCTTTAGCCAAGGCCTTGCATTCTTTCTATATAGATTAGAAGGGGCCTTCTGAGATCACATACAGAGGATCTAGAAACCAACATGAGTGATCAGGAGAAAAGGGAAATTCAGCCATCAGTGGCTGACCTTTGGAGTACAGAAAAATGAGTAGGCCTAGGTACCTGAGGATATAAAAGATTCTATGCTTATTTATGTGTCTGCCACAGCCATCAGTCCTGTCCCCACCTTCATTATACATACAACAAACATTTCCCCAGCGCTGACTATGTGCCTCAAACTGCCTATGTCACAGGGACCACATTGTGAACTAGACAGAAATGACCCTACTACCTTTAAAGAGCTTAGCGTCTAGTAGGATAGAAGGATTAGAAAACACATCATTTAAAGTAATACTTTCAAATATACTAATTGCTGTGCCAGAAACAAAACAGGGGCTGATAAGGAGAATCAGTGTAGGAGGTTGAGGGATCAGGACCATTTTTAGCTGGGTCGCTCAGGGAGGGCTCTCAGAGGAGGTGATATTTAAGCTGAGACTCTCATGATGAGATGTTGCTGGTCAGGCAAGGTGTGGGAAAGCCGAGAGTGCTAGAGGAACTGAGGGACCTGAGAAGACAGGCAAGAAGCAAGGATTCATAAAACAGAACAAAAAGCCATTTCCCCTTTTTGCACAAGTGCCAGCTGGGAAGGCATGATCTAGCTTACATGGAAGAAGAGTATTTTTGTCATTCAGAAGAATGAATCATAGGAGGACAAGAATGGAAGTAGAAAAACAAGCAGTTATTTCAGTTGTCCAGGTGAGAGGTGATGGTGGCTTGCGCCAGATAGAAGGCAATGGAAAGAGAGACAAGAAAGAGATCAGAAGTAGAACCAATACAACTTTCCAAAGGATTTGACACTGGAGGGGAAAGGGGGAGATTCAGTAAGCATGCTCCCAGGTCTTTAGCTTGAGCAACTGAGTAGATAGTGACACCATTTAGTGAAATGTAAAAGCACATTGGGAGCACCATTATTGGTGGGAGGGATCAAGAAATCTGTCTTAACCTTACTAAGTTTGAGACATCTGATATATTTAATTTGGAATACCAAATAGAGATTCTAGAGTTCAGCAAAGAAAAAAACATAAATTAAGATGTCATTAGCACGAAGCTGGTATAACTCATGGGGAATGATGAACCGACTAAATAGATGCAGAGTAGAAAATTACCCCAGAAAAGAATATTTAGGGATTTCTTCTGTCCTGGCCTGCACAGGCCCCAACAGACAGAGGCTCTACAACCACATCAGAAGGGGCCTTGTGTACATATGTGTGGAGACCCCAGCCGCTTGTGTACAACTCACAATCTCCACCTCTAGTCCACTTACTATCCACAAGTCAGGGATGAACTTGGGGAAAAGGCTCTAGGCGGGCCCTGAAAATGGGCCTTGAGTTGTTTGGAAGGAATTCCAGGGTCCTGGCGAAGTGGTCAGAAGGCAAGCATGGGGGGTGGGTGGGACCTGTGGACCCTCATTCATCTGGATAAGGGTCAGAGCAGGGACCACTAAGGCACAGGATACAGGGCAAGGGCCCACATGCCAGATCCAAGGCTGGTTCTGTGCATGTTATATTCCTAGGGTCATCAAGGCCATTTCTCCAGGCAGCTGATGTAATAGCCCTGGGAAGGGAACTTGCATAACTCACTCTGCCAACCCCTGGACTACTTCTATGGCTTTTGCTACACAGTCTCCCACCTTGATCCATACTGACCTCGTCACAGTAGCGGTGAGCAGCCTACTAAACTCATCATGACTTCTGTTGGTGGGAAGCAGGGAAATGATGAAGATGAAGATTCTAAGATGAAGGCGTGGGTGAAAGGGAAGCAAGGCAGCTACAGAGCCTGACCTCAGCCAGGTGCATCACCGGCCCAATGCACAGGATCCAGGACATTCAGTGGACACTGGAGCATCAAGCATGGTCCAATGAGATAGCAGGGAGAGACCATCCTTCAGGTTGTGCCTTCTATGGGAGTTCTAAGCCCTGAGTGACATTCAGGAGGTGAAAAGCAGCATGGTTTCTGCTGGACTGTCCACTCCAGTCCCAGATCCAGCAAAGTGTTGACTGGCCAAAGAACAGAATTCATTCAATGCCCTTGGACTCCCAAGGGCTGGGAGTTAGCAAGAGCCAGCTTTCTAACTGTGAGCCTTGGGACTGTATTCCCTTTTTAGTGCGTTATGAAGGTGCCGGGCAAGACAATTCATTCTACCCTGTGAACTGGGTCAACGTTTTGGGAGAGGCGGGGTGCCAAGGATGAGACACATTTGCTCATTTACAGTGTGTCATCCACTCACACCTCCAATATTGGGACCACTGACATCATGAGTTAATTTCCTGCTTCATAATAGAGGGCTAAGCCACCTACCTCTGACCTAGTTGGCTCAAGTCAAGACAGGGTTGCAGGCTCAGCCCATCAGCTTTCAGTTTTCAAACACTCAAGGACTGGCATCAGCTTGAGGACT
The DNA here is from genome assembly GCA_006410875.1 of Neotragus pygmaeus. Lineage (NCBI taxonomy): Eukaryota > Metazoa > Chordata > Mammalia > Artiodactyla > Bovidae > Neotragus > Neotragus pygmaeus. The sequence continues at coordinate 1,133,395 of SJYV01051512.1, read as the reverse complement.
GGTGACCAAGTCTTATTTGATGTCTAAATAATGAAATCCTTAGCGTTTCTCATCTAACTGAACAAATTCCCAAGGGGCAGATGTCACATACAATAGGGCTATAAAAATAATACAGCTGCCTGACTCTCTGTAACTCTTTTTTTTTTTTTTTGGTCTTCATAGCAACCCTAGTCTCCCTGTAAGGCTGTCAGGGAAAGGCCCTGAGAACCAGTAACGATATGTCTCATTCCAAAGCCCAGCAGTGGCACATTTTCTGGCCTTGGGCAAGTCATTCAATCTATCTGCTCCTTTCCAAAATGTGAAACAACCCAAAAGGGAGCAGGGAGAATTCAATAGTTGAGTAGAAAGGTTTGAGCAACTTGGTTTCATCGGTGCGATAATGACCTCTTTCTCTTTACAAGACTTTGGCTCCTCTTCTCACTTCACTTTTGATAGTCAAGTGTATTTGCAAGTAAATGCGAGCCCTTATTAGCAATCTACAGAGCTTTCTAAAAGCCTCTGGTTTCCAGCTTCCAGAGAAAATGTCAGGGACCCTTTAGAGTGTTACTTAGAATGGCTTTCAATAAGACTCAAGTCAAGACCATTTTGGAGCAAGATTTATGTGAAAATGAGTTTGTTATATTCCTTCTTTAAATTAAGGCAACTCAAAATTTGTTTCTTTGCATTGTGGCCTTGAACTTGATATGCTCAGTTACCTCGAAAGACTGACTCATAGTCTAGCGCATGGCTCTGTGTGTGTCACCTTTAAACTCTTAACTAATGTTTCTGGCCAGAGAGATGAAGGCATGGATGACTAAATCTTGATTAGTCAAAAGTCACCTACCATTAAGTTTCACCCTCACTCTGAAATTCTCAAGATTTGGTGTTTAGGATCCTCAGCATCAGGATCCTGACATTAACTTCCAGCCTCTTACTTCAGCAGAGTTCAAGTTTCGCTTGGATTGAGGTGAAACCAAAAACAGATTCACTACGCTTCTTCGCAGCTGTGGGAAAACACTAAAAAGTACAGTTTGTATAGGGAAAAAAAGTGCAGTTTGTGTATAGGCTTGACTTACAGAAATAGAAACTAAGTCTCAGAGACATTGAGCATGTAGTATGGTCTTATTCCCAAGTAACCACTTGTGGTTTAAGTGCATTGAAAATCCCCCACCCCAAACTCTTGTCGGCCATCTTGCTCACACTTCTCTAAATGCTCCTAGATTTTCTATACCAGGACAGGAATTCTATGCCATTCCTAATATCTTCACAAGATCAATTTATCAGATTTGCTTCTGAGAGTCTGAACACAATCAGGCCCAGAGAAGAGACTAGTTCAACTGTAGTGGTCACCAGTCTGTAGAGCAGCCCAGACCACTCACTTCCTAATAGAAGCTAGGGATGATCCAGAAGATTCCATGTGGTTCATGGGTACCATTTTCCCATTCCACCGTGAGGTCTAATGAACCTCTGAGGGACTAAGGATTTAATGTAAGACAGACTGAAGAGCTTCCTAAAGAGACTGTTGAAATTTAATACCAGACTAAGTTTATTGTGTTCGTTGCTCGGTCGTTTCCAACTCTTTGCAACCCCAAGGACTGCAGCCCACCAGGTTCCTTGGTCCAGTGGAATTCTCCAGGCAAGAATACTGGAATGGGTAGCTATGCCCTTCTCCAAGGGATATTCCTGACCCAGGGATCAGACCGGGGTCTTCTGCATTGCAAACAGATTCTTTACCATCTGAGCCACTAGGGAAGGCCATAAAAATGGGCAGCACATGCTGGGAGCCAGCGTGAGGAACTCTGACCATGGCAAAGGTCATGAGGAAGGAGGCTTCAGCATACGTAAAGGCGGGACCAAACCTCAGGAAACCCTGTTCCCGAGCATCTACCCCCCAAACCAGAGTCTGCCTACTTTACTGTTTTATGCTCTCATCTACATCTCTGACTTTACGGGGGGGGTCTCCCCCATCACCTCTCTCGGAGAAGGAGTTAACCTACAGCTCCAGTTAATAAAAATTCCTGGGCGTGACAAGAGTGTTTCAACTTACGAACTTCTCTGAAGATTATCTAGCCTGCCTCTACAGATTAATCCAGCCACATGTGATTGTTTACAGCCTCCCAACCGTGAGAGGCACGAAATGTTTTAGACTTACTAAAGGCAGATTCTTTTAGGAAGTTAGAAATTATTAGCATAGTGGGTTGATTAGGAATTATATTGGTGAAGGGTTTTTCATTTGTTGAGCCAATATTTGCTGCTAAGTCTCCATATTCCCTGCCCTTATAATGAATATGACTAGCATATAGAAGAAATAAGTATTAACTTTTAAGATTAATCATGTTAAACCTTAGGCTAAGTAAATTCCTTTCTTAATTGTAACCCACTACACTCTCACCCTATAAGAATGCAACTTTATCTGGTACCTTCAGAGGGTGGTGCCTGGTTTAAGAAAAATCACCCCTGGAAAATAAGTTTTTTGGTTGACTGACCATTATCAGAAAGAAAGGATCATATAATGTAAGCAGGCCTCATGGCCAGAAGATGATGTAAAACCCCTAAGACCTTTTTGTATTCATTTATATGAAGCACCTGATTTTGATAAAGGTCAGGACTGCTGACCACCGCATGACTTTAACATTTCCATTTGTCTCTATGTGTAACAAAAGGTATATAAGTAAACCTGAAAATAAAGAAAACGTATCAGTTTCTGGAAAGATTGATTCCCCTGTGTTCTTTCCTGTTCTCCGTTTTTCTGGCTGAATTCCCATCTGGAGCATGGGTGCTCACCAAGCCTGCTAATTTTGCCCTGGCTTTTAAGTTCCATGTGAGAGGGATCCCAAGGCAGGGCACCCTCCGATATTCAAGTGGGTGCTGGTGGCCTATGCAGGTGGTGCAAGCTTCTTGTCTCGAAGCTTTATTGGTATCCCACGTAAACCAAGTTATTCAGCCTCTTTTTCTCCACTAATTTTCCTACTACACTATTTCTTTCTAATCTCCCTCCATGTCTTTAATTAAGCAATTAATTCCCCACTTCAAATTACCCTGGATTCACAGGGCTGGACCCCGGCAAGCACGTGTGCTCAGTCACATCCAACTCTTTGCGACCCCATGAACAGAAGAGCCTCCAGCATTTGCAGGCAGTTTCAGAGCCATTGGAGAAGTTTACTGTAGTGTCTAAAAGCCTCACTACTTAAAGTGTGGACCCCAAATCAACAGCTACATCTGGCAACTCATTAGAAGTGTAGAACCCAGGACCCTCTCCAGGCCTAATGAATTCTGAACTCTTCAGCAGATCCCTAGATGATTCATCCGGATGCACATAAAAGTTTGAGATGCACTGGTCTAAAGTACAGAATCTTTCTCTGTCCCTTCCTCATTGTCCAGTAAGTTCAACTTAAGCAGCTATAGCACAATATGAAAACACTTTTTTTCCCTACACATCTCAGTGCACCCTAAGTAAATTTGTGACCCTACTACAGTTGAATAGAGGTAAAGAGCAAACTGCAGAGAAAAGTGGGAGCTTCTGCCAATTCACTGAGTAAAAAGAAGCAGGTAAAACCATGCTGGCAGTTGTGTGTCAGCTCACACGTCACTTCTCTCTGTTGACAGCTGCTGTCTTGAATGCTGTGTTGAAAAGGATTCTGAGCCACCCCAAATGTTGGTGGGAAGTAGAGCCATGCCAGATTAGCTATGACTGTCCTGGCTGAGGGATGGGAGAGTACCAGACCACCTTCCGAAATTTTTCAGCTCTGAGGTAGGAGATGTGCTGAGAAGGACCAACTGGGAAAGAGCCTTCGATCTCATCTCACAAAAGCTGCAGGGAAAATTATAAGTTCTTTCTGATTTTTTTCTTCCCATGCTTGCGTGGCTTGTGGGGTCTTAGCTTCTGACCTGGCCCTTGGAAGTTAAAGCTCAGAGTCCTAACCACTGGACCACTAGGGAACTCACACTTTATGGTTAAAGAAAATGGTTCAGTGAATGGCATGGGCATAGCAAGTCTACCTCACCATAGAAGAGGCTCTGAGCATTTTGGGATCCCAGTCATTTTGACTACATTCTCTTTAAGATGCGAGTGGCCAAGAAAAAGTGTTTTGCTAAGCATAGCATCAGAAGAACAAGTCATCAGGACCAGACCTGGTCCTTGTTTGTGGAAATGTTGCTTTCTTAAGTTTTAGAAGCACTGGTTATATATGATTTAGGTTTCATGAATTTTACCAGAAACAAATGTTTCTGCAAACATTTTTTTGTGTATGAACTGTATTATTTAAAAGAAATTCCATATTTAAGATGTTAAAGAGCAGACATCTTATTTCCTCCCCTTCTTTATGGCATTATGGTAAGAGCACTGGACTGGGAATTGAGAAGATGTGGGGTCCAACTCTGATTCTCTTCCATACTAGCTATGTCTGCTGCTGCTGCTGCTGCTGCTGCTAAGTTGCTTCAATTGTGTCCAACTCTGTGTGACCCCATGGACAGCAGCCTACCAGGTTCCTCTGACCACAGGATTCTCCAGGCAAGAATACTGGAGTGGATTGCCATTTCCTTCTCCAGCTATGTCTACACACTTAAGTTAATAAATCTCTCTAAGCCTAGTTTCACTGGTGACTGGTACATACTAAGCAATCAATAACTTTCTTTAAAGAAATCAATCCAAGCTTCCACGATAAATTTTATTTCACTCGAGTACATATTTTTGTTAATACAGAGACTCTTTGATCTCTGAAATTTTCAGGGCATCAGACAGATGCTGGGGGTGGAGGAGTATAAATCTTTGCAACTAAAATTCATTCCTCTTTTGATTTAATGGCACAGACCTCCCTGGAAGCAAGAGATCAGGACAGAAGACCACCCCTCCTAGAGGTCCCTGATTCCCTAAATAAATGTGGTCAGGTTGAAGAATATTAATAGAAGCAAAAGCACAACAAGAATTTGCCATAGCCTGTCCCTCCCAAAGGGATAAAAATAGACAGACAAAAACAGACTACTTTAGGTGGCCATGGGCTGTGCTACATCCTGGGGCACAGCGCCTGTGGCTCAGGAGCTAGTCCCAGAAGCCCCCAGACAGACCATTTACTTCCATATTTCCAGGGACCCATTCTAAAGTCACTCACAAGCAGTTGCATTTGCTGGGGATCTTCAGCAGCAGCAATGATCCCACCCAGAACAGTCAGAGAACTGTAAGCTCATTGTCCAGGCCCACTGCTTCCAGTGGGCAGGTGGAGAGCAAGAGCAAGCTGACGTCCGCGACCCTTTCCCAGCTGCCCTCTGCACTTGGAGGCTGAAAGCGGGGATGGCAAATGGGAGAGCCATGATCTCCTGCTGCTGGTGATTCATAGGGCATCCAGGTGCAGGGTCCACCTCTGACACCAGTGGGAGCATATTTCGTACGGATCCAAGAGCCTCTGCTGGCATGTGAGAACCACATGAGGCTGGGAAATCACAGAGGTAGCTGGGGGGTCGTGGGGGTGTGTGGTGGTGGTGATGTGAGTTCTCATAGTCGAGACCATCCTGGTGCTGAACTCACTGTGTCTTCTTGCTTTTCTTGCCATCAGAGGCCTTTGTCCATTTCTCCATTAGTCTGCTTAGGACACCTGGGCTTCCCAGATGGCTCAAGCAGCAAAGAATCCATGTGGGTTCAATCCCTGGGTCAGGAAGATCTCCTGGAGAAGGAAATGGCAACCCACTCCAGTATTGTTGCCTGATTTTCATCTCATGGACAGAGGAGTCTGGCAGGCTGTAGTCCAGGAGGTCTCAAAGAGGCAGACACAACTGAGCACTCACGCACAGCTTGCCTTCAACCTGCTCCAGCTGCATCCCCCATTTTACTTTCACAGACATCCTGAATCTCTAAGTCTTTGGGGCTTCCCCAGTATCTCAGGAGTAAATAATCCATCTGTAATACAGGAGATGCAGGAGATGGGGGATCGATCCCTGGGTGGAGAAGATCCCCTGGAGGAGGGTATGGCAACCCATTCCAGTGTTCTTGCTAGGAGAATCCATGAACAGTGGAGCCTGGCAGGCTGTGGTTCATGGGGTAGCAAAGAGTGAGATGACTGAAGCGACTAAGCACTTTTGTACCTTCTCCACAGACATACCAAAAGAATCCCATACCTTCTAGAAGGATGTAACCGCTTTCACCCCCCCACAGAAAATCAACTCAGGCCAGGTTTCCTGGCATCTTATTGCCTATGAAGTTGTGTGAGGCTTGGGCCCCCTGCCTTAAGTATGAGATTCTTATTAGACTACAGGAAAATTGAGCAGCAGCTATTTGGCTTTTTCCCCTGAGACAGTCTCCAGTGGGATTTGATCTGTTTCCTCCTCTCCTTTCTCTTTGCCACAAAATGCTTTGCTCAGGATACTTGACACCAGAAACTCATCATGTGCCAACCAGAAACGTATGTGTCCCTGTTCCTCAGGGATCAGGATGCTTTCACATCATCTGATGCAGAGTGACCTCTGTCTCCACATTGTCTGAGGGGTTTCCTCCCTTTAACACTTGAAAGTGTTAAATCATTGTTGTGCTCCATCCTTCTACCAGGGAAGGAAACTGCAAGTTCTCTCCTCGTGTGATTTCTAGTCACGGACAAAATCCTGAAGTCCACACGGGTTTACTAGAGCCTATGTCTGTGCTGCCTGGTGTCTTTTTTTCCCTATCTGCCTGGCTGGACATCACCGCAGCAGGAGTCTGGAGCTGCCTTTCAGTTCCCAGCAAGGGTGCCACACATGCCCGGAAGCACAAGACACAACATTAACCTTTCAGGGGATTTTCCAGAGCAAATGAGACTGTCCATGGCATACTATTTACGTCTCTTCTTCTTCACCCTTCCTTTTTAAAGCAGCTATTTGGAACGGACAGAAGAGAACAGAAGTCAGAGAGCAGTCTATGCATCCTTTCCTGAGCTATGATTAAGGTGGAAGCTCATTTGTCATCCCAACCATTGGTGCAATCAAGCATATGATAGAGCGAGATTTTGGACCATTTTTATCAGTTTTGGAACTGCAGCTCTTCCGTGGCCAAATTTCCCTTCATGTCTCGGATTTCCCAATGTAAAATAATATTTCCCGCACAGACAGGCCGGGCCTCTGCTCTCCTGCCTCGGCTGACCACTGTTCACTGAAGCTGCATGCAAGGGGGAGGAGTGGATGCCTTCCAGCTTGCTGGGGTTTGGAACGGCACCTCTCATCCCCAGAGAAGGGATTCTCTGTGGGGGCTGAGTTGGCAGCACTCAAGCTTGCCTTGTGGTCGGCACGTAGGCCATCAGAAATCATCGGGGTGTCAACCTGCCAAGCTGAGGCCATCCTGGGGCAGAAGGATTTATTGCTAACAGAAGAAAGAAAAGAAGGTATCTCTCTAACACTGCCCTTCAGGCTGCTATCATAGCAAGGGACCCCAGTGTTGCCCCCGTCAGTTCAATATCTAATTCATCATGCCTATGTTTCTCCCCAGCAGTTCAGGCCTGCCTGCCTCCAGGAACAGGTGCCAAATCAGAGTGTGGAATTTTCCCAGCAGGCCCCAGGGTGTGTTGCTGCCAAGGCAACTGTGGTAGGCTTGAGGAATAGCAAGTGAACCACAAATCCAGAAAAGGAAGAGGAGGCCTCCTTTTTGGCGTGGGCTGACTCAGGTACAGGCCGTCCCTTGAGGAAAGATGTGGGCTGTGAAGACCCCCCCCAGTGCCAAGGCCGGACAAGGCCAGGGCGGGCCAGGCTGGACCCCACAGAGCAGCTTCCCAGAACTGGGTTAATCGGACCAGGTGAGGACAACAGAGAGAGGCCGCCCGTGAAGGTCACAGCAGGCTCTGCCCAGGAGGAGTAGCAGGAAGCAGCGCGTTTTTGGGAAGTCCTGAGACCTGTGTTCAGTGAGCACAAGCAGCCCTGAGTGAGCATCTGGAGTAAGGTCTGGAGCTAAGCAGATGCCAGGGAAGAAGCAGAGCTGTGCGCCACATAGGGGCAGGCCTGGCCTCCAGACAGGATTGGGCACGTTCAGAGTGGCATGGCCATGGACGTAGGCTTGGCCTTCAGAAGAGAGGAACAAGGGCAGTGATATGCAAGGAGGGGAGGTCAAAAGTCCAAGCCAAGTGGATAGAAACAGAGTAGCAAGCTCTTTGGGGCCAATCAGGTGCAAATATGGATTGGCATTCTCTGATAGAGCCTGGTCCTCCTCATCCTCGTGATGGCGACTCCACCTGTGACCAACATGGTTTGCAGCCTACCCAGACAGACAGGAGACTTGTGCTGCCCACCTGCCTTCACTTGTTCTGGCTCTGAAGCCTTGGCTGCAGTTCTGAGACCACATCCAAGGTGAGTGGGAGTGACTGATGCGGTGTGATGCCTGCTGCGGAAACAGGAGGAGAGACTGAAGGCACAGTGGTCATGGACATGGTTTTCCTTCCTGAGTTTTTGCTTCATTAACTTCATGAATGGAAACAATGACAGATTTTGTTTTCTTGGGCTCCAAAATCACTGCGGAAGATGACTGCACCCATGAAATTTAAAAAACATTTGCTCCTTGGAAGAAAAGCTATGACAAAGATAAGCTAGACAGTGTATTAAAAAGCTGAGACATCCCTTTACTGACAAAGCCTGCTTGCTCCTTGGAAGAAAAGTTATGACCAACCTAGACAGCATATTAAAAGAGCAGAGACATTACTTTGCTGGCAAAGGTCCATATAGTCAAAGATATGGCTTTTCCAGTAGTCATGTATGGATGTGAGAGTTGGACCATAAAGAAGACTGAGCACCAAAGAGCTGATGCTTTCAATCTGTGGTGCTAGAGAAGACTGTTGAGAATCCCTTAGACAGCAAGGAGATCAAACCAGTCAATCTTAAAGGAAATCAACCCTGAATATTCATTGGAAGGACTGATGCTGAAACTGAAGCTCCAATACTTTGGCCACCTGATGCTTCCCTGGAGTTGATGAAGGACTGGGAAACCTGGCATGCTGCGGTCCATGGGGTTGCAGAGTCAGACATGACAGAGCGACTGACTGAACTGAACTGCGAAGAGCCGACTTCATTGGAAAAGACCCTGATGCTGGGAAAGATTGAGGGCAGGAAGAGAAGGGGGCAAGAGAGGACGTGATAGTTGGATGGCATCATCGACTCAATGGACATGAGTTTGAGCAAACACTTCAGGAGACAGTGGAGTCAGATGTGCTGCAGTTCATGGGGTCACAAAGAGTTGGACACGACTGAGCAACTGAACAACAACTTTATTCTCAACATTTTGTTGAGAATAACTGAGCCCACAGTTTGAAATGAGAACCATAGTTTTACATTATGCTTTACATTAATTTAAACAAAATTGTACATAGCAAATTAAGGACATGGAATGAGATTTGACATGAAACTCCAGGCCTTCATCACTAAATAAATAAACAATATCAGTGTATTTGATTATTTGGTTCTTGTCAAGTTTTGATTCATCTAGTTCATTGTTCCCCTTCTATGTACACATTTATTGGAGAGGATTAAGATTTTTCTGGTTTGAAGTCTGAATTGAAATTCCCACTGGACTGAAACATTGATTCCGTGACAGTCCTTATATTCCAACATTGAACATCACTGGCAGAAAAACTTGACATTCTCTTTTCTAAACACTATTGAGTGGGCATAGAAGGATTGTTCTACCCAATGACCTCTTAGGGAGGTGGAACAAAGCTATTTCCTCCTGCTTTTTAAACGAACAGAGCTATGAATGTCTAATATCTATATAGGGTTTAAAATCTTAGAGTTTGTGCTGGCAGTCTGATAAGAAGAAAAGTAGACAAACATTGAATAACAAGGTATCAAGCACTATGCTGGAGCTTTTTCCTATAGATTGTGTCATTAAATCTTTAGAATAACCCAGGAAGGAGTCTTTGCTTCCATTGTTATATATAAGTATAGGACAGTTCAGATAGATTGAATGCTACAGACTAATAACTGATAGACCTGACATTTGAGTCTGATTGTAAACCCCATGGTGCTGCTGGATTCTATTCTTTTAATGGTGATTATTTTGAACTACTTGTTTCTGCAAACACTTTATACTATAGCTTTATAGCTTGACATATTAGCTGCATTCACAATTAGATAAATAAACTGACTAGTCAATTTGGAAAAGAGCTTGATGTTCTGTCTTCCCAGTACTGTAGTTATTATTTTTTTTAATATTGTATCCAAAATAACTTAAATGGTGCAGATATTTCAACAACATTTTGATTCAGAGGCAGATCATTCTGTAAAGTTTATGGTATGTGATAAAAGGCAAAAAAGTACAACCTGAGCTGACCTCATTGATTCTTCCATTTTCACTTACATGTTTTTAAAGTTTTCAGATAATCCAAGGGCATCATAATTCTTGACTAGAAACTGGGCTCATTTTCCTCTATCATTTCTTTTTTTGTGTTCACCTGCTCATTCTCTCTTAGCTCTCCTGCAGATCTCCTGATTCCAGGATTTCAGCTCTATAAGAAACTACATTTTAAAGCATGAATCGTTCTGATATGACTGATGGAAAGATGTCTGAGGTATATGAAAGTATGGGGACAAAGAAATTGTTGGCCTGTGTCAAAACTGATTGTAAAGAGATGCTCAAAGCCCAGACCTGCCCACAGGAAACCTGGCTGCTGCAGCAGAGAAAAAACAGAGAGGCAGCATTTGAGTCTGAAAACAGAGAAAATCAGAGGCTCTCAGGACAGAACCTTTAGAGAGTATAAACTCTTGAATAACAACAAAGAACTACTTGGGATACAGGTGCTGTTTTTATCACTTAATTCTACTGAAAGTATGGATTTGAGATGAAAGAGAAAGAGCTAAGAGATCAATGATTGCCTGTCCAGAGAGTGTTGATAACCTGGATTTAGATTTGGGGCCCACTGGCTTAAGATACTGGAATACTGGGTTCTTGGCCACAAGTGGTTCACTTTTCACAGGCACAGAAATAATGTGTCTGCCCAGAGGCTAGACTGACAGACTCAAAAGGCTTTTAACTCAATATAGTGGATGAAGGAGGAAAGCAATCAGATAAACCTGGGAAAACAGTTACCACGGAGAGGGGCAGGTAGAAACATGGAAAGAAGAAAGCGAGAAGGAAAAGGCATGGTGAGTCATACCTGTGACGGAGAGCAGCCTTCAATATCAGTGCATCAGGAGTGGGGAATTCACAAGGGGAGCTGCAGGTGAGGATGAAGGGATCTGGTCCTCTGTAACAAAGTTCTGAGGAAACTTCAAGGGCATAGCTTAGGTGGGGAATAAGGCAAGATGCCAGGAGGCAGAGCGGCAGAAACAGTTTGAGAATTTGATCCCAGAATGGGTTGTAGTGACTAGGTGCAGGAAGTAGGCTGAATCCATGCTTTAGATAAACATGTTTATTAAGGTGTACCTTACCCTTAAATTTTAAGAGATATAATACCTTGCTTAGGGAGCTCAACCTAGTGCTCTGTGACAATATAGAAGGGTGAAACATGGTGGGAGGTAGGAGGGATGTTCAAGAGGGAGGGGATATATGTATACCTATGGCTGATTCACGTTGATGTATGGGAGAAACCAACACAACATTGTAAAGCAATAATTCTTCAATTAAAAAATTTTTAAATACGTTGTTTAAAAAAATCAAGAAGAAGAAGGCTGGATCTTTTCCAAGTTGCCAAGGGTTATTCAGACTAATGTATGTACTTAGGAGGTGACAAGTGGAAGTTGGGCTTGTTTAAGAGGCCTATGGCTAGGCCAAAAGTACACCTTTGGGCTTAATTTCATACATATTAATACAACTGGGAATTTCTTACTGACATATTTATTTATTCAGCAAATATGAACTGGGTGCCTATTTTGTTGGGGTGCTGAGGATAGGGCACTGAATGAAGGAGATGAGAACCATTCAACGATGGAGCCTCACTGAAAAATGAGAGGGAACGAGACAGACGATAAACAGGATAGCAGTTCCGTTAATGAGCATTGTACACAGTGATTTCTCCTATGAGAAAAAAGGTGATAAGATCGAGAGACTGCCAGTAGAGATGTAGAGAGACGGGCAGTCGACGTGAAAAGGGAGATGGTCAGAGTAGCATTTCTGAAGATACACTATTTGAATGAAGCCCTCAGTTATGAGTTGGATTCACAATGTGAGGGAATAGAGACTGAATAATCTAAGCCAAGGGAACCACAGTCACAGTTGCCCTGAGGGAGAATCCCACCTGGAAAGTTTCAGAAAATAAGCCAGAGTAGCTGGAGGATTGTAAATGAAGGGAAAGTAGGAAGAAATGAGGTTGGAAAAGTAGACAGGGCCTCATCATGCAGATATTTGAGAGTAATGGTGAGGAATTTGGATTTTTTCCTAAGTATAAGAGGAAGTCATTGGATCTCTACAAGACTATCAGTGGATTTCTCAGCAGAAACTTTGCAGGCCAGAAGACAGTTGGGTGACATACTCAAAATATTGAAAGAAAAAAAATTGTGAATCAAGAATACTATACTTGGTTGGATGGCATCACCAACTCAATGGACATGAGTTTGAGTAAGCTCTGGGAGTTGGTGATGGACAGGGAAGCCTGGCGGGCTTCAGTCCGTGGAGTCTCAAAAAGTCAGACATGACTGAGCAACTGAACTGAACTGAACTAATACTATCCTTGGCAAAGTTGTCCTGCAGAGTGAAGAAAACATAACAATTTTCCCAAACACACAAAAAGTGAGGGAGTTCATCACCATTAGACCTGCCTTACAAAAAAATGCTAAGGGCATTTTTCAAGCTAAAATTAAAGGATGTTATTTAACATCATAAAAACATGTGTTCATAACTCACCAGTGAAAGTAAATAGATTTTCAGAAATTTTCTAGTATTGTAATGGTGATAAGCAAATCACTTCAATTTTAATTTAAAAATTAAAAAGAGACATATTGAAATAAATATAACTATAATAATTTCTTAGTAGATGCACAATGTAGAAATGACTTCAACTGTAACATCAGCAACCTAAAATGTGAGGGGGGAAAAAAGTAGAAGTATAGGGTTTCAATATGTTATTGAAGTCAGGCTGTTTTCAGCTTAAAATAAGATATTATAACTCCAAGATATTTTACATAAGTTTCACTCTACCCAAAAAGGTAAAGCCTGTAGTAGATACACAAAGGATTAAGATAAGGACATCCAAACATGTTGCCACAAAAAGTCACCAAATCATAAAGGAAGAGAGCAAAAAAGAAGAAAGTAACAAAGGAACTACAAAACGGTCAGAAAACAATGAACCAAATGGCAAGAGTAAGTCCTTACCTATAAATAATTACTTTAAATGTAAATCAGTTAAATTACCTGATCATATAGTGGCTAAATGAATAAGAAGGAAGCAGAAAACTCCAAAATACAACAATATGCTGCCTACTCTTTAGCCTTAAAGACACATATGGACTGAAATTTAAGGAATGAGAAAAATATTCCAAGCAAATGATAACCAAAGGAAAGCAGAGGTAGCTATACTTGTAACAGTCAAAATAGATTTGAAGCTAAAAATTGTCATGAGAGACAAAGGTCATTATATTATGATTTAGAGGTCAATTCATCAATAAGATACAACAATTGCAAATCTATATTGAGCACCTAAATATATAAAGCAAATACTAACAGAACTGAAAGGATAAGTAAATGACAATGCAATAATAGTTGGTGATTTTACTACCCCATTCTCAACAATGGACAGCTCATCCCTACTGAGAATAAATAAGGAAGCAGTGGATTTGAATCACACTAGAGACCAAAGGTACCTAATAGACATAAACAGAATATTCCACAAAATAGCAGTGGAACACACATTCTTCTCAAGCACATATAGAACATTTTGTAGGATAGATCATATTTTGAGCCACAAAACAAGTCTCAAAAATTCAAGATGACTTGAATGGATCTATGGGAGACAGATTTTCACAGGTATAAAAATCTTTGTATCATATATTACCTACATACCAGATAGCATCAACCACAAACAAAGAATAAAATATCAAGTAAACAGAATAACTTAGCTAGCTGACATTAGCAAACCTCTGTCATCAGTCAGTCCAGTGCTGGCACAATGTGCGTATGAATGGGGTACCATCATAGCATACTTGGAGGCTATTCATGGGCTCAGTAACATGGACTTCCAATCACCAAGGCTGATATAGCTATTCCTACCACCAAATGTCCAGTCTGCCACCAATAGAAACCAATTATAAGGCCCTGATATGATCTCATTCCTCAAGGAATTGACCAGACACTTGATGGCAAGCTGATTATATTGGACCCTTTCCACCTGAAAAGAACAGTGGCATATATTATGGGTGTGGTTTTATTTTTCCCAGGACTTCAGCCTGCACTACTATCAAAAAGTTTATAGAGTGTTTGATCCATTGAATTGGAGTCTTGTATAACAACACAGTGGATCTGCAAACTCACTTTACAGCAGTGGTTCTCAAAGTGTGGTTCCTGGACCAATAGCATCATTGGAAAAGATATTAGAAATGCAAATTTCTGGATATTTTCATAAGACTATGGTAGGGCCCAGACATCTGTGTTTTAACAAGCCCTTCAAATGATTCTAATGCACACTAATGTTTAAGAACTACATTTTTTATAGCAAAGAATATGTGACCTTGGACATTTGACTATAATATCTACTGGTTGTATCACATACTGTGCCACCAAGAAGAAATCCCCTTTTGAATGTGCTTGCTTGCAGAAAACACAGTGTAGATATGTCATCCTCTGGGGTAAAGGATATACCCTCAGTCTTTCTCAATAAGACTTCCATGAGAGATTTAAGCCACATCCCAAATTATTGGAGGGACTATTTTCTCAAGTTTCACAAGGCTGATCCACAGCTAATAAATACTGTTCTAGACTCTAAGGAGGAAAGTTAATTCATTGTATATAATAGATATGTTATGGCATTAAGGCTTGATTATCATGGACAATCCTTGTTAAGAATAGCTGCCATAAATCAATGACCACTATACTGTGGTGTGCCTCCAATAGATAAAATAAATGGGTCTAGAAAATAAGAGNGGAAGGATTGGGGGTAGGAGGAGAAGGGGATGACAGAGGATGAGATGGCTGGATGGCATCACAGACTCAATGCACGTGGGTCTGAGTGAACTCTGGGTGATGGTGATGGACAGGGAGGCCTGGCGTGCTGCGATTCATGGGGTTGCGGAGAGTCGGACATGACTTAGCGACTGAACTGAACTAAACTGAACTGAGCCTGACTTCAAAGAATTGAGGAGCAATGTGGAGATACAATCCTCCTCCAGGGAGGGGAAGTAAATGGTGACAGTAAACCATGCAAGAGAGGCTAATTGGATGGCTAGAAGTCACGTGAGGGGAACACTTGTTTCTTACTGTATTTCTTCTCTTATCTTTTGAATTTTGTCGTGTATTAACCATATTACCTACCCATAACAATCATTAATAGTAAAATATTAAAATGATACACTTGAAACTGATATAAGGTATGTAAACATTCTATATAATTTTTAAATAAAAAAACTATAATGAAACTAATGTGATCAGTTACTATATCAATATTTGTCCTTTTTGACTACCCAGCATCTGAACTATTCATCTTATGAAAAAGAGTTAACCTCCCAGTGTAGAAACTGAATATGCCAGACACTAGCTTTTCCTGCTTCCTTTGCTGCTAGGACATTGGCACCTGATCAAGTTTTTGCTAATCAGATTCAGTTGCCCCAAACTTTAAATTGGAGACTATAGATACAAAGAGGGGACTGAACCAAATCCCTCCTGTTGATGGCTAGTAGCTGAGATGCAGCTACATCCAATTTCCAGAATCATCAGGGAAAGTAGCAATACCCAGGTTTCAATTCTGGTGATTCTTGGAACACCATCGGCAATGTCTACCACCCAGCAGCAGCAACTGCAGTTCTAGTGCTCACAGGACTAGTTCCAAGGCATGATTTTCAGCTTGGTTTTGGATGTGTATCCTCTAAACCTGATTCCTACTCCTTCTGGAGAGTTTAGGACGTATCCAATAACTTTCTACTAAATTCCACTCTCTGCTCAAATTAGCAAGTTTGGTGTCTGTTATTTGCAACTAAGAACCTGGATTGTTACAATGCCTAGTTTCTGGCCTGTTATTGTAAGAAAGAATAATTATAAGAACTAGATGAAATGAGATGGATGAAACTGGAGCCTATTATACAGAGTGAAGTAAGCCAGAAAGAAAAACACCAATACAGCATACTGACACATATATATGGAATTTAGAAAGATAGTAATGATGACCCTGTATGTGAGACAACAAAAGGACACAGACATAGAGAATGGACTTTTGGCCTCAGAGGGAGTAGGAGAGGGCGGGATGATCTGGGAGAATGGCATTGAAGCATATATACTATTATGTAAGAAACGAATCACCAGTCTATGTTTGATACAGGATGCAGGATGCTTGGGGCTGGTGTACNTGCTCCCTGTCTCTACAGCTCTGGATTCTGTGAGTCTGGAGGCCCTAGTTCCCAGAAGATGTGCTTCAATACAAAGAAAGAGTAACCGGTGAAAGGCAAAAAAAAAAAATGTTATCTGGAAAAGAGTGGATTCAACTTAGGAGAGGGTGAAGATTTAGAATAGTAACTATACAACCTACGTTGAAAACAACCTGTAAACTTTGAAACAGCAGGATTGGGTGCTTAGGAGACAGGTATCCAAACTCAATAATGTAGATACTATAGATGGTAATGTGATGGAGCATCCAAAAGAACTGAGAATATGCAGATGCAAGTTATGAAAGTAAAAATTTTTTAAATTTCAGCTAATAGTAGGGGGAAAAATACATATATATAGAACAACTCAGGTAGAAATAAGTACCTGAGAAATAAGTATGAAGGGAAAAGAGAGTTGC
Organism: Neotragus pygmaeus; assembly: GCA_006410875.1. Lineage (NCBI taxonomy): Eukaryota > Metazoa > Chordata > Mammalia > Artiodactyla > Bovidae > Neotragus > Neotragus pygmaeus. Next base: position 1,116,560 of record SJYV01051512.1, on the reverse strand, counting down.
TGACAGCATGTCCTCCCTAGCTGAGTTATCTAGGAAAGACCCAAATAAAGACATGAATAAAATGAAGGAATAAGTTATGAAGGTAAGAGAGTTAGGAGAAGAAGCATTCAAGGTAACAACAAATACAAGTTAACAGAAAAGGCATTAGTATGGAAAGGAGGAGGAGTGGATGTTGGAGGTGGAAAGGAGGAGGAGTGGATGTTGAGTATTTGGGGAGTAAAGAGATGTGTGGAAAAAAAGTCAATTAGGAGAGCGACAAATCTACTGCTATAAAAATGATGTGGTGTGCCAGGCAGTGTGGTATGCCGTCTGAGGTCTGTGGTCATGAATTTAAGCAAGACTACTGGCAACCCACTCCAGTATTCCTGCCTGGAAAATCCCATGGATGAAGGAGGCTGGTAGGCTACAGTCCATAGGGTCACAAAGAGTCGGACACGACTGAATGACTTCACTTCATTCAGTTTAGCATGATCCTGTGATTTTTTTCCCCAGCAATGTTAAGATTTAAGACTGTAGGCACAATACAGGATGTAATCAGAATCAGAGTTTAATTAGGTGAGTATGATACACAAGAAAGAGGAAGATATCTGAGATGTTTGTTCAGTTATTTTAATGATGGAATTTAAGCTCACTAAGGAGAGAAATGGTGCTTTCCTGGCAGCTCAGTGGTAAAGAACCCACCTGCCAAATCAGGAGATGCAGATTCAATCCCTGGGTCGGGAAGATCCCCTGGAGAAGAAAATGGCAAACTATTCCAGTATTCTTGCCTGGGAAATCCCATGGACAGAGGAATCTGGCGGGCTACAGTCCATGAGGTTGCAAAGAGTTAGACATGATTTGATGACTAAAAAACAATAACAAAGTAGGGATGTGGGAACATGAAGCAGGGATGATGGATAGTGAAACTTTTCCAAGTTCAATAGACTAAAAAAAAAAGGACTAACCCAGTAGGAGGGGATGCAGTTTAGCTGCCTGTCAAGAAGTGTACATCTCCATAAAAGTGTAGAAACATATAAATCTGAGGGTGAGAACATTAGACAGGAATATGGGTGGTTTCAGGAAGAACACACATGGGGCCAGCTGGCAGAGGGGATAAATTCCTGACCCAGATCTCAACATGGCTTAGAAGCCTACTCTAACCAAGAGGGCACCTGCAGGGAGTCTCACTTGGCTAAAAGTAGAGCATCTGACAAATTCCTGTTTTACTCTACTGACAGAGTCATCAATCAGTAAGTGGAGGGAGAGACAGGAAGAGCTCCTACTTTAACAAGGAAGAATGTCTTGGCAAAAGCGCAATTGATGGGAATTTAGAGAGAAAGTGGTCTGATTCCCTTAACTACTCTAGATGAGCCCAGTTCTCCTGGTTCACAAGATCACTGAATTCAATATTGGTGACTTTTTGTGGAATTGTGAAAAAATAAAATAATGTTGGCAATCGGTAAAAGGTTCTGCTTACTTTCTCTGCAAAATAGCTGAAGGATTATTGGAGAAAAGGATAGTTAGATGTAAAAATAAGTAGTTTCTGACCTTATCCAAAGGATGAAGATTAATCAGAGGGTATTTTTGACAACACCTGACAGAAAGCAGGGGGAAGAGTTAACATAAAGAAGCTTCCCAGGTGGCACTAGTGGTAAAGAACCTGCCTGCCAGTACAGGAGACACAGGAGACGTGGGTTCAATTGCTGGGTCTGGGAGATCCTCTGGAGTAGGAAATGGCAACCCACTCCAGTATTCTTGCCTGGGAAATTCCATGGACAGAAAAGCTTGGTGGGCTATAGTTCATGGGATCGCACAGGATCGGACATGGCTTAAGCAATGCAAGCAAGCAAAAGCCCAACCGTAAATGGCCCCCAAATGTTGTTATAGTTAGCTAAATCTACTAATGCCAATAAACTGGTTTTAAAAAGCTATCTTTTAATTCTGTACTTATATGCACTAGCTTCACTACAGTGGTGGTGGTGGTTTAGTCACTAAGTCATGTCCAACTCTTGTGATCCCGTGGACTGAATAGCCAGCCAGGCTCCTCTGTCTATGGAATTCTCCAGGCAAGAATTCTGGAGTGGGTTGCCATTCTCTTCTCCACGGGATCTTCCCCATCCAGAGATCAAACCCAAGTCTACTGCACTGCAAGCAGATTCTTTACCACTGAGCCACCAGGGAAGCCCCAGCTTCAAGCTATTTCTAATCCTAAAGCAACTTTGTAGTGGAATTCTTACTGTTGTGGTAACTGAAACTGAATAAAGTAATTGACTTTCCTGAAGTCTCTTGGATATGATAGAGCCAAGATTAAATCAGGTCAGTCTCTCTACAAAGATCTTCCCTTGATGTCACTTGCATCTGAAAAACAACTCCACATAAAGTGTATGCAAAAGAGCTTTGTAATGATGAAGACAGTGCTTTTAGTTGACAGTGGCCCGTTTAGAGTGATTCCTGGTGGCTAAGCTGTAAAGAATCCACCTGCAATACAGGAGTCTTGGGTTTGATTCCTGCGTTGAGAAGATCCCTGGGAGGAGGAAATAGCAACCCACTCCAGTATTCTTGCCTGGGAGATCCCATGGACAGAGGAGCCTGGTGGGCTACAGTCCATGGGGTCAGATGGACTGGGATACGACTCAAGGACTAAACAGCAACAGCCCACTTAGAACCAACAGTGTGGTTCAGTGATCACAAAAACTAAAATGGTTTTAGTTCACACCAACAGAGTGTGAGAATCTAGACTAGTAACCATTTGTCTCAGCTATAACTATACTGTTGTGTCCAACTGTGAGTACCATCCTTGAAAAAGAGATATAGACAAATGAGATTATATTTGTAAAGGAATGATCAATTTAATGGAAACTCAAAACCGTGTTGACGGCTCAGTGAAGAAACAGCCTTTGGAAAAGAGAATGCCTAGAGGTGATATGATGTTTCCTGAAACACTTGGCGTGTTCCTTTGTGGAAGAGAAAACAAGCTTATTCTATATGACATCCAAGTGATAGAACAGGAGCTAATTGATACTAAGACTCAGAGATTCAAATAGAATAGGAGAGGGCTTCCCTGTTGGTCCAGTGGTTAAGAATCCACCTTGCAATGCAGGGAACATGGGTTCATTCCTGATCTGGAAAGATCCCACATGCCACGGAGCAACTAAGCTCATGCAACCGCAGCTACTGAGCCTGCACTTTAGAGCCCACGCTCTGCAACAAGAGAAGCCGCTGCAATGAGAAGACTTTGCAGGACGACCAGAGAGTGGCCCCCGACCTCGCTCACTGCAACTGGAGAAAGCCCGCACGCAGCAAGGAAGACCCCGTGCAGCCCCAAATAATCAAGAATAAGTAAAAATATACTTAAAAACAGGGACTATCTGAAAAATATATAAAGTTTCTCATCCTGGTAAGTTTGTCAGCTACTAAGCACAGATATCGGAGAAGGCGATGGCACCCCACTCCAGTACTCCTGCCTGGAAAATCCCATGGACAGAGAAGCCTGGTGGGCTGCAGTCCATGGGGTCGCTAAGAGTTGGATAAGACTGAGTGACTTCACTTTCACTTTTCATTTTCGTGCATTGGAGAAGGAAATGGCAACCCACTCCAGTGTTCTTGCCTGGAGAATCCCAGGGACGGGAGAGCCTGGTGGGCTTCCGTCTTTGGGGTCACACAGAGTCGGACATGACGGAAGCGATTTAGCAGCAGCAGCAGCAGGCACAGATATTATGGATGTGCTTCAAGCTTCAAATGGGTGATTGTGTTACATGATTTCTATATTCCTCTCAAACTGTAAGGTTTTATGATTCCATGAATTCTCTCTTTTTTTTTTTTAGTGGTTTTTAAAAAATTTTTAATTTTTTTTACTTTATTTTACTTTACAATACTCTATTGGCTTTGCCATACATCGACCTGAATCCACCACAGGTGCTCCAAACCTGAATCCCCATCCCACCTCCCACCCCACAACGTCTCTCTGGATCATCCCCAGGAATTCTCTTTTTTAAGTCAATTTTCTTTATACACACAACTATATGGTACTATAATACATAAATGCTATTATGTCATACCTGCTGTTTTTTATAAAAGTAAAGTCCAACATGCTTCTTTTCCTTTTTCAAACTTAGATTTTCCCCTCTTATTCTCCCTATTCCACTCAGTTCAGCAGCTTTGCACCCCTGAGGGTTCAAATCTAAGCTCTGCCAGGTACTGTGTGTGCTTGGACAAGTTACTCAATTTCTCTGTAGTAATACCTGGCTCATAGCTTTATTATGAGGATTGATAAGTCAATACATGTGAAGCAGTAGAACCATACCTAGCATTTAGGTAGCACCAGATAAACCAGAGCCACCAGATAAACCAGAGCCATTGTTATTCCTCTTGTCATTCCATCCATGTCAACTGGCAGAGCACTAATTGACTGTAATGGTTGCATAATAGTTTACTCAGTTCCTCTTCTTTTGGTGAGTATCCTCTTTTTTTCCAGTTTTCCCTCATACAAATAGCATTGCAATATGTATGTATGTGTACTTAAGTCTTTTGTATTGCTGCTTTTACTTCTATGAGTTTAAAACAGGAACAGATTGCTGGATTGAAGGATATGTGCATTTTTTATTGCAAGAGGTGCTGCCATTTTTCCTTCATGAATAAAACTTTAAGTCTTCATATTTCTTCCAGTAATGTACGAGTGCATTTTCCCCTACAATCCCAATGACAGTAGGTAGTAGAGTTCTTTTTTACTTTTGCCAAATTAATAGGTATTAGTAAAGTGATATTTCATAGTTTTCTTTAATTTGAACTCCCATGATCTTAAGGAGTTCAAGCACCCTTTCATGCTGGTTAGCCATCTACTCATTTTTCTACTGAGTTTCTTGTATCTTTCTTGTCAATTTGTAAGAGCTGTTTGTATAGCAAAGATATTAACTCCTGTGTAATTTCCCTTAAAACAACCTTGGTTCTAACCATGGACACAACCCTACTTCCCTTCTACACTGTCCTTTCTACCTGAATCTTCCTCCCCTCCTTCTCTCTTGAGTACCTGGGATAGAGATTGGTCTGTGAGGAAGTAAAGCATCCCAGAACACAGTGGGGCTCCATGGCAAAAGACACATTACCCCAGAGCTCACAAGAGAAGAAACAAGGATTAAATGATGGGACAAGCAGGATGAGAAATTAATCTGAAGAAGCTGAAGACACAGGATCAAAGTCAATATCTCAGAGCCATGAGTGTGGAGCCAGAGAGATGAGACCAAAGTGTGGGAAGGTCAGGGTAAGGGTGCAGTGGGGTGGGGTGAGCCATTTGCTTAAAACACCTATTAAAGTTTGAAACTGTTTTTATGGACCAGCAGGAGTATAATGTGATGGTGGGTGGACCCAGCTTCAAATGCTCAGGCAGGCACAGACAATTTGCTTGTTCAGAAATCTTTATTGTAGCCTCGGTGCCTAAATATCAGAGTCCCTGGTACTTTAATTTGATCTTCAAGGTCTTCTAAAGTCTGATCTGACCTTTCCTTTCTCACTTTGCACCCTCTGTTCCTTTATTGCTCCTCAAATTCCTTTCATCTGCTGGTTTTTGCCTGGAATGTCATTCTCTGGCCTCTCCTGTACAAATTCTATTCATTTTGAAAGGCTCTGTTTCTCTGAATGCTGTCCTGACCACTCTGGCCTGATGTGAACTCTCTCCATGCTGAACTCTTGCAGTAATTATTATCTACCCACGCATCTGGCAATTGATCATTGTCTCCTTGAGATCCCTTTGGAAACAAATTCCCCACCGAGCCAGCTTAAGCAATAAGGAAATTTATTATCTCATGTAACAGGAAGCCTTGAGTTGGGAGAGGCTCCAAGGTTGATTCAGGGACTTAGATGCATCATTGGAGATGTAAATTTTCTCCACAGTGCCATCCCATGTCTGGGTTCTTCTTCGTGGTCACAAGAGGGCTGTTAAATGCGACTAGGGCTATGCTCTATTTGGTTCACTTCTAGTGACAGAGAGTAGGAACCCTCTCCTCAAGCGGTAACTGTTTTCCTCCAATCAGCTTGAGCCAGCCTTAGTCACATGTCCACTGCTGGACCAATAACAGTAGCACAGGGAATGTCATGCGTTAATTGTCTTTGCTAATCAGAATCTAAGGGCTTCCCGGGTGGCTCAGCTGTGAGGAATCCACCTGCAATGGAGCAGGTAGTTTCCATCTCTAAGTCAGAAAGATCCCCTGGAGAAGGAAATGGCAACCCAGTCCAGTATTTTTGCTTGGAAAATCCCATGGACATAGGAGCCTGGAGGGCTAAAGTCCATGGGGTCACAAAGAGTCAGACACAAGATAGCAACTAAGCAACAACAACAACAGTTAGGATCTAAACCTGCTCTGGGAGAGAGTCATCTTCCCCTCTGGCACCAGGAGGGGTGAATACTTGAATACAGTATTGAATATAGTTGAGCTGCAGATAGAAATCCAGAAGTGGGGAGATGAATGCTACATAGTCATAGGCTATCCTGTGACCATGTTCAAGATCTTAAATTGACTATTTATCCCTTTTATTGTCACTTTTTCATAGTTTTGATGTCTTCTCTCCCCAAGTAAATGGCAAACACTTTGAGAGAAAGCCTCTATCTTCCATCCTGTAACCCTCAAATGACATTTTTGTAGATGTCAGTAAGTATTATTCAGATCTGACTTCTCTTAGAATTACCTACGTTCTCTAACCCATGAGCACAGAAGCTTCTAAGGTTCAAATGATAAACATAAAAATAAAAAGCTTTGGCAACTCCAAACTCAGAAAGCTGGAGATCTGTTTGGGTTCCTTCTCCATCTCTGCCTCAGGACTACATGTGAATTAGCATCAATCTCTGATCAAAACAGTAAACCAAGGAGAGAGAAAATTCTGTAATGCAATAGATCTTTTTATCTTTGATACTTGCATCTGAGTACAATCCACTGCTGAGAATTATGGAATTTCTCTAAGTGAAAAAGCATTCATTTCATTGTATTCCTTTTAAAAATATAATTTAATTTATTTATCTATTTTTGACTGTGCTGGGTCTTTGTTGCTGCTTGGGCTTTTCTCTAGCTGCGGAGAGCAGGGGCTATTCTTTAGTTGTGATGCCAAGGGTTCCCATCGCAGTTGTTTCTCTTGTTGTGGAGCATGGGCTATAGCGTGAGAGGGCTTCAGTAGTTACGCTGTGTGGGCTCCCAGGCTCTAGAGCACAGGCTCAGCAGTTGTGGCACGTGGGCTTAGTTGCTCTGAGGCAAGTGGGATCCTCCTGGATCAGGGATAGAACCTGTGTCTCCTGCATTGGCAGGTGAATTCTTTACCACTGAACCATCAGGGAAGACCCTATTGTATTTCTCTTAGGAAAGACAGTAATCACAAGATTGATACTTAAGATATTTCATTCATTCATTTAACTTATTTTTTGAATATTTATTACCAAGCTCTGTGCTAGGCCCAGGAAATAGAAAGTTGGATAAGAAATCATTGCTGCCTTTGACTTGCTCATTCATAGTATGCTATCACTTCGTCAAATGTGGTATTCTGTGCAGCCACTGGGTTTAGACTTCACACCATCACCTGGAGTATCTACTCTAGAAGTCAGTGTTTCACTGGGGACATTTTGCTAATTTTGGTGGTAAGAAGAAGTACAGTTTCAGCCTCTGTTCAATGTCTAAGGTGACTCACTTAGCTCAGCATCTGTATCACTAAAATAGGAATTAATACTACTGGCCTACTTCTGGTACAAGCTATAAAACCCATTGCCCACATGTGAGGCATAAATCTGACAGCCTGAGCTGGAGGATATCATTAGCTAAAGTATAGTGAGATGGGGTGAGATGGTTGTTACGAGATTTCTGAATGAGTCAGGCCTCTGGTGCTAAACATATTAATGAGTCATTTTCTTGCCTAGCAGACATTGTGGCAGAAAGTGAAAGAAGAAGCCATTCAATGTCTGTTCTTTAAAAAAAGTGTGCTCTGATCTTCTCTCCACTAAAGGAGTTTTCGACATATTTTCACATTTTAGACCTAATACTTGCTACCAAAACATGCTTCTGTTTCCTCTCAGTTTGGAAACAGCAACTGAGGACTTGCCTCCTGGAATGGGGAAACTGGCTTTCATCTCCTTTCAAGGGTTTTGGATGATAAATCTTAGTGGCCAGACATATCATCCATTATTTTGCCTTGTGCAGCACCTAAGATTCAAATCTCATCAGATTCCAGCCTTTACTGAAATGTTCTTCGTGACAAGGATGATGACAACTTGTTGACCACACATTCACCTACCTTCCAGGACTTTATGGGCACTCATTTCCAGTGCATACCTGTTTCTACCTGTAGCTATATCCTGAGTCTCTTTATGAGAAATTTCCCAACCAAGATCTCAAATTAGTCCTTGATTGCAATCTCCTCATCTAGTTTCTCTTCCACTCACTCACAAGAAATAAAAGTCCTCCTTTACCGTTATGCTACCTTCAAGTACTTATTACTCTTTCTACAACGCCAGCACCTTCCAACTCCTCCTGATACTTAATTCAGCTTGGCTCATAGTCAACTATTATAACATTGTCCCTACCATACTAGACGCCTCTATCCATTTGGCATTTTGCCAAGTCCATCATGCCAACCCCAGATTCTAGTCTGCACTCACTATGTACTCTAGAGCTGCCCTTGTCCACCAGAGACTGTGAAATAAAGATTCAAAATCTTATGGGATTTGTCTTCAAGTTTACACTAGAAATTTCACCTGACCTGCAGAGCAAAACCAATACAATATTGTAAAGTAATTAACCTCCAATTAAAATAAATAAATTTATATTTAAAAATAAATAAGTAAAAACTAAAATTCTGTCAGAAGACTTCAAACATTCCTCCCAGTCAGTATTTCCAAATGCTCCATCTTCTTTAATCTTCAGCTATGCTGTCCTTGACCTTCACATATTAATTTGCCTTCTTAATTTATAGAAAATACTGATGCCGTTTCATAATTTTTCACCTTCTTCCTTCTTCTCTCTCTCGCCATCTGTGTGTATATCTGAATAAACATATCTCTCTATCTACCTCTCATTCTCTCTCTCCATCTATCTAAAACTCCTTATAGTATCCATCTTGGCTCAGGCCTTGTGGTAGCCTTGGAGATACATTGTCCAGATTCCCCTCTAAGTAATGACTTGCTGCCCCAGCTGTGGGCAATGTGATCTGTAACAAGTCTGTGTCAACTTCTTCAGGGTCTACTTCAGCTGCCAGAGTTGCCTTGCCTGATCTCAAATTCTCATCAGAGTGGTCCACATCTATGATTGAGGAAGGCAAGAACAAAGTCTAAGCTATTTCACCACCCCCTACCCTCCACTGCAGGATGTTACTGCTGCTAAGTCACTTCAGTTGTGTCCAACTCTGTGCGACCTTATAGAAACCAGCCCACCAGGCTCCCCATCCCTGGGATTCTCCAGGCAAGAACACAGGAGTGGGTTGCCATTTCCTTCTCTGATACATGAAAGTGAAAAATGAAAAGTGAAGTCACCCAGTCGTGTCTGACTCTTAGCGACCCCATGGACTGCAGCCTACCAGGCTCCTCCATCCATGGGATTTTCCAGGCAAGAGTACTGGAGTGGGTTGCCATTGCCTTCTCCACACTGTAGGATGACTGATGAGCAATCTTAGCTCTTGGGCTTTCCATCACACTCAAATTTCTCTACCTAATCTTGCCTCTTCATCCATCCTTTATAGGTCTTCATCTCTAGTAAATACATTGGCTCCAAACTCTGTCTCAGTATCTCCTTCTGGAGAAGCCCATCTAGGAGTGGTCCTATAAAATAGCCAGAAATTTGACTTCTGGCTGGTAGCGAGGAGACCATTGCTGGTGGAAGGTGAACCATAGAGAGCCCCTGGCACAAGGTGGTGATGATACAAGCCTATGTTCTAATCCCTCTGATGACTCCACTACAACATCTACCTTGATATCACTAGATGGACATTTAAGGAGTTGATGACTGTGGGTTCCTTGCTACTAACTAGCTATCCCTGTAAGATGGCAGGGGTTGGGGGTCCAGGTTCTTTGTCTAAGTCATGATAAACTTAACAATTTTTAATGCATTTAGTAGACTGGTGGTCAAGAAACTGTCAACAATTGGTTGGTTTGAAAGATGGATGAGTCTCTTAAAAAATAAATCAGTCTTGGCAAGACAAGCTTGTCAAATGTTGTCTAGAGGACTGGGTCAACATTATAGGAGAGAGGCAATTTTGAGTTCAGCCAAGTCTCTGCTACAGAAATCATGTCATACCTATTTGTCCCTCCTCTATCTTCAGCCCTCCCCAAACCATTTATGATTATATCATAGCCATGGGGAAAGGCCATGGTATAAATAAATAATATTTATCTTATAATGGTGTACTATTATACAATATTTTTAGTTTAAGAATCTACATGATGTCTAGAGAGATTAGAGTGGAAGACAACAACAGATGCCAATTTTATTCATTTTCTTTTAGAGAAGGTAACTCATTAGAGCAGAGAAGGTCTTTTTGTCTGCCATGGGGTACTAGGCAAGGGGTAGCACTAGAACCGAGACTTATTCAAGGCCTAAAGACCCAAGGAAACACTGTACCCTTTGTATTCTTCAGATGTAACTCTTGCTTTACTAGCCCACACTTCTGAGACTTGAGAGGTGTTCTGTGTGGACTACCCTATCTCACTATCATATTTTAACACCTGTTTCATAGGCCTTCATTGGCAACTCTACTCTGAAATCTCACCTCCTCTTTTAGAACTCCAAACATATTCAGTCTGTCTTTGGTTCAGGTTCTCCAAAGAAACAGAACTAATAGGATGAACATATAATACATACTCTATAGATTATAAGAAACTGGCTCAGACAATTATGGAGGCTGGCAAGTTCAAAGACATGTAGTTAGCAAGCTGAAGACCCAGGAGAGTATTTGGTTTCATTCCAGTCTGGAAGCCAATAGATTACAGACCCAGCAAGAACCCATGTTTCAGTTAGTCAGAAAAAAGTTGATGTTCCTGTTTGAAGATCCATAGATAAGAAGACTTCTTTCTTATTCAGGGGAAGGTCAATCTTTTTGTTCTATTCAGGCTTTCAATGAATTGAAAAAGGCCTATCTACATCAGAAAGGGCAATCTACTTTATACAAACTGAAGTAGATTTTTAATGTTAAATGTTAATGACAACCAAAACACCCCCATGAATATATCCAGAATAATGTTTGATGAAATATATGATACTTCCATGAACTAGTAAAGTTGATACATTAAAATTTACCATCACTGGCCATGCCAATAATTTTGGCCCTGAATCACTATTTTATATATATATGGCTTAGTTACTGGAGAATATGGGCACTAGGTTTGAACCATCTATAAAGTATTCAGCAGAATGCTAGGTCCATTGTGATCTGGAAAAAAAAAAAANTGAGTGCACCTGGGGGCACCTTTGGGGCACAGTGCTGATGTTTGGTTGAGAGATAATGCCGGCAGAGACTAGAAAGGTGGGTAGAGAGAGAAGTCCACAGATTTGAGCACTTTGGAGGTGAAAGTCGGTAAGACTGGGTATCAGAGAGGAAGAAAAGGGAAATATCACCCAGTTTTTCAACTACATACTGAGTGGCTTATGGCCCATTCACTGAAATAGTGCCGGACGAGGACCCATTTGGGGGAAAGCATCATGAATTGTCAGGAGCCTCCCTGGATGCGACTGTCTTGACTTGTTGCTAAAACTCCAGCAAAGCCTATGGTCTGCTGGTCATAAGTGGGGAGTTATGTGTGTGTGCACCAGCTTGTTGGAGGAGAAAGGAGAAATTAAGGACATAAGAGTGCCTTGGGCAGAGCCTGAAAGAGCTTCAGTAATTTAGGGCTTGAGCTTTGATGAATGAAAGACAAGGGTCAACCATGAAATTAACAGGACAGCGAGACATCTTATAGATGAGAAGTCCGAGAAAGACTTTTAAGAAGGAGACAATTGTCCGAAAAACCAAACGCTTGCCGATAAGTCGAGTCCAAAGACCTATTGAATTTACTAACACCATTGGTGACATTAATGAAAAGAATTCCAGTCCAAGATGAGACTGGAACTTAGATTTGAATAGGTTGAGGACCAAGTGTCAAGTGAAGAAAAGGAAACAGTAAGTGAACAGACCATTCTTACAAAACACAGCCATTTGGAGGTAAGAACAGAATTCTGGCTGAAAGGAGATGAGCAGGAGATTAAATTGTTGTTGTTATTGTTGTGTGTGTGATAAACACAAAGGCTTTACCTCCTAGACACTCATGATTCAGTGGAGAAAGCCAGGCACCAAAACAAGCGTGTCATGCTGTGATAAGACCCATATGTAAAAACAGCCTCACGCTGTGCCTTGAGTTTATAGAGTCAGGACACAGGACACAGGGTGTACGGTCTTTGGAAACTGTGGTTTATTATGCAATTATCTTTCAGTTTTACCTGAGGCCCCAAAGCAATGCAGAGAAGGCAATGGCACCCCACTCCAGTACTCTTGCCTGGAGAATCTCATGGANAACTAGTGAAGTTGATACATTAAAATTTACCATCACTGGCCATGCCAATAATTTTGGCCCTGAATCACTATTTTTTATATATATATGGCTTAGTTACTGGAGAATATGGGCACTAGGTTTGAACCATCTATAAAGTATTCAGCAGAATGCTAGGTCCATTGTGATCTGGAAAAAAAAAAAAATCTGTTGAAACAATAAATGATTTAAGACAAGGGTTAAATGTAAAATGAGAAAACACTGACTTGGTGATCTTACATTCTGCTTCTTTCTACTTTCTTGCTTTTCTCCCTCCCAGGGCAACCAATCAACATAACATAACCCACTCTGGTTGCCCTAGTGTGAAACCTCAGTCAAAAGGTGAAACCCCACCCGAGAGATGAAAACCACTTTGGGAAATACCTTACATCTTTGATATTTTTTTCTTCATTCTTTGATATGACTTTCTTCCCCTGCGCAAAAGGGACTGTCTAGTGGTGCGTTCCTATAAGATCCTTGCTAGGAAACAGGAAAATCTGAAAAGCTACCTTGCAATAAGTTGCTAATGGCCCATGGTAGCTTAATAGAACCCTTCGGTTTCAATAGCAACCTTGAATATGCAACTCATTTAGATAAAATTTACTCTATTGAGTATTTTTCCTGTTTGATAATACAGGGCCTTGTCTAGATGTTCCCATTAAACTATATCACTTAACAATTATAATAGCTATGAAAGATAGCATCCCTACTTTAAAAAGGAAAAAGTAATTTCTTTGCTGAAACTCGAAGAAAGCTGAATTGAAACCCTAGGGAAGTGTCCTGTCCACTCACCAACTGAGGGCTTTCAGCATCTGGGTAGGTGCGACTTTTCTAAGCAGTGGAACTTGTGGCAGTACTTACACTGTTTGTCCTCAGGCTGTCTGTGGAGTAGCAGCACCTAGGTGAACACCATGTTTTCGTCTAACACAAAGGAGGTAGAACATTGCTTTTCTATGTGTTTCTACGTTATTTCTGAAATTGGCATTCACTTGTATTTTCAAATAAATGCAAACAAAACCTGTAGTTGCTTTATTTTTCTATAGCTTCAGTCACAAGGGAATAGACTCTGGAAGCAGCATGGGTTCCAAATTCCCTCCTTGAAGGGAATCAATGGGCATAAGAAAAAGAAAACTAAACAAGCGAGTCCTTTTCACAACTGTACATGAATCACAACATGTATCCATCAGGTGGATACTATTGTGCTATCTTCTGCTTTGAAAAATGATTAATCAGCAATTGCACTCATCTCACATGCCAGTAAAGTAATGCTCAAAATTCTGCAAGCCAGGTTTCAGCAGTACATGAACTGTGAAATTCCAGATGTTCAAGCTGGTTTTAGAAAAGGCAGAGGAACCAGAGNGAATAAGACCTGGATTCTTCATTCTTCTCAGTTTGCCTGTAGAGTCTACTGTCTTCTTCTGCAAGTGGAACCCTGCCCTTTTCACTGTTGCTGTTTTTCAGTCCCTCAGTCCTGTCCAACTCTTTGTGACCTCATAGACTATAGCATGCCAGGCTTCCCTGTCCTTCACCATCTCCCAGAATTTGCTCAAACACATGTCCATTGAGTTGATGATACCATTCAACTCTCTCATCCTCTGTCAGTCCCTTCTCTTCCTGCTTTCAAAATTTGCCAGCATCAGGAATTTTCCCAGCATCAGGCAATTTTCCACTCTGAATTTGGCTATTTCTGGCCTCAGCTTCCGTTTATCCCATTACTATTCCATGGAATGATACACCCTTTCTGGATGATGATCTAGCAACAAATGCTCCTGCTTCTCAGGAGAGATGGAAGAGAAGCCCTTGAGCATCTATGTTTTAGCAGATTTCCTTTGGGCATAAGCAAATAAATCTATGTTTTTAGATTTGCTTGGGGCATAAGTATTCTTAAATTGTGGTGGGAAAGAGCCAGAGGAAATGGAGCTGACAGAGTTGATAAACAGCAGGTCCTTGAGGAGAAGGAAGGGCTGAACCTGAACACTGATGGAGATGAAAGATCCTCAAACATGAAGAGGGTGCTTCCTTTATTGCAGCATGGACTGGGGGGGAGGACGATAGGGAGAGACAGAGAAAAGATCTTTGCAGGTGAAAATTCAAGTGAAGAGTCTGGATTACAAGGGGCTTTCATGCAACGGATTCACTCATCCAGCTAATCAAAGCTGTGAAGATACTGTTTGAACTGAATTAGAGGAGATACGATTTTACCCCAAATAGTCATTCATTCATTCAGCAAATTTTCATCAAGTACCTACTCTGTTCCAGGCCATGTTCTTGACACTGGAAGCAGGAGAGTAAATAAAGTGACGAAGTCTCTGCTCCTATAGAACTCATATCCTCTGAGCGTGGGGGCAGAAAGGGACCATTTGCCCATAAACAAGTCAGTTTCAACATTGGTACATATCGTAGGGAAAATAACACAAGATGCTAGAAAGAGAGAGGTTGAGGTGAGAGTGGGAGCAGTTTCTTCAGCTCCTGTGTCAGAGAACATCTCCCTGAGATGCTGTGTGAGCTCAGCTCTAAGCTAGAAGAGAGGAATCCACTATTCCTGTGCCCCTAAGATGTAAAGACAATTGTCCCTGAAGTTGACAGTTGAACCATTGGGCCTGGACGCTCTTAGGAAACTGAAATAACTTGTATAGCACAGACTTCCCCAAACTAACCAACAGATACTTAGAACTACCTTACCTGATTCCTTTAAATGTTCTAGTGTGTGTGGTGATTTCTCTTAAGACACAAATTTAGATGTTGTTTATAAACTGCACAATCATATCCAGTGGGGCAAAAACTAGGTAATATTACACTGACATGACCTTAGGGAGAAAGTGAGGGATGAAGAAGTAAAGAACGTTAGTATTATGCTGAGATGATCACTAAGTTCTGAATCCATCTTTTTCGTGTCTTATCCTGGGGGCATTTTTCTTTCTTATTTTTAAGTTATTTTACCTTGTGCTTTTTCACGCATCTTTTCTAACCCCTTTAAATTCTTTAGGGTAGAAAGTCATATATAAATAAATAAGCAGCATACTCTAGAAATTGAACTGTTTTTCTCTTCTGCCTCTTCACTTCTCTGATCTCCAAACACTGACATGGAGGTCTGCATCTATCCCTGCTGAATCAAAATGAAAGAACCATGGCTTTCTAAGAGGTTATCTCTTTTGTAACTTGATTCTCCCAGAAGCTGAGCATGAGATTGGAAGGGTGAAGAAAGGTGTTGTCAGTAGAGATGGTTCTAACGTTACAGGACTTCTTTGAAGTGGGAAATAAAATATTCTAATCAGAAGTCAGATGCTTCCAAGAATACCCCTGAATTTAGAATTTCCTTAAAATATATTAAAATCTTTAGATTATAAAATAAACAGGGAGTAGAAGGTAGAAAAAAATATTACAAAATCCCTCAAAGATAACAGTTACCTTGTTAATGAGGATGGAAGCTTCCTCTAGAATCCATTGCCTAAAATGTGAAATTTCACATTTTTTCTGTCTCAAATTAAAAATAAAAAAGTCTCTTCCTATTAAAATGGTACATAGCTAGGTGGGAGGGGCGTTTAGGATGGAGGGGACACATGAATACTGATGGCCAATTCATATTATGTATGGCAAAGAGCCATCACAAAGTTTTAAAGTAATAATCCTCCAGTTACAATAAATGCATTTTTTAATGGTACAAAACTAAATATCTATTTCTTTTTTGCACACATGAAGTTAGACATTTGACTTATGCCTGCAATTTCTACCAGCGTTGGGTGTTTATCCAGATGAGCCTCATCTCCATCCCAATTGGAGTGGGGCCTTTTCATGGTCCTGTTACAAGACTGCTGTCCCGCTAAGCTCCAGCAGAACAGAAAGAAACCATGAAGTTGGAGGGCAAACCTCCTGATGACAAGATGTATTAATGCCAGTCACATCCTGGGCACGGGCTCCAGGAAGGAGACTTCTCTCCTGGAAAGCATCAGGAGAGAACCTGCTAGTTCTGCTCTGCCCTTGGCTAGCAGTCACATGACCCATTAGGTAACCACATTTTTCTAATGAGATGGAAGGTGCCAGCCCAGATTCAAGGATCCTCAGCTGAAAGGTGACATTGTTGGTGGAGCTTTGTTTCCACCCTGGATACAGATTTAAAAGTTTCTTCTCATGGATTCAGAAGCACCTGCTTGCTGAGTCTCTAAAGGTTGTATCTGATGGACATTTAACAGCCGACAGCCCTCAAGTTCTTGACCATCATGGGAGAAGGATGTGGGGCTTAGAACTCAAGAGGAGCAGAAGCCAGCATCACTGTAGCCTCCTCCTTTGCCCAGACCTTAACATGAGTCATCTTGAATGGACCCACTTTCTTCATTCTTCCATCCTTGAGGATTTCTTTGAAATGATACTTAAAGTTGGAGTCCTGAGGCAAACAGGGAGCTATTCTCTAGAGAATACCGCTCCCTGCACCACCCCCAAACAACTCTCATTCATCCTTCCATTGTCTTCCTCCCTTTGTGGCTGGACATACATCCTGAAAAGCNAGATGTGGTCATCCCGAGGAAAAAGACCACACCGCAGCTGCAGTGATCCACCATCAGAAGGATGATAAAGGTGCAGACCTTTCCTCAAAGAATGAGGGACGAGATTTCCACATCTGGTGCCCCAGTCCTTAAATCCTGCACAGGGATGATGAGACCCCAAGACATCTGGTTTAGAGAACCAGTGAGGAATACATCTAAGAAATACTATAGACCCACTGCTAAGTCACTTCAGTCATGTCCGACCCCATAGACAGCAGCCCATCAGGTTCCCCCATCCCTGGAATTGTCCAGGCAAGAACTCTGGAGTGGGCTGCCATTTCCTTCTCCAGTGCATGAAAGTGAAAAGTGAAACTGAAGTCGCTCAGTCATGTCCAACTCAGCGACCCCATGGACTGCAGCCTACCAGGCTCCTCCATCCATGGGATTAGAGAGTACAGAAAAATCCACTGGCAAAGTGTGCAGGCTCAGCTGACCTGAAAACCAGCACAAAAATACCAGGTTGAAAATCTCATGGACAATAGGTGAAGGAGATGCATGTACTTATTGTGAAGCATCTGCTAGAGAGGCAGGGACCAGTTTGGATGCTCTTTGAGGACTGTGACACTAGACAGAGTCATTTTTTGTGTCCTTGCTAATACTGGCACTGGTGGGCACAATTTTGAAATTTTCCATCTAATCTGTTAGTTTCAGTGGGCATACATTAACCCTGCACATGAGGTGGGTCTCACAGCAGGCTGGGCAATAACCCTGCCCTCCAGCACCTAGCAACCATTATGGCCAGGTCCTGTAGCCATTTGAAGTCAGCCTGACACACCAGCCTAGAGCTGTTGCCACATCTAGTCTCTGTTGGCATTCTGAGGGCCAGCTCTGCCCACCAGTATGCTTTAGTATTGGCCATGCCCCTGCCACAACTAGACAATGTATGCAGTATGCACAGGGGAAATCTTTTGAACGTCTGGCTCTGGTAGTCAGAGGGGATTGTGCTTCTGAGCACCCCAAGACATCTCCTAAATAAGATCACTCCATCCAGAGTGGGAGAGGTATATGATTTACCTAATACATAGAAACAGATATAGAGAATTAGGCAAAATGAAGAGTCAGAGGAAAATATTCTAATTAAAAGAAAAAGTCCAAACCTCAGAAAAAGAACTAAAGAAAATGAGATACGTGGTCTACTTGACAGAGTTAAAAATAATGGTCATAAAGATGTTCACTGAACTTGGGAGAAAAGTGTATGAAAACAGTGAGAACTTCCAAAAAATGATAGAAAGTATAAGAAAATACCAAACAAAAGTTAGAACTGAAAAGTACACTAGAGGGGTTCAAGAGCAGATTAGATGAGACAGAAGAAAGAATGAGTGAGCTGAAATAAAAAGCAATGAAACTGAGAATGGCAAAATAAAAAAGAAAAAGTGAAGATACCTTAAGAGACATTTGGGGCAACATTAAGTGAAATAACACTCACATTACAAGAGTCCCAGAAGAAGATGAGAACGAGAAAGGTCCAGAAAACCTTTTGTATACTGGCTGAATACTAGAGATGAGAGTAGAAAGGACCAGAAATTTTTTGAATACTGGCTGAAAATTCCTCCTAATCTGGGGAGGCAGAAATCCAGGTCCAGGAAGTCCAAAGATTTATAAAAAGATGAAATCAAAGAGACACATGTCAAGACACATTATAATTAAAATGGTAAAAGTTAAGGATAAAGAAAGAATCATAAAAGTAGCAAGAAAAATAATAGCAACTCATTATATACAAGAGAAACTGCAAAAGTCTATCAGATTTTCCAGCAGGAACCTCATAGGCCAGAATGGAGTAGAAAGATGTATTCAAAGCAATGAAAAAAATAAAACTTCCAAAGAATTCTCTACCCAACATAGTTATCATTTAGAATGGAAGGAAAGAATGAGAGTTTCCCAGATAAGCAAAAGTTAAAGAAGTTCACCAACACTAATCCAGCCCTGTAAAAAATGTTAAGAGGAATTCTTTAAAATATAAAGAAATGACATTAATTAATATTAAGAAAATGTGCAAAAGTAAAAATCTCACAGCAAATGGTAAATGTATTTTAAAAGGTAGTGAAATAATTACTCATAAAGGAAACATGAAGGTTAAAAGACAAAACTAGTAAAAGTAACTAATCTTGCAGTAATTAGTTAAGGGATATAAAATAAAAAGATGGAGCATCTCATCAGAAGTTAAAACGTGGGGTGGGGTGTAAAAAGTAAGAATTGTGGATGTATTAAATTTAAGTTGCTACCAACTTAAAACTAACTTATTTACATAGAATGTTGCATGTGAACCTAACAGTTCAGTTCAGTCGCTCAGTTGTGTCTGACTCTTTGCATCCCCATGGACTGCAGCACAGGAGGCTTCCCTGTCCATACCAACTCCCGAGGCTTGCTCAAACTCATATCCATTGAGTCCGTGATGCCATCAAACCACCTCATCTTCTGTTGTCCCCTTCTTCTCCTGCCTTCAATCTTTCTCAGCATCAGGGTCTTTTCCAATAAGTCAGTTCTTCTCATTAGGTGGCCAAAAGATTGGAGTTTCAGCTTCATCATCAGTCCTTCCAATGAACATTCAGAACTGATTTCCTTTAGGATGGACTGGTTGGATCTCCTTGCAGTCCAAGGGACTCTCAAGAGTCTTCTCCAACGCTACAGTTCAAAATCATCAATTCTTCAGTGCTCAACTTTCTTTATGGTCCAACTCTCACACCCATACCTGACTACTGGAAAAATCATAGCTTTTGACTAGATGGACCTTTGTCAGCAAAGTAATGTCTCTGCTTTTTAATGTCTAGGTTAGTCACAGCTTTTCTTCCAAGGAGAAAGTGTCTTTTAATTTCAGGGCTACAGTCAACATCTGCAATGATTTTGGAGCCCCAGAAAATAAAGTCTGTCACTGTTCCATTGTTTCTCCATCTACTTGCCATGAAGTGATGGGACCAGATGCCATGATCTTCATTTTCTGAATGTTGAGTTTTAAGCCAGCTTTTACACTCTCCTGTTTCACTTTCTGCCATAAGAGTGGTGTCATCTGCTTATCTGAGGTTATTGATATTTCTCCTGGCAATTTTGATTCCAGCTTGTGCTTCATTCAGCCAGGATTTCGCATGAAATCTCTGCACATAAGTTAAATAAATAGGATTTCAATATACAGTCTTGATGTACTCCTTTTCCAGTTTGGAACAAGTCTGTTGTTCCATGTCCAGTTCTAAATGTTGCTTCTTGACCTGCTTACAGGTTTCTTAGTAGGCAGGTAAGGTGGTTTGGTATTCCCAGCTCTTTCAGAATTTTCCAATTTGTTGTGATCCACACAGTCAAAGGCTTTGGCATAATCAACAAAGCAGAAGTAGATGTTTTTCTGGAACTCTTGCTTTTTCCATGATCCAACGGATGTTGCCGATTTGATCTCTGGCTCCTCTGACTTTTCTAAAACCAGCTTGAATATCTGGAAGCTCTCGGTTCATGTATTGTTGGAGCCTGTTGGAGAATTTTGAGCGTTACTTTGCTAACGTGTGAGATGAGTGCAATTGTGCAGTCATTTGAGCATTCTTAGGCATTGCCTTTCTTTGGGACTGGAATGAAAACTGACCTTTTCCAGTCCTGTGACCACCGATGAATTTTCCAAATTTGCTGGCATATTGAGTGCAGCACTTTCACAGCAGCATCTTTTAGGATTTGAAATAGCTCAACTGGAATTCTATCACCTCCACTAACTTTGTAGTGATGCTTCCCAAGGCCCACTTGACTTGTCTGGCTCTAGGTGAGTGATCGCACCATTATGGTTATCTAGGTCATGAAGATCTTTTTTGTACAGTTCTGTGTATTCTTGCCACCTCTTCTTAATATCTTCTGCTTCTGTTAGGTTCATACTGTTTCTGTCCTTTATTACGCCCATCTTTGCATGAAATATTCCCTTGGTATCTCTAATTTCCTTGAAGAGATCTCTAGACTTTCCCGTCATATTGTTTTCCTCTATTTCTTTGCACTGATCACTGAGGAAGGCTTTCTTATCTCTCCTTGCTATTCTTTGGAACTCTGCATTCAAATGGGTATATCTTTCCTTTTCTCTTCTTTCTCAGCTATTTGTAAGGCCTCCTCAGACAACCATTTTGCCTTTTTGCATTTATTTTTCTTGGGAATGGTCTTGATCCCTGCCTCCTGTACAATGTCATGAACCACCATCCATAGTTGTTAAGGCACTCTATCAGATTTAATCCCTTGAATCTATTTGTCACTTCCACTGTATAATTGTATAATTGATCTAGTGGTTTTCCCTACTTTCTTCATTTCTTCAATTTTCCTGTGGCTACTTCAACCTAACAATAGCCACAGGAAAAAATTTAATAAATATACAAAAGGAAATGAGAAAAAAAATCTAAGCATAACACTGCCAAATGTTACCAAAACACGAGGTAAAAGGTAAGAAAATAAAAGAGCAGAGGGGAATCACAAAAGCTGCCAGAAAATAATTAATATAATGGCAATTGGTGGTGGAACTGATTGGTTCAAGATGGAGAAAGGAGTAGGACAGGGCTGTCTGCTGTCACCCTGTTTGTTTAACCTATACATGGAGCGCATCATGAGAAATGCTGGACTGGATGAGTAATAAGCCAGAATCAAGATAGGTGGGAGAAACATCAAAAACCTCAGATATGTGCATGATACAACTCTAAGGGCAGAAAACGAAGAGGACCTAAAGAGTCTCTTGATGAGGGTGAAAGAGGAAAGTGAAAGAACCAGCTTAAGACTAAATATTTAAAAAAGCTAAGATCATGGCATTTGGCTCCATTCAGTTCAGTTCAATTCAGTTCAGTTGCTCAGTCGTGTCTGACTCTTTGCGACCCCATGAATCACAGCACACCAGGCCTCCCTGTCCGTCACCAACTCCCAGAATTTACCCAAACTCATATCAATCGAGTCAGTGATACTATCCAGCCATCTCATCCTCTGTCGTCCCCTCCTCCTCCTGCCCCCAATCCCTCCCAGCATCAGGGTCTTTTCCAATTACTGCATGGCAAATAGAAGGGGGGAAAGGTAGAAGTGGTGACTGATTTCCTCTCGGGCTCCAAAATCACTGCAGATAGTGAGTGCAGCCATTAAATCAGAAGACATTTGCTTCTTGGCAGGAAAGTGATGACAAATCCAGACTGTGTTGAAATGCAGACACATTACTCTGCTGACAAAGGTTCGTATAGTCAAGGCTATGGTCTTCCCAGTGGTCACATATGGTTGTGAGAGCTGGAGCAATAAGAAGGCAGAATGCCAAAGAATTGACGCCTTCAAACTGTGGTGCTGGAAAAGACTCCTGAAAGTCCCCTGGACAAAAAGGAGATCAAACCAGTCAATCTTAAGGGAGATAAACCCTGAATACTCACTGGAAGGACTGATGCTGAAGCTGAAACTTCAGTATTTTGGCCATCTGAGGCAAGCAGACGACTCATTGAAATAGTTCCTGATGCTGAGAAGAGGGCAGAAGGAGAAGAGGGCGTCAGAGGATGAGATGGCTAGATGGAATCACTGATGCAATGAACATGAACTTGGGCAAACTCTGGGAGATGGTGAGGGGCAGGGAGGCCTGGCGTGCTGCAGTCCATGGGGTTGCAAAGCGTCGGACATGACAGGTGACAACACCAACGTGGTGCTAAGTGGTAAAGAATTCACCCGTCAATGCAGGAGATGCAAGAGACGTAGTTTTGATCCCTGAATTGGGAAGATCTCCTGGAGGAGGAAATGGCAACCCTCTTCAACATTCTCGGCTAGAAAATCCCACGGATAGAGGAACCTGGCGAGCTATAGTCCATAGGGTCACAGAGTCAGACACAATTGAAATGATTTAGCATGCACGCACACACATGTACTTTTATGTCCATTGTGGCATTATTTATGATAGCTAAAATTTGTAGACACCCTCAGTGTCCACTGACAGATGAAAGGATATATAAGATGTAGTATATCTATACATGATGAAATGTGAGCAGCCAAAAAAACAGAATGAAATTCTGTCATTTGTGACAACACGAATGGACCTTGAGTGTAGCACACTAAATAAAACAAGTCAGATGGAGAAAGACAAATGCTGTATGATTTCACTTGTATGTGGAATTAAAAAAATAAAACCAATCAACACATAAAAGCAAATTCATAGATACAGAGAACAAATTAGTGGTTACCAGAAGGGAAGAGGGTTGAGGTAAGGACAAAATGGGTGACTGGGGTCAATGTATGGTGATGGATGGTAACTAGACTTGCATGCTGATCACACTGCACTGTATACAGATGTTGAATTATAATGTCATACATCTGAAAGTTATAATAATTTTTTTAAAAGCTCTATAAGTGGCCAAAAAGTACATGAAAAAGTACTTACCAGTACTCACTGGGATATGAAAATTAACATTACAATAACATCTCAAGCCGTTAGAATGGCTAAAATTTAAAGAACTAAAAAACTAGGTGTTAGTGAAAATGTAGAACAACAGGAATTCTTGGTAGCTGGAGTGAAAGAAATGGTACAGCAACTTGGAAAAAAGTTTGACAGTTTCTTATTTAAACATAAAATTAGGAAACGATCCAGAAATTTCACTCCTAGGTATCTATTCAAGAGAAACAAAGTGCATGTCTATAAAACGATTTGTGTTGAAATAATCACAGCAGCTTTATTTGTAAAAGCTTGGAGAATAACCCAAATTTTCATCTACAATAAAATGAGTAAATATATTTGAACATATTCACAAAATAGAATCTTAGCAATAGAAAGGAACAGACTGATATGGACAACATGGAGAAGGCGAAGTCGCTCAGTCATGTTCGACTCTTTGCAACCCTGTGAACCTTAGCCCACCAGGCTCCTCCATCCATGGGATTCTCCAGACAAGAATACTGGAGTGGGTTGCCATTTCTTTCTCCAGGGGATCTTCCCAACCCAGGGATCGAACCCAGGTCTCCTGCATTGCAGGCAGCCACTTTAACCTCTGAGCTATGCAGGGAGGCCAGGCACAGACAACATGAGTAAATCTCAAATACATTAAGTGACATCATCCAGGTACGAAAGATTACATACTGTCTGATTCCATTTCTATGAAGTTGTAGAACTGGCAAGATTGATATATGGTGGTAGAAATCACGTCCAGAGAAGGCAATGGCACCCCACTCCAGTACTCTTGCCTGGAAACTCCCATGGACCGAGGAGCCTGGTAGGCTGCAGTCCATGGGGTCGCTGAGTCAGACACGACTGAGCGACTTCACTTTCACTTTTCACTTTCATGCATTGGAGAAGGAGATGGCAACCCACTCCAGTGTTCTTGCCTGGAGAATCCCAGGGATGACGGAGCCCAATGGGCTGCTGTCTGTGGGGTCGCAGAGTCAGACGCGATTGAAGTGACTTAGCAGTAGCAGTAGCAGAAATCACATCAGTGATTGTCAGAGAGTCATGAGGAGGGGAGAGGAGATTGTAAAGTAGCACAAGTGTATTTTCGGACTGGGCAGGTTGTTACATGATGTATATATTTATGAAAAGTTATCAAATTGTATACTTTATGACTGCTAACATACAACGTATGATACATTTGTTTTTAAGTGGATAGGCACAATAGTAAGTATTGAGCAAGCTCTGGGAGTTGGTGATGGACAGGGAAGCCTGTCATGGTTCAGTCCAAGGGGTCACAAAGAGTCAGGCACGACTGAGCTACTGAGCTGGACTGAACTGAACTGTAGACTACTACTTCATCCAGTGACAGCAGAATACACCTTCTCAAGTTCACATGCAACATTGATTAAGATAGACTACATTTTGAGCCATAAAGCACACCTTAACAAATCTACAGGATTAGAAATCATACAAGTCTGTTCTCAGACCACAACAGAATTAAAACTAGAAATCAGTAACTGAAAAATAACTGAAAACCCCAAAATACTCCCAAATGATTGAACAACACATTTCTAAATAGCACATGGTTCAAAGAAGAATTCTCAAGGGGATTTTTAAAATATTTTTAACTAAATGAAAGTGAAACGTCAATTTATCAAAATTGGTGGGAGGTAGTGCAAATGGTACTTAGTGTGAAATTTATAGCATTGAATGAAAAATATAGCAAAAAGAAATATTTAATTATATAATATATAAAATAACATAAATATTTCTTTATGGTAAAGAAGAAATATCTAAAATCAACCATCTAGGATTCTGTCTTAAGAAGCTAGGAAAAGAGCAAATTAAATCCAAAGAAATAGAAGAAAAGAAATGGTCAAGAGTGAAGCTAAAACCAATGAAAATGAAAAGAAGGAATCAGTAAAGAAAAACAATGAAATCAAAAGCTGGTTCTTTGGAAGGATCACTAAAATCAATAACCTTGTAGCTAGACTGAGAAAAAAGAGAGAAGACACAAATTACTCATAACAGAAATGAAAAAAAGGATGTCATCATGATCTCATGGACCTTAAAGGGATTAATTAAGGAATACCATGGGAAAAAAAAAAGAATACCATGAGCAATTCTATGGCCACAAGTTTGATAACCTAGGTGAAATGGGACAATTCCTTGAACTTTACAATATGCCAAACACACAAGAAGAAACAGACAATCTGAATAGGCTTATATCTACCGTAAATACTAAATCGGTATTTTTCACTTTCTCTTGCCCCGTGTGGAGTTGGTGTCCACAACTATGGGAACGTCTGGGCTTTGACACCCCCTGTCTATGGCTAAGCATCAGAACAAAGTACAATGACCATGGAAAACCCTGAATTCAGAGGCATCATTTCAGGGAGTAATCCAGGGACGGCAAACCAATGAAAGCAAAGAACCGTCTTGCGTCGGATGCAGTCATTTTCCATACTGGTCTAATCACCTCTGAATTCTTAGTCTTACTAGGTTTGCTGACAACTGGTCACCTGAATTGAATTCACCTTAATGGGCGAAGGATCATGTAGACAATTAGCTTTTATCTTAGGGCCAATCTGTGTCACCAGAGTTTTCCTTATGTTGATAAGGATGTTCTGGTGCCTTACCAGGCAGCTTGGATTTTATGTATGAGTCATAATGAATCAGGATTTTTGTTTTGATCCAGTTCAGCAGTTATGTCTCTGAGAGGCTCAGGTGGACACTTGGAGCCACCCAGACACAGTTAGATTGCAAATTATGTCACAGAGGGAGAACTCTACAAATCATTCTCTGACTGGTTCCCAAAAGGACGAGGAAAACAGGATTGTGTAGCACTTAGAGTCACCGGTCAGCAAAGTCATGCGGCTGAACCAGTCATTCCAAAACTGAATATCCACCAACTCAAAGGCAAGCGGCCTTTTAATTATTTGGGAATAATGGGCCTCAGGGAAGCGAGTACTCTCAACCTTGTGATCTGAGCAAGGTTCAGGAGCTGGAACCGTTTTGGCTGAGTCACCGCTGGCTGCATGACCCCACACACATCACCTGACCTCCACATGCTTCGGCTGGCCCTGCTGCAGAGATGAGTAAATGCAGCCCAGAAGGCCCTGACGCGAGAGACGGCTTTTTGCACACAACTGCCCTGGGGCAGCTTCTAGGGGTGCAGGTTATATCTGTTAGGAGGATCCTAAGAGGGACTCCCAGAGGAGCCTCATTCTAAAAGCTATCCCTGGAAAGGTGACCCTTGCCTACTCTGTGGGAGGGAGTATATGCTGGCCAAAACTTCACGTATTTTGAACATATGATTTTCCCTCAATGATATTTATTCTTAGAAAATTATCAGTATTGTATACAAACATTGATGTTCAACAATGTTCATCACAGCATTGTCTTTAATGATGGAGAACAGGAAATTATCTAAATATTAAACTGCAAAGCATTAATAAATAAATATAGTACCTCTGTATTTTGGAATAGTGGATAGTTATTCAAAAAAATCACTATAGCAGAACAATTAATAATTTCCTAACAGATGTGGGAAAATGTCCACAATAGTAAGTAGAAAAGGATTATAAAACAAGGTGAGAATAATCCAACTTATTTAAAACTATATATACTCTCATGCATATATTAAACAGCTGGAAAGATATACACTAAACTGTTAAGTGTTTAGTTTCTGGGCCTTAGAATTGTGAATCCTTTTTTTATCCATGATGCTTCCTGAAGTTCCAAATTTTCACAATGAACATGTGTTCTTTTTGCCATAAACATCAAGTTTCTGTTAACTGGGACTCTCGTGTATGAGGCCAATCTGCACACATACCTGTGAAGCAAATGAATACAGTGACATGTCTGTGAACTAAGGCTTGAGCAATATCAGCCCTGGAGGCTCTCTGGCCAGGGAACAGAGTGGGATTTTTATTTGAGAAGCCTGAGCTTGGAAGAATGATGACTCTGTGGGTGGTTTCATAGATCCTCAATGCACGTGGCTTCCAGACCTTACTATGCCCTAAAATTCTGGTTTGCTGACCAAAACTGAACAGGGAGTTTGCCTAGGCTATTAATTACCCTGCATAAGCCTGGGGTTTACTCTGTATATATTTAATATCTATTAAGCAACACTTGATCCTGCTCACTAGGAAGTATGTTCCAAAGGAAAGCTTTCTTTTAAAGTTAAGCAAACATCCTTGGTCAGGGGCCCTAACAGCTGGGAAGCATGCAGTTAACTTCTTAAGCATCAAGTCTACATGAACATCCTGAGTCACAATTCCATAGTTGACTCGATGGTAATCTCACTGTGATGCACCCTGTGTGGGAACAAAACTTTTCAAATGGCACATCTTCCTTTGAGGAGAAAGCTGTATCCATCATAATTCATACTGGGAAGAAAATAGGCAATTTATGGGACAATAAAATTCCATCACGCATAGAGCTTTCAAGATAGTATTCTGAAGCAACACAGTCATTCTTAAGTCCCTTTACCAAAGCTGAGAGGCTGGGGTAGTAGATCTCAGAATTCCTGATATCTAGCTTGGGATGGCTTGCTTAGGGCCACAGTGAACATGTGTCTTTCCTAAGGAAATTTTTTTAAATTTATATTTTATATATTTTTTTATATTTTATTTTTAATTGTAGGATAATTGCTTTATATTATTGTGATGATTTTTGCCATACATTGACATGAATCGGCCATAGGTATACATATATCCTCTTCCTCTTGTAGGCCCCTACCACCTCCTTCCCCCTCCCACTCATCTAGGCTGTTGCAGAGCACTGGCTTTGCATTTCCTATATCACACAGTAAACTCCCACTGGCTATCTATTTTACGTCTGGTAATGTGTGTGTTTCAATGCTATTCTCTCAAATCATCCCACTCTCTCCTTCCCCCATTGTGTCTAAAAGTCTGTTCTTTATGTCTGTGTTTGCTTTACTGCCTTGCACATAGGATCATTTGTATTACTTTCTAGATTCTGTATGTATGCATCAATATACGATATTTGTCTTTCTCTTTCTGACTTACTTTGATCTGTATATTAGGCTCTAGGTTCATCCACCTCATTAGAATTGACTCAAATACATTAGCTGAGCAATATTCCATTGTGTGTATGTACCACAGCTTCTCTATCCATTCATCTGTTGATGGACATCTAGGTTGCTTCAGTGTCCTAGCTATCGTAAAGAGCGTTGCAATGAATGTTTGGGTACATGTGTCTTTTTCGATTATGTTTCCTCAGTAGTGGGATTGCTGGGTCATATGGCAGTTTTATTCCTAGTTTTTTTAGGAATCTCCATACTGTTCTCTGTAGTGGCTGTATAAATTTGCATTCCTACCAGCAATGTAAGAGAGTTCCCTTTTCTCCACACCCTCTCTAGCATTTATTGTTTGTAGACTTTTTGATGATGGCCCTTCTGACCTGCGTGAGATGATATCTCATTGTAGTTTTGATCTGCATATCTCTAATAATGAGTAATGTTGAGCATATTTTTATGTTTTTATTAGCCAGCTGCAAGTCTTCCTTGGCAAAATGTCTGTTTAGGTCTTCTGCCCAAGTTTTGATTGGGTTGCTTGTTTTTCTGGTATTGAGCTGCTTGTATATTTTGGAGATTTATCCTTTGTCAGTTGCCTCATTTGCTATTGTTTTCTCCCATCCTGAGGATTGTCTTTTCACCTTGCATATAGTTTCCTTTGTTGTGAAAAAGCTTTTAAGTTCAATTAGATTCCACAAATCAAGCCTTGGTGAATTTTAAAAACTTGAAATCATTTCAAACATCTTTTCTGATCACAATGCTGTAAGATATCAACAGCAGGAAAAAAAAATTATGAAAAACATCAACACATGGAGGCTAAATACTACACTTCTGAATAACCAATAATAACCACTTCTGAAGAAATCAAAAAGAAAATAAAAATATGCATAGAAACAATTGACAATGAAAACACAACTCAAAGCCTAAAGGATACAGTAAAAACAGTGCTTAGGAGGGAAGTTTATAGCAACACAGCCTACCTTAAGAAACAAAGGAAACATCAAATAAACAACCTAACCTTACATCTAAAGCAACTAGAAAGAGAACAACAACAACAACAACAACAAAACACACCAAAGTTAGTAGAAGGAAAGAAATCATAAAGATCAGAGCAGAAATAAATGAAAAATGAATGAAGGCAACTATAGCAAAGATCAATAAAACTAAAAGCTGGTTCTTTGAGAAGCTAAAATTGACAAACCATTAGCCAGACTCATCAAGGAAAAAAGAGAGAAGATGAAAATCAGTAAAACTGGAAATTAAAAAGGAGAAATTACAATAGATAACACAGAAATACCAAGGATCATAAGACACTACTATGAGCAACTATATGCCAATAAAATAAACAACTTGGAAGAAATGGACAAATTCTTAGAAAATATAACCTTCCTAAGTGGGCTATGGTTTTTTCAGTGGTCATGTATGGATGTGAGAGTTGGACTGTGAAGAAAGCTGGGCACCGAAGAAGTGATGCTTTTGAACTGTGGTAATGAAGAAGACTCTTGAGAGTCCTTTGGACTGCAAGGAGATCCAACCAGTCCATCCTAAAGGAGACCAGTCCTGGGTGTTCATTGGAAGGACTGATGCTGAGGCTGAAACTCCAATACTTTGGCCACTTTATGAGAAGAGTTGATTCACTGGAAAAGACCCTGATGCTGGGAGGGATTGGGGGTAGGAGGAGAAGGGGACGACCGAGGATGAGATGGCTGGATGGCATCACCAACTCGATGCACATGAGTGTGGGTGAACTCCGGGAGTTGGTGATGGACAGGGAGGCCTGGCGTGCTGTGATTCATGGGGTTGCAAAGAGTCGGACACGACTGAGTGACTGAACTGAACTGAAACTGAATTCTAGCCTTAGTTCTGTTAATTCATTCATCGTGTCTGGACAGAAACACTGTTCAGATTCATGACTCAGTGGCTCATTTTGTTCCAAGGNGCAAAGAGTCGGACACGACTGAGTGACTGAACTGAACTGAAACTGAATTAGGAAGAAATAGAAAATAAGAACAGACCAGTCACAAGCATGGAGATTGAAACTGTAATAACAAATCTTCCAACAAGAGCCCAGGGCCAGATAGCTTCATAGATGAATTCTACCAATTTTTTTTTCAGATTTTTGGGATGTGCACTACTTTAGATGTCTTCATTGAATTTGTCAAGGCTTCCCCAATGGCTCAGCAGGTAAAGAATCTGCCTGCAATGCACAAGACACAGGAGATATGGGTTCAATCCCTGGGTTGGGAAGATTCCCTGGAGAAGGAAATGGCAACCTACTCCAGTGTTCTTGCCTGGGAAATCCCTTGGAGCCTGGCAGCCTACAGTCCATGGCGTCACAAAGAGTCGGACAAGAATGAAATGACTGAACACATTGAATTTATTACAATATTGTTTCTATTTTATGTAGTGGCTTTTTTGCCTTGAGGCATGTGGTATCTTAGCCACATGTACCCCTGCACTGGAAGCACAAAGTCTTAACCACTGGTCTGCCAGGGAAGTCCTTGCTAAGCAAACTTGTTGAAGATGGCCCAGGGGCATGCCCAGCAGAAAGGGATGGCAGTCAGCAGTATATTTTAATATCATTCTGGATAAATCGAGTCTTCCCTGGTGGTTCAGTCAGTAAAGAATCAGCCTGCAGTGCAGACTTGGGTTCGATTCTTGGGTCTGTGAGATCCCCTGGAGGAGGACATGGTAACCCAGTTCCGTATTCTTGCCTGGAAAATCTCCTGGACAGAGGAGCCTGGTGAGACACAGTCCATGGGGTCACAAAGAGTCGGACATGACTGAAGCAACTGAGCATGCAAGCACACAAGGATAAATCACAGTATGAAATAAGAATACTATTATCTCCATTTCACATAAAAGAAATCAAAGAATCACCCAGAATCCTAATTTATTTAGTATCTACTTTGTGTCAGGTACTGTTTTAGGCACTGGGGAAATAGCAGTGAACATACTAGGTGAAGTTCTTACCCTCAAAACACTTATATTCTATTGAGAGGGAACATTAAACAGATGATAATATATTGAATGAAAACTGATATGAACAAAAATAAAGCAGGGGACTTCCCTGGTGGTCCAATGGTTAAGACTGTGCCTGCCGATGCAGGGGACACAGATTCCATCCCCGGTCTGGGAAGATTCCACATGTCGCAGGGCGACTAAGCCAGTGTGCCATAACTACTAAGCCTGTGCTCTAAAGCCCAAGAGCCACCACTGCTGAAGTCTGTGCACCCTGGAGCCTGTGCCCCTCAACAAGGGAAGCCACTGCAATGAGAGGCCCGTGCACCCCAACTGGAGAAAGTCCGTGCCCAGCAACAAAGCCCTAGTGCAGCCATAAATAAATAAAGAAAATGTTTTTAAAAAAGAAAAATAGGGCAGGGAAAGGGAGAGAGATTGGGG
Source organism: Neotragus pygmaeus (assembly GCA_006410875.1). Lineage (NCBI taxonomy): Eukaryota > Metazoa > Chordata > Mammalia > Artiodactyla > Bovidae > Neotragus > Neotragus pygmaeus. The sequence goes on along the minus strand of SJYV01051512.1, from coordinate 1,084,734 downwards.
GAGCTGCAGTTCATAGAGTACTGCCAAGGAGGGCTTTCTCTGATAAGCTGACATTTGAAGAGAGACACAAAGGCGAGAGACACATGAACCCTTGCAGGTAGAATGCTTGAAGAAAAGAAAGTGAAAAGTCAAGGGGTGAGCAGTTCATGCTGTGTTAGAAGATCAGCGGGGAGGCCAGCGTAGCTGAAAGCCATGGTAAGACTCTGGCCTTTGCTCTGAATACTATGAGAAGTCACTGGAGAAGTCTCCCAGGGGAGGAGTGTCACACTGTCACTTACCTGAATGCGAAGGGTGGGCACGGTCATGGATAAGAGCAGGGTAACCATTAGGATGTTATTACCATCATCACGGTGATCACGATTTGGACCAGGCTTGAAAGATTGAAGGTGTAAGAAGTGGAGCAATTTCAAAGGAATCTATAAAAGGACCGGTTGATTGCAGGTGGGAGGTGAGAGAAAAGATGAACAAAGATTGGGCTGAGCAACTAGAGCAATAAAGTTATTTTCTGAGATTAAGAATGGGGTGGAGGAATTCACAGTTAAGGTTTGGATATACAGTCAATTCTGCTTAGTTATATTCTACAAAGTCACCATGAACCCTGAATTAATGAATACTGAACCTTTGCACCTAGGGGAAATATAGGGATAACTTCCAGGGGTCCCCTGATAACAATGCTTTTGTCAGCTGCAACACAGAACCTTCTTTTATGTATGCTTCTGTTTAAAGACATATTACTTAATATGTGTTGTTTACTCACTGTCATTGAACTCATTGCCAACAGCATGATAACTCATTCCTGAGTGAAGCTTATGTAACACATGTATTTTCTCCATAAGGCACATCACAGCCTTTTTGCACTGAGGAATGCTAGACAGTGCTTCAGCACAATGCTTGGGAATCATTTTAAACAGGGAAATCACAAGGAAAGTACACAAATTTTTTAAATGTTGTATTAAAGAGATTACTAGAGGATGCTTATTTACATTATGGGAGTTGATACAAGAAAGCAAAGTGTTGCCATGTTTGACCTTAGTTGGAATGTGCATGTTGAATGGCTCAAATTTTTGCAGCTTTGCACATGTGTGCAAATGATTGAGAAGGCACCATGGGTATTGATTTGGGGGGTTGCAGATAAATGTTAGCAAATAGACAAATTCTCAAATAATGAAGACTGACTGCATTAAGATTAAGAGGCCTATTATTCATCCAAGTGAAGATATGAAAAAAAGAGTCAGATTCTGGGGGATTCCAGGGGAAACGTTGGGGCAGGAGGTACTGACTTGAGAGCCATTGTCATGTATTTATAACTGTACCTTTCATGAGACTGAATGAAATCATCAAGGGAGCACAGAAAAAATGACAGAAAAGTTCCAGAGACTAACCCCTGGGACAGTCCAGTGAGGAAGTGTCTGTAAAGGGGATGAAGGCAGACTGGCCAGTGGAGAAAGAAAAGAAACAAGAAAGAGTTGTGTTTCAGAACAAGGGAATCTGGGACGAGTCAAATGCTGCTGAAATGTGTCCCACACGAGGACCTTTAAAACTGACCTTCAGACTAGGCAAGATGGAGTTCACTCGTGATTCTGATGAAAAATTTTATTGGAATAGTAGAGAAAAGAAATAAGGTTTAAACTGGAGCAGGGTATAAGATCAAGGATTCTTTTCCAAGGGAGCTATTACAATAGAATGTGTACACTGAGGGGAATCAACCAATGGAGAGGGAGTGGTCGATCAGAAAATAAGAGAAGGGACAATCGCATGTGGTCCTCTCTGTAACTATAGTAACTCACCTCAGTTCAGTTCAGTTGCTCAGTCGTGTCCGACTCTTTGCGACCCCATGAACTGCAGCACACCAGGCCTNACACACACACACACACACACACACACTGCATAGCAAAGCAGAAGGATGTGAAAATCAACATTAAAAAATCCAGACATCCTTCTGGCTCTTTCAGGTCACTATTTAGACGGCCACCCTGTCCAATGGATATTTATAATTGTTTCCTTTTTGTGTGTGTGACTGTTATAGCACTTCATTGTACTTGTTATCTCTTCTACAATCTGGTGATTTCATTTTTCTCTAACAGTTTCCTGGAAGTGGGTTTGCCAGGTTAAAGGGCATACACATTAAAATTTTTATTAGCTGTTGTTGTATCTTTTACAAAACCATTGAGCAATTCATACGCCTACCCAAAGGGAAGGTGTCTGCTCATTACTCACCAGATTTTATCAGTCTTTCCAATGGTTTGCCAGTCTAATGGGCAGAAGTGGGTAACTGGTCGTTTTAATTTGCGGTTTCCCACAACCTTGTGAGCAAACAGTTATGAGTCTTTAAATCCTTACTAATCTGATGGGCAAAAAAGGGCATCTGGCTTTATGGGCATTTCATCCTGTGATGAAAAAACATCTTTTAGTGTTAACAGCCATTTGCTTTTTCTCTTTGTGAGTTGCTTGTTCATGATTCTTAACGTTTTTTTTTGAGACAGCTCCTTATCTTATTGAATCCTGACATCAGTGCTGAAAAGTTGGTGTTGTTGTTGTGCAGTCGCTAAGTTGTGTCCAATTCTTTGCGACCCCATGGACTGTAGAATGCTAAGCTTCCCTGTCCTTCACCATCACCCCTCAAACTCACGTCCATCGAGTCAGTGATGCCATCCACCATCTCTTCCTCTGTCGTCCCCTTCTCCTTCTGCCCTCAATCTTTCCCAGCATCAGGGTCTTTTCCAATGAGCTGGCTCTTCGCATCAGGTGGCCAAAGTATTGGNTGATGCCATCCACCATCTCTTCCTCTGTCGTCCCCTTCTCCTTCTGCCCTCAATCTTTCCCAGCATCAGGGTCTTTTCCAATGAGCTGGCTCTTCGCATCAGGTGGCCAAAGTATTGGCGCTTCAGCATCAGCCCTTCCGATGAAAGTTGGTATTATTAAACTCTTTTTTCAGGTAAAGAAACTGAGGCTCAGCGAAGTGAAGTCATTTTTCATAGACACATAGCTGGTAGGTGGCAGAGCAGCAGCAAGATAAAAGCTTGATCTGTTTGATTGCGAAATCTAGTGCACGGATGGCACTGACTGCTTCTCCAGGGAAGAGTGGCTTCTCTGTTGCTGCTTCTTCCATACAGAAGTATGGGAGAAGTATGCAGAAGTCTTCCATTCCAGACTCCCAGGGAGTCTGGGTAGATGCAGAGAGGGACCCTCCCTTTTATCCCCGTAGCAGCTCTGGGCTGGGTATGGGAAGGCTGCATTTCTCAGTATGGGCAGCAGATGGCAATGTGGGGGACAGTTTCTCAACTTAGGATAGGAGGCTGGGGTGCAGAAGGGCCCCCAGAGCTTGCTATGGGGCATGTGAAGCTATGCAGCTACTTTGGAAAAGCAATTTGGTAGAACCTATCAGCATAAAATACACACACCTTTGATCCTGTACTTCCATTTCTTGGAGTTACCCCACAGAGATGATCCCATGTGTCTACAAATCCACAGATATTCATTGCCATGTTATCTGTGGAAAACTGTTTTCCCTGGAAAATTGAACTGATCCCTGGTGCCAAAAAGTTTGGGGACCACTGTCTTAGAATTACTTGGTTTTTCTTTTATTATCATTGTTGTTGTTGTTTACTATTTTCATGCATCATTCCTCCTCTGGTTTTAGAAATATAAACATTTTAAAAGAAGATTGAGCTTTTGGGGACCCTTAGATAATTGAATTTGGTGCTTCTCATACAGGAGTTGGGGAGCAGTAGGGAGTTAAATGGAGCCCTGAGCTAAGCAAACCGCTTCTTTTTGGAATAATCATTTCACCGGATTATTGGCTGTTTTATTTGAATATTGTTGGGGGGGGCATTCTTATATTAAAGAATCACAGGGTCTAATGCAAAAATCAAATGTATTTAAAAAGTGAAACACAAGGCTTTAAAAATATGTCTCCTTTCTGGGACCTTTCTGAACTGTACTCTTGGGTCTTCAGGGATCAGAGGTGTTTCCAAACCTAGACCTCTTGCTTTACAAATGGGGAGACTGAGGGGCTTCCCTGGTGGTCCAGTGGCTACTTGGAACCCCCAATGCAGGGAGCCTGTTCAGGGAACTAGATCCCACAGGCCGCAACTAGGAGTTCACATGCCACAGCTAAAGATCTGGTGTGCCTCAGTGAAGAGTGAAGAGCCCGAGTGCCGCAGCCAAGGCCTGGTGCAGCCAAATCAAGAAAGAAATATTTGAGAAAAAAAAAATGCGACTGAGGCTCAGAGATGGACAGGGCCTCAAGCCAAGCCCACACCGCATGGGAAGTCTGGGACTGAACCTGTTTCTCCTGCTTCCGACCAAGTTACCGATCATATGAGCCTGGCGGTTCTGATTCACAGGCTTGAGTCATTACATGGGGGCTGATAAATAATACCTTATAAGAATGACGGGATATAGCCAGTGCAATTTGCCAAACCCCTGCCAGTACGGAGTGTGCTCCGTGTGTGATCTTTTTGAGTCCTCCTAATGGTCCTCTGAGCCAGGTTGCCCCCGTTTTTCAGGTGGGGAACTGAGTCTCGGAAATAGAGAATGATTTACCCAAGATTATCCTCCTAGGAAGGGGCAGAGCTGGGATCTCAACCTGGGTCACTGTGGCTGCAAACTAGGTGATCTTTATTTCACCATTTATTATTTCTTAATTATGGAAATAATGCATGAATACATTCCTCTTGGACTAATAATTTACTAACATTCATTCAGCTTTGTTTAATAGTATAGTTAATTTTTATTAGGCCTGGGCCAGGCATCACTCTTCAGGCTTTATATGTGAAAGCATTCAATCCCTGTACAACCCTATGTGGTGAGTACTCTTACCCTAATTTATAGGTGAGGAGGCCGAGATGTTCAGAGGTGAGATGCCTTATTCAAGGTCAGGCGCTCTGCTCCAGAGCTTGGGCTCTTAAGTGGGCTCTTGTGAAAAAATAAAATATTGCAGAGAAGGCATATACTGTTTTGACCTCACTCCCTCTACATCTATCTCCAAGATGACCACTGTCATCAATTGAGTGTTGTACTGCTATGGTTCATGGGGTCGTGAACAGTTGGACAAGACTGAGCAACTGAACAATAACAACTGCTAGAACAGTGCCATCCTGTAGAAATAGAATGCCAGCCACATACGTAACTTTACATTTTCTAGTAGACACGTTTTAAAATAAATAGTGTTAGTCACTCAGTTATGACCAACTCTTTGGGGCTCCATGGACTGCAGCCCACCAGGCTCCTTTGTCCATGAGATTTTCCAGGCAAGGATACTGGAGTGGGTTGCCATTTCCTTCTCCAGGGGATCTTCCCAACCTAGGGATTGAACTCGGGTCTCCTGCATTGCAAGCAGATTCTTTACCTACTGAGCTACAAGAGAAGCTGTAAAAAAGATAAATAAAGAGGAATTCCACAGCATTCCAGTGGTTAAGACTCCAAGCTTCCACTGCAGGGGACATGGGTTCAATCCCTGGTTGGGAAACCAAGATTCCACATGCTGCAGGGTGCAGCCAGGGGGAAAAAAATCCCATAAAAATAAAATACACAAAATTAAATTTAAAAAAGAAAGAGGTGAAATCAACTTTAATAATGTTTTTCTTTAACCCAATATATCTAAACTATTAGCATTTTAGCATTTAACTAAAATACACTTACTGGGATATTTTACATTTTGTGTCTGTCGCCAAGACTTGAAATCTGGTAGGTACTTTTGACTCACAGGACATCCCCATTCTGAGTGGCCACATTTTATGTGCTCAGTCAGCATATATGACTTGTGGCTTCCTTTCTGGACAGAGTTAGTCTTGACCCTTCTCCAGGTACATGTGTGAAATACGGTACACCCCGGTTATACTCAGCTCCAAATACAGCAAGCCCTGGTTTTCCCAGCAAGAAGGGCTTTTTGTTTTTTGTTTGGTTTGGTTTGTCTTTTTAGGCAACCTAAAAGTGGAAATAGTTAGGACTGGAAATGAAACAACATCTCCTTATTGATGTTGTTGAACAACCATGGTTAAGCGTTGTATAAACTAACCATTTAGAGATGTTGCTCTCTTCTCATCTCACCTTTCAGGAAGGGACTTACTCAGACTCCATCTCCCCTGTGTCGTCTCCGTCAGTGGGCTGCCAGGTGGAGTCACCAAACTCAGTTTTCCAGAAGCTCTTTCTTTACTCCCGTATCATCTGATTGAAATATAGAGTGAACTTTTGGAATCTATCCATCCATGAATCTATGCTCTTTCGCTGGAAATTCTTTACGGGGCTGGGCTTGGTGCCAGATTTTGGTTCACNTTTAAAAGCTTCCACTGGCCCTTCACCCCTTGCTCCTTAAGATAATAACATGGACAATTTCATGGTCTGGCTCTTAGTACTCCTCCACGACACAAAAGCCATTGTGACTTTGGCCATTCTGTAAATACGGCTCCTTTTTCTTGTCTCTCTTTGTTTGCCTTCATTCTTCCTGACACTTCAAATGCCTCTTCTTCCCAAGCCTTTCTTTGGCTACTTTTAACTTCCCATTCAATTCTTCAATGTCATTTCCTCCGGGCAACCTCTCTCCTCACATTGGATGTGGTACCTTCCATACTTCAATGAAGTATTTACTACTGTGTGTTGAAGTATACACTGGCCCTTCTCACTCTGGAAATGCAAGCTCCTGAAGTATAGTGGCTATATTTTATTTGTCTCTGTATTTCCAGTGCCCAGATCAGTGCCTGGAACAGTGTGTGACTTTGACAGATGTTTGATGGATAGGTAAATGTAAGAAAAGGTAGAGCTTATCTTCATTTTCTCCCATCCCTCAGGCATTTGTCCTGCATCTCCATCTTCTGAGAGCTGCCAAGCTTTCCTCCCACCTCTGTCTCTTCTACTTTTCTTTAATTATTTAACAACACTGCCACATTCCCATCTCTTCTCCAGCATAACTTGTCCTACACCTTTTGTTTTTCAGTGTGTGGGACAGCACATGGGTTAAGAGGATGGATTTGAGTCAGACTGTTGGTTCAGACTGTACAAGTTGTAGGACTTTGGGCAAGTTGCTTAATTTCCCCATGCTTCGGTTTTCTTATTTTTAAGCTAGAGGTAATTGTAATACATTGCAGGCTTACAGAAGAATTAAAAGAGTCAAAACATATGTGCAGCATGTATTGTTTCTTGGTGCACAGTCAGGGAATGCTGGTTGGTACTAGTGGTAGTCAGGTGTGAGTGCCCCAAACATGACTCCTTTTTTCCCCCCTCCAAGTTCCTTCTCCTGGGCTCCACAGTCTACCTCTCTCTGCCACTCCTTTTCCTCCCATGAGATTTTTTTTTTACAGAGCATGTTCCACTTTATCCCTCATCCTCTATACATAGAACAATTATTTTTCTAAATTAAATTTGTTTTTACAATTTTCATTTTCTTTTTATTTTTTTAACACTTATTTTTAAAGATGTGACTATTGAGTAAGAGTTCATATCAGATAGACAGTGACTCTGGACAAGTAGGGATGGGCCTGCATTTCACAAAATCAGCTACTGCTTTGTGCTGGATTAGCTGCCTTTATAGCTCATTCACTGAGCCAGCTCAGGGTCTTTAAAGGTGACCCTAAAGAGTCTTCCCTGTGACCTAACACCTTATTTTCAATGCCAGGGAAAGGCATTGAATGTGGCAGTGTTGTAAAAACATTAGTAACAGGTTATAGATGGAAACTGAGTCAGTGTCCTTAAAGCTACAGATAAACCTAGACAGCAAATTTAAAAGCAGAGACATCACTTTGATGACAAAGGTCCAGATAGTCAAAGCTATGGTTTTGCTAGTAGTCATGTACGGATGTGAGAGCTGGACCATAAAGAAGGCTTCCCAGGTGGCTGAGATGGTAAAGAATCTGCCTGTGATGTGGGAGACCCAGGTTTGATCCCTGGGTCAGGAATATCCCCTGGAGAAGGGAATGGCAACTCACTCTAGCATTCTTGCCTGGAGAATTCCATGGCCAGAGGAGGCTGGTGGACTCCATACAGTCCATGGGATGGCAAAGTCTATGGGACACGACTGAGCGACTGACACTAGGGGAAGAAGATTGTGGGGGGACAGACACAGTCAGTCTCAACCTTGTAGTACAGTACATCCAATATTTGCACGCTTGTCTGTATGCATGTCCATGCACAGTACTGCTAGATTACTTTAAATGAAGAGAAGGCATATACTACAAGGTACAGGTCAAACCAATAAAACAATGTTGAAACTACTGAAAAGCAGGTCAGTTGTCATGTGTTGTGATTCTTCAAGCCAGAAAATTGGGCTCTGCAATTAAGAAGTGAGTTTGAACTGGTGATAGCAATATGCTTATCATTTAAAATTTCCTGAGTTTATACTTGTCTGTAATGCTTTATGTAACCAAACAAAGGAAGGATTTGGGGGAATTATGGGAGTGGGAGGTTGGGGTTGGCAGGGGTAAGCTTTTATATACAGGGTGGAAAAGCAACAAGGTCCTACTGTATAGCACAGAGAAGTGTATTAAATGTCCTATGATAAATCATAATGAAAAAGAATATTAGGAAAAGAGTATATATATATATATATATATATGTATGTATGTATAACTGAATCACCCTGCTGTACAGCAGAAATTAACACAACATTATAAATCAACTACCCTTCAATAAAAAAATTCAGTTGTAGAGAAGGCTCTTCTGCCACTTCCTTTTTAGTTTAGCATTCAGTTACATCTCTACCATGTGAAGTGAAGTGAAGTTGCTCAGTCATGTCCGACTCTTTGCAATCTCATGGACTGTAGCCTACCAGGCTCCTCCATCCATAGGATTTTCCAGGCAAGAGTACTGGAGTGGGTTGCCATTTCCTTTTCCAGGGGATCTTCCCGACCCAGGGATTGAACCTGGGTCTCCCGCATTGTAGACAGATGCTTTCCCATCTGAGCCACCAGGGAAGTCCCTACCATGTGAAAGGTGACTTGAAGTGAAGGCTAGGAGTTGGTTCCTCAGGATGTCCTGTGCTATACTGAGCCTACTTCATGCTACCTTCCTTGCTGTTCAGCCGCTCAGTCATGTTTGACTCTTTGAGACCCCATGGACTGCAGCACGCCAGGCTCCCCTGTCCTTCACCATTTCCTGTAGCTTGCTCAAACTCATGTCCATTGAGTCAGTGAGTCATTCAACCATCTTGTCTTCTGTGACAAGAGGAGAACCTCCTTCTCCTCCTGCCTTCAATCTTTTCCAGCTTCAAGGTCTTTTCCAATGAAGGCTTGTCACATCAGATGGCCAGAGTATTGCTATGTTCCTAGGATCCTTCAATCAGCAGTGCTGGAGGAAGGAGAGCACCGAATTCTCTGTGGTAGAAGAAGACCATTTTCTTCATTTCCACTTCACTTTTCTTGCTTGAGCAGGTTGCTACGCATGCTGGCAGCCCAAACTGTGGTACCTAGTAGCACTTTTCATAGAAAACATGCTTCCCTTCTACACTGATTCTTGATTCTGGATTCTCTAGATGCAGCACATTTATTATTCATTCAATATATGTAAGCATTACTCCCTGCAACCTTCCTGTCCAGGGTCACAACAGTTTTCCTCCATTGTGCTGTTGTTCAGTAGCTCAGTCGTGTCCAACTCTTTGCAACTCCTTGGACTCCATCGTGTAGGTATGCCAAGATGAACCTTGCTTCTCACCTGCCTCATTCTACTTTCTGTAGAGTTATACACAGGAAACTTATCTCTGGAGGTTGAATGAGATTTGATGGTAACAGAAGGGAGAAGGGGAAGTGTGACATGGGGACTGATGGACTCAGAGCATAGTTCCCATGTAAAAGGAGATGGCCACCTATTTTTTTTTTTTTTTTTTGGAAAAGAGGAGCCCATATCTTGGGTAAGGGATAAATTGTGAGAGTGACTCAAAGTTTTCTCCTAGTTTCTTTTCTTTTTAAAAAACAAAAATTTGTTTCTTTAGGGCTATACTGGGTCTTTATTGCTGCATTCAGGCTTTCTGTAGCTGTGGTGATTAGGGGCTGTTCTTCCTCGTGGTGTGCAGCCTTCTCATTGTGGGGGCTTCCCTTTTTGCGGAGCACTGGCTCTCGGCCTGGGGGCTCAGTAGTTGTGGTGCTTGGGCTTAGTTGCTCCACGGCATGTAGGATCTTCCCAGACTAGGGATCAAATCCATGTCCCCTGCATTGGCAGATAGATTCTTAATCACTGGACCACCAAGGAATTCCTCCCTTAGCTTCTTACCTTAGACTGTCCACAAATTAATTCTGAGAATGGAATGTCAAGGGAGTGGCCCCTGTATAGTTAGAAAAATTCCTTTAACTCTTAAATAGACTTTGCTTTAATAATTATATTACCTAGTTTATGTGTGATGATGGAATTTTGCTTCTATAACATATTATTCGGAGAAGGCAATGGCACCCCACTCCAGTACTCTTGCCTGCAAAATCCCATGGGAGGAGGAGCCTGGTAGGCTGCATCCATGGGGTTGCTAAGAGTCGGGCACCACTGAGTGACTTCACTTTCACTTTTCACTTTCATGCATTGGAGAAGGAAATGGCAATCCACTCCAATGTTCTTGCCTGGAGAATCCCAGGGAATTAGGTATGGTATTACCTAATATGCTTGGAATAGAAATTTAGGAGAAAGTTATGAGTCTCTGACACTCTACTAGTATATTTGATAGGAAATTTCATATCTTTTTGAAACTCCTCCCTTGACTTCTGAAACATTATTCTTTTTTGTTCTCACCTTAGCTCTCTGATTTTTCTCACTTTTTTTTTAAACTTCTCTTGCTAGTTGTTCTTTGGGGCTCTGTCCTTGATCTTCTCTTAAGGTCTAATCTCTGTCTTTCAGCATTTATTTACTTCTTTAGTCTCACTGTCATGTATGTCTCAATGACTTTTACAATTTTTATCTCTAGCCCTGACTTCTTTCACAGACTTCAGACCCTTATAACCTCTATCGAACAGATATTCATTTCTGGATATGCCTTAAAGAGCTAAAACTGAGTATGTCCAATAATAAACTCATCTTTTATTTCCCCCATGAGCCCACTTCTCCAGTATGCCCTAGCTCAATAAACAGCATCACTCTTTGCCTATTCAGCAAACTCAAAGCCCAAGAATCATTCTGGAATCCTTCTTCTTGAGCACCCAATTGAGCACCAAGTTCTGTAGATTCTCCCTTCGGAATATTTCTTGTATCCAACCCATCTTTCTATCTTCAGTGCTTACTCTTTAAGATAAACCCCTTATCATATCTTGCCTGGACTTCTTTAATATTTCTTAAATAAAATAAACACTAAATATACACATGTTGAGGGGCTCCCCCAATTGCTCAAGCGGTAAAAGATCCTCCTGCAATGCAAGAGACACGAGAGACTCAGGTTTGATCCCTGGGTCAGGAAGATCTCTTGGAGGAGGAAATGGCAACCCCCTCTGGTATTCTTGTCTGGAAAATTCCATGGACAGAGGAGCCTGGTGGGCTACAGTCCATGGGGTTGCAAAGAGTCAGATGCGACTGAGCATGCATAAGATGAAAAACATGTTGAAGTAAATGAATATATCAATATAGAGCTAGAGGTTATTGAAAAGCTCAAGGTTTGTTTGCTATTTACATGAGTCATTGTCTTCTATATCCCATATTTATGCAACTGAGCTCTTTGGAGCTAAACTTTACATTTGTCCCAGTTAAAGTCCATCACAATAGCTTTGTTCATCATTCTAGTTTTCTGACCATATTGTTAACTTTGTCATCCATCTTGTTTACTTCCCAACTTTATATCATCTCCACAGTAAAAAATTTTTGCTATTTTTTTATTTCAGACTTTGAAATAAATGTTGATCAGGAAAAGGCAAAGGACAGAGATTTAACAATAGGCCAAGGATATTTTGGGCCTCCTGGGTGGTGCCAGTGGTAAAGAATCAGCCTGCCAATGCAAGAGATTCAAGACTCAGCTTTGGTCACTGGGTCGGGAAGATCCCCTGGAGGAGGAAATGGAAACCCATTCCAGTACTCTTGTCTGGAAAATTTCATTGACAGAGGAGCTTAGCAGGCTATAGTCTGTATGAGTCCACAAAGAGCTGGACATGACTGAGTGACTGAGCACACACACATACACAAGGATATTTTACTCAAATCTCATGTCAAGTAAAATTCCCTCATGGTAAGTTTACTTGCATACCTATTTGTAGAACTCTCTTCTCATCAAGGACACGTTTTGTATTTTGTCTATAAAAAATCATTCAACTTTTCTTTAACGTCTTATTGAAATCAATATAAATTGTGGCTATAGTATTTACTTAATCCACAGTTTCAATGATTGTATAAAATGTAAATGAATTTGGGAAATCTTATTCTTAGAAGACACTTGTTGGAGTTAATACAACTTTCATTTCCTTTTAAAGATGTTTNTTGGGATCAGCACCTGTGGAAGGAGGCTGGTTCGGACAGCGGGAGAGGAGGACCTGGGATCTGGGCCAAGGACAGCCTTGACTAGTGCGATGGTGAGCTCGGCAGCTGATGGCCCTGCAGAGCTGGGCTGAAGATGTCCTTCATGACCTACATCAGTCAGTTCTTGAATGTGGAAACCCCAGGAAGGGACACAACCTTGAACCCTGCTCTCTGCCGCCACGGCAGTCCCTGGAGGGGCTGAGAGCTAGCGGCTGTCTGCCCACAGCACCCCAGCACCTGGAGCAACCAGCCCATCTCTGAAGGGAGGTCTGGCTCGCGGTTGGTGTTGTTCATGCCATATATTCAGGCCTTTGTCTTTCCCTCATCCTGGTATTTATTCAGTAGAGGGTTTTATCCATCAATGATGTCATCTGATTCATGTAATTTTTTTTAAAGGCAGCGCTGGTTTTCATGTGTGGCAAACAGACAGGAGATGGGCACGGGGCGAGGGAGGGAGGTGAGTTTGGAGGCTGAGGCAGCTAGGAGTGCCGACAGGCCCCCCTGTGAGACGGTGGAAGGAGAGGCTCCGTGGCTTGGCTGGGCTCTGGGCTGATGTTCCTCACCCCCCACAAAACCCGTAACAGATCACCTGGGCGCCTGAGTGCTGTCCCAGGACCATCCTGCATCTTGATGGTGGTGGGGCTAGGTCTTCAGGAGGCCAAGTGAGCTGTGGCCAGGCTGGAATTCCCTGAATCGAGAACCCCAGCTCTGTAGACATCTATTTCCCAGCTCCTCCATTCCACACCCCCCACCCTTCTTTCTCTTGTTTTCCTTCTCTCTGTTTGCTAGGTGAGTTTCCTTTGAAGAAAATTTTCCCTTTCTCTTAGCTGACTGACAAGGGGGAAGTGTCCACACAGATGCAGGCAGCTGGCAAGCTCTCACTCCCCACCCTCCAGCCCCTGGGCCTGGTGTGAGGGTGTCAGGAACCGCCACCCAAGAGGAGGAACCAGTGGGCAAACGGGGGAGGGGAAGGTGGAGTCAGGGGAGCCTCCTGCCTGGAGTGGAAGGGGTTGAGGCATGGAGGGCTAGATTCCCTTGGGCAGCCTTTGAAGGATAATAGGGTTGATCTGGCTTTTGGTTTCTGCTTGGGCGTGGGGCGCCTGGCCCCCAGCCTTGAAGAGGGCCTGAGTGACTGGTTGACCCAGGCAGCTATTGTTCACCATCACCAAAGACAGGAGCAAGCTGCTTGGCCCACCCTGGCCCACCCTCTGCAGTCCTAGGGAATGTCAAACTGTTTCAGGGCAGGACAGACCCCTCCAAAGTGATGAACCCAGATGCAGGCTGAGCTGTTCTCAAGCTTTCAAGTTCTCAAGTATTTGTTCCCACTTGCAGGAATGTTTCCCCTGAGCTCATACAGAGCTGGCTTGTTTGCCTTCAACCATCTATCAGTTCACATCTCAGGCCCTCTCAGGCCACCCTGTCTAAGAGAGTCTTCCCACACCTTCCCTATACGCTCACTTGTTTTGTTTTGTTTTCTTAAACAGCACATATCACCATCTGAAATTATATCTTTTAATGGTTTATTAATAACTCCTTGAATGTTTCCTAGGACTGAATTATAAACTCCATGAGGCAGGAACCCTCAACTGTCTTTTTCATCCCTGTCTGGCTGGCACATTAGTAAACAATAAATCATTTGTAAAATGAATGAATTAAGTTAATGCATTCTCTTATCCCTCACCCCCCAAAATGGACAAGGAGAAAATCATATCCATGTAAACATATGTATGACTGCAGAGGCACAGTCCCCCTAAATAGGCTGGGCACAACTCCAAGATGTCAGGCCCATGAGCCCAGAGAGTGAACGAGTATAAGTGTGTGTGTGTCTGTGTTGATGAGGAGAAAGAAAAACCACCAGTTGCAAGCTGAAGCTCCTGTTGCATCAGATTTCAGAGCCCTGGTCAAAGGCCAGCTTCTTTGGGGAGCAGGAAAGAGGAAGAGGGGAAGGATTCTGAAGTTGCCCCCCAGGGAGCTCTGTGGCCCTTTGTAAGGCCTCAGGCTGCCAGCTGGGGGCGCCCAATCAAGTGTGAGGGCATCGCTGAAATTTCCAGATGGTCTGAACCCCGGCTGCCCCTCCTACCAGAGACGTGTCAATGTGAAGAGGGAGAATTTGTTCTACGAAGTGTGACCTGGGGTTGGTGATGAATACCAGAATTGGTAGGATCAGCTAGAATAACATGTCACACGGTGGGCTGCGTTCGGGAATGCTGGATTGGGTAACTGGCAAATTGAAAGGCGGCTTCATACTGTAATGGTTAAAGAAAAAGGGAATTATCTCATGCCTTTCTTTTCGTCTATCAAGGTGTCAGCGTATGCTAATTACCTGGCAGAGACTTCAACTGGAAGAGGAAGAACAACGATTATATTTCTGAGGGAAGATTTATCTTGCCTTACTGGTGCCAGGTGGTGGAGGAGGTGGGGGTGTTAGGGGGTCAGAGAGGCAAAGTGCTCCTCGTCTTCCATAACCGAAAGCCCTTTGAACTGATGCTCCTCTCCTCAGATTTGAAATAATCAGCCTTGTTGGAAGAGGCTTTGCTCTGAGCCCGTGGCCAAGGGAAGGGGCAGAGTGGGCAGGGGACTCCAGTGTCCTCAGAGGTGGTGGGAGGGGTCCGGCCAGGTGCAGCTGACTGCAGATGGCACGTGAGACTCCTCCATTCACTCACTGATTGATTATTCATTGATTGATTACATTAATGGGGAGTAAAGGATAGGGGGTAAGAAACACAGGCTTGGGGCCAGGCAGCCCTGAGCTTGGAATCCTGGCTCCCCCACCTCCTCACTGTGGTTGATGACACATCCCTCCATCTTTCAGAGCCTCTATTTCCTCAACTGTGGGAAAAATAATCGCTGCTTTCTATGGTTACTATCACAACTAAATGGGGTCGTGTGAGTGAGATGCTCAGTGCAGCTCAATTATAGCAGCTGTGGAGGTGACTTCAACAAATACTTTTCGAGCACCTAACTGTGGTTCAAGGCACTGGGAAAATAAGGATGAATCAGATAGACAGGGCTCTGCCCTCAGGGAGATTATCACAAAACGGAGTACCAGAAAGTGGGGAAAGTGAGCGGATGGCGGGGAGGAAGAACCCTTAAACCTAAGGCTATGATTGCATCCACGGTAATGCTAACAACAGTTAGTTTGAACTGAATGCTTGACATGGATGAGATTTGGTGGGTAGGTGGTGGAGGCCGAAGAAGGGGTCTGGGAGCTGAAAGAGACAGGGGAGGAACGAAATGCAGGAGGAGTGGGTCAGGGCCTGATACTTCCAAGGGGCCAGTCCTCAGGGGCTGAGGGGCCCTGGGGCCCGAGGAGCTGACTCTGTTGATCTGTCTGTGTTGAATCCTAGCCAGCCCTAAATGCCTCTGTTCAGCGGCTGTGGAGCCGGTGAGCTGGAAAGAGGCAGCCTGGTGTCAGTGTGGGTGTACAGGCTGTGGCAGCTGAGAGATCTGGGTTCAAACGCCACCTCAGACTCTTATCAACCAGGTGGACCTGCGCCAGTTTCTTAGCGTTACTGTGCCTCAGCTAAATAAATATACTAAGCCTGAACCGTGGGGTTGTTGGGCAGAATAATAAGGCATTCAGACACCTGGCACACAGTAGGTATCCCCAGTGGCAGAGACGATTACTAAAATTGGCCATTCTTGCCAGCTGTGTCTGGTTCCATGCCAGTCTCAACCCCTGTGGCCTGGAGAGGCATTCAGTGCTCTGGGGGTGGCAGAGAAAGGAACGGAGGTGCCACCAGGCAGGCTGTGCGGCAGGCAGCGACTCGGAGCAGGTAATGGCTGTCAGGGACCAGCAAATCACAGGTGTCTCGGGAACAACAGGAGTTACACTCAGACACCAAAGAACAAACATGCAGCACAAGACGTTTTGCCAAAGCAAAGCTGTTTTGATCGTTCCCGGATGTGACATGTATCGCATGAGGGAAGAGAGCCCNTGATGTTTTTGAACTGTGGTGTTGGAGAAGATTCTTGAGAGTCCCTTGGACTGCAAGGAGATCCAATCAGCCCATCCTAAAGGAAATCAGTCCTGAATATTCACTGGAAGGACTGAAGCAGAAGCTGAAACTCCAATCCTTTGGCTACCTGATACAAAGAACTGACTCACTGGAAAAGACCCTGACGCTGGGAAAGACTGAAGGTGGGAGGAGAAGGGGACGAGAAAGGATGAGATGGTTGGATGGCATCCATGATTCAATGGACATGTGTTTGAGTAGACTCTATGAGTTGCTGATGGACAGGGAGGCCTGGTGTGCTGCAGTCCATGGGGTTGCAAAGAGTCGGACACAACTGAGCGACTGAACTGAACTGAACTGAACTGAGGCTAGCAAATTATTTTGCTGGAAGCCCAACCCAGACCTGTCTGTATCTAGGCCTTCTGGCCAGAAAGGAGACTGTGAACAGAAAGTTGAATAATAATAAGGTAGGATAACTTCAGGAAATAAAAATACTAGAGTAAGAAAGTCTGAAATCTGATAAAATATCAGTGAATTTGGGGAGTTAGTATATCATGAGTATAGTTGGAGAACTTTAGTTGGAGAAGATGAAAAATTTCTGGAGATAGATAGTGGGGATGTTTGCATAACAATGTGAATGTACTGAATGCCACAAAACTTTACACATAAAATGAATTAAATGGGGCTTCCCTGGTGGTTCAGCGGCTAAGACTCTATGTTTACAATGCAGAGGGCCCCGGGTTCAATCCCTGATCAGTGAACTAGATCCCACATACTGCAAATAAAAGCTCCCAAATGCCTTAACTAAAAAAAGAGTCTGCATGCCATAACGAACACTGAAGATCCTGCATGCTACAAGTAAGATCCAGTGCAGCCAAAAAAAAAAAAAAGTTAAAATGATATGCATATGTATGCTCAGTCACTCAGCCATGTCCTACTCTTTGTAACACCATGGACTGTAGCCCACCAGGCTCCTCTGCCCATGGGATTTCCCAGGAAAGAATACTGGAGTGAGTTGCCATTTCCTTCTCCAGGGGGTCTTCCGGACCCAGGGATCAAACCCGAGTCTCTTGTGTCTTCTGCATTGGCAGGTGGATTCTTTACCACTAGTGCCACTTAGGAAGCCCAGGATGGAACAGAAAAGTTTGACAGCCTCAGATGACTGGCTGGATCTGGACTGAGGAGGTACCAGGAGACATGATGGAGGTGGCAAAAACCTCAGCTTTTAGAACGTTTCCTAGAGAAACAGAGACAAAAAACTGTTCTAATACTTAGCTCATTGGAAAAGACCCCAATGGTGGGAAAGATTGAGTGCAGAAGTCGGTGATAGAGGATGAAATGGATAGATGGCATCAGCAACTCAATGGACATGAATTTGAGCAAACTCCAGGACATAGTGGAAGACAGGGAAGCCTGGCATGTTGCAGTCCATGGGATTGCAAAGAGTTGGACACGACTGAGCGACTGAAGAACAACAACAATGCTTAGCAAAGATAACATGGGTGAGATGGAAACTGCCTCCAAAGAAACTGCTATCATAGGTATCTCAGGGGCCAGGTCAGCTCAGTTCACAGTCTCTTGCTTTTGAGGAAACAAAAGCAGTTTTCAGGGGACCGCTGCCCCAGCCGGTTGGGCCACGGGACTCTTTTCCTTACACATTCTTTCTTCACTTGTTCCTTTGTTCATGTATTCATGGACTAATTCTTCCTTGTTGACCCTGTCTGTGCTAGGCACCGGGAGAACAATAGGGAGCCAAACCCAGTGCGATTCTTGTGCTGGTGGAATTGATAGTGATAGTCTAGGTGGAGGATAAGACTTCAATCAAAGATGGTGAAAATAACGACAAATCGGACTTAAGTGCTGGGAGGAAAGTCACCTGGCTCCACTGTCCTTTCTCCTAAGCTCCCCCAAATCATTGTCTCTTCTAACCGTCTGGTTTCTCTCATCTGTCTTCCTTTCACTGCCTGTATCTTTCTCTGTGTATGTTCGCTTGGTTCTCAGCCTTTTCTCCACTTGTTTTATACTGTTTCAGTCCTCTTTTTCTCTGTATACCAACTGACTATAACCTGAAACTAAAATATAATGTGTCATTAAGATTTTTTTTTCAATATTGAATGCTTTCTGGTTCCTCTTCTTAATTTTTAGGAACCTGACATGAATGCCTTGCATCTCACTAAAATAGCAAAAAATAAGCACCCTGAATTGATTCTCTTTTGTCTTCTTTCTACAAAAAAGCCAGCCTTTAAAAAATGGGAGGGGGATTCAGGATTGGGAGCTCGTGTACACTTGTGGTGGATTCATGTCGATGTATGGCAAAGCCAATAGAGTATTGTAAAGTAAAATAAAGTTAAAAAAAAAAAGAATATGTATATAACCAAATCACTTTGCTAGTATCACAGGAATTAAGAACCATGTAAATCAACTATACTTCGATAGAAATAAATAAATAAGCATTAATTAAAAAAAAAATGTTCACAACTGATTTCTCCTAGTACAGAAAGTGTATTCTTTTCACCAAAAAGTAACTAAAATCCAAAAAAAGTTCTTAGAATAAATGCTGCATGTGGCTTTTCACAGAAAGTGGTTTCCAGTGAAATACCCCAAGCTTCCTCTCTCTGCTCCAGTGTCACAAGGAGCAGCTTCCACAAGGAGGCTCAGCCTGAGCAGGGTGAGAAAGGAAACCCTGGACTTTATTCTGACCCAGAACCACAGGACAGACACCCAGAACACTGGCTGGTTAACAAGGCACCACTCACTCATGCCTGCCATCTAACAAAGCAGTTTGATTTGATTTGTTATTTTTTGGTTACTCACATAGGTTATGTCCAGCCTGTGATCATGCTCATGATGAGCAGATTCTCATGGTGACTTTGGTTAGTCAATATGACATCATTTCTTTGATTCACCAGGAATGAATATGTTTGACCACAGGGTAGTATAAAGTTGGGAAGCTACAGATTAAGTGTTAGATTCTGAGGTTACAACGTATGATCCTAGAAACTTGGTGAGTGGAAAGCCGCAGCTTTTCAAAGGTACCAAAATGCAACTCTCAGAGATGGAGGGACAGAGAGCATGGTAGCCATGATCCTCCTGCTATCCCTTAATTTTCATAATAATGCATCTTCCTAGAAGACCAGAAGATGGGTAGATAGGAGCGTGAAAACCTTTCAAATAGTCCTTTTAACAGTCAGATCAATTTGCTTTATTTAATTTTGTAGTTATTCAGTAAATGATTGGGTTGTCAGAGTCAGTCAGAGCTTATCTGTGTTGTCTTTATAATTTGTTCTTAAATGTGATACCCCATCTTTAGGAAAGAGGCCACACAATATCAAGGAAAAGGCACTGATCTAGGAGTCAGGACACCTGGGTTCTGATGTTAGTTCAACCAAAAATGAACTATGTGATAGGAGGAGGGTGGGGAGGCTTATTCTCCGAATCCAAGTTTCCTCGCCTGTAAAACCAGAATGTTAACCCTGGGTGGTCTCTATGTCTCTTCCAACTCATCATTCCATGAGTTATGAATTCAAAACTTAAAAAATCAAACTGCTGAGACAAGCCCTAAGCTTGCCAACTGAGCAAGCAGAAACATAGCATTTAGGCTAGAAGCAACCTTGAAACCACATAACCCAAGCTCAGCACATTACAGATGCCCAGTCTGGATCCTAGAAAGTTTAGGTTTCCTTGAGGCCTCACAGCTGTTCCTCTGTACTTGATTTCTGGACAAGTCCTTCCATTTAATGTAGTGGAACAGCTCTTACATAATGTAACCTGGCCCTGCTGATGTTTAATCGATGACAGGCTCAAGAAAACATAAAGAGTGTAATGATTTCTCTCCATATCACAATGAGATTGAAAAGTAGAACAAGATTGAGTTCAGTGAGCCAAACATTGGAGAAATTGTCTTATGTCTCTTTACTGTGTACTAGGTACACATTAAACGATGCCTGGGACAAATTGGGAGTTTTGAATTAACAAATATATGCTCTACATATAAGACAGAGAAACAACAAGGACCTACTGTATATCACAGGGAACTGTATTTGATATCTTATAATAATCTATAATGGAAAAGAATCTGAAAACAATACATACATCTATCTCTCTCTATATATATATAACTGAATCACTTTGCTGTATACCTAAAACACTGTAAATCAGTTCAGTTCAGTTGCTCAGTTGTGTCCGACTCTTTGCAACCTCATGAATTGCAGCATGCCAGGTCCATCACCAGCTCCCGGAGTTCACTCAAACTCATGTCCATTGAGTTGGTGATGCCATCCAGCCATCTCATCAACTATACTTCAATTTCAAAAAAATGTGAAAAAAAAAGTTTCCTGCATGTAAGTTAGAGAGAATGCAAGCACTGTAGTTCTGTATCATAGTAATAACCCCACTTTTAGCTACTTGGCAAGTGTCCGCCACTTAAGTCATGCTACGGCCAATACCCACAAAAACTCCATAAGGTTGAGACTGTTGCTAGCCCCATTTTACAGAAGACAACACTGAGACAGGGAGAGGATTGGTTACTGACCAAGGCCACAGAGTGGTGGTAAATGGCTGGGCCAAGCTTTGACTTCCACCGTAGGTGACTGGAAATCTTGTACTCTTTTCACTACCCTGGACTATTTCTCCACGTCCAATAGAGATGCCAAATGCTTAGCTTCTGAACTTGCCAGAGAAAACAGAGACTACCCAATGGCTAAGTGGGTAAAGAATCTACCTACAATGCAGGAGACACAGGAAACACGGGTTTGATCCCTGGATTGGGAAGATCTCCTGGAGGAAGAAAATGGCAGCCCAGTCCAGTATTCTTCCCTGGAGAATCCCATGGACAGAGGAGCCTGGCAGGCTACAGCCCAAAGGGTCACAAAGAGTCGGACACGACTGAGCAACTAAGCATACAGCACAGTGAGAATACATTTTATAACGTGAATCCCCCTGATATTTCTTCTCGAGTAGGCTAAAGATTTATTTACTGAAAATCAGAAATAAATGCTTTAGGCATTGTATCAGAAATGTAGATGCAGGTACTGTGGAAATACATTAATTGACCAGAGCACCTAACCTGCCTCTTGAGAAATCTGTATGCAGGCCAGGAAGCAACAGTTAGAACTGGACATGGAACAACAGACTGGTTCCAAATAGGAAAAGGAGTACGTCAAGGCTGTATATTGTCTCCCTGCTTATGTAAATTATATGCAGAGTACATCATGAGAAACGCTGGGCTGGAAGAAGCACAAGCTGGAATCAAGATTGCCGGGAGAAATATTAATAACCTCAGATATGCAGATGACACCACCCTTATGGCAGAAAGTGAAGAGGAACTAAAAAGTCTCTTGATGAAAGTAAAAGAGGAGAGTGAAAAAGTTGNTACCAGAGTCCACCCAAACCCATGTCCATTGAGTCGGTGATGCCCTCCAACCATCTCATCCTCTGTCATCCCCGTCTCCTCCTGCCCTTAATCTTTTCCAGGATCAGGGTCTTTTCAAATAAGTCAGCTTGTTGCATCAGGTGGCCACAGTATTGGAGTTTAGGCTTCAGCATCAGTCCTTCCAATGAACACCCAGGACTGATCTCCTTTAGGATGGACTGGTTGGATCTCCNCTCGGATTTCTTTGGAAGGAATGATGCTAAAGCTGAAAGTCCAGTACTTTGGCCACCTCATGCGAAGAGTTGACTCATTGGAAAAGACTCTGATGCTGGGAGGGATTGGGGGCAGGAGGAGAAGGGGAAGACAGAGGATGAGATGGCTGGATGGCATCACGGACTCGGACGCGAGTCTGAGTGAACTCTGGGAATTGGTGATGAACAGGGAGGCCTGGCGTGCTGCGATTCACAGGGTCGCAAAGAGTTGGACACAACTGAGAGACTGAACTGACATTTGCTGCAATTTTGCAGACTGCTCTGAAATATTGCTAATGAGAGGTACCACACTGAATGTACCATTGTACTGTGCTGTACTGGAATACTGATAAACCACTGTACATGTACCTTAACCTCCACTTCCAGACTCTCTATGCTTAATACATGCTGTCACAAGACCATTTGCAAAGGTTTTTCTTGGTTACCATCCTCTTCTAAGCCTTAAATTTACACTGCACTTTCTATTCTAAAACTGTATGTGAAGCCTCTTAGGCTGAGGAGCATAACCATCTGCCCAAAGCCTCAGTGTGACCCTCTACATTCCTCTCTTGGCACTTCTGGTTTGAAGATGTCTGCAGAAATGGCTCTCAAAAGGAACACCAGCAACGCTAATATTATCTACTCACTGGAAGGTCCCTGAGGGAAAGACACTATTCCTGCTTTCCTGGAACTTCACAGACCAAGGCCAATAATCTGGAAGAAGGATTCTTTCTGAAGTCAAAATAATCATGTGATTACTTCTGAAGTCAAAGTAATCAGGTGGGTTAATGGGAAATGCATCATATAGCCCATCCCAGCCTCTGCTCCATGACAGAGGGGCATGGCGGGCCTCCCACCCTCCGACCAATATGGCGGCCTTGCTGGCAGGTGAGACATTGTCTCAAACCTTTAAGGAACACCCACAACACTGGACACTAGCATTTGGATTTCTAGCTTTGTTCCTAGTGAACACCCCACCTGTATGTGACCAGAGCTGCTTAATCTGGACAACAAAAAGGCTGATTCCCACAGGGGTTTGCACACAGACCCTGGGTTAAAAGGAAGGAAGGATGAGCTGGGAAACACACTCTTGTCTGACAAACACCACGGACTGTCGGTGAAAGAAAGGATCCAGCCATGTCCTTTGAAGCTAAAAGACTATTTTTGGATTGATAAATAAATGAGAACCTTGTCAACTACTTCTAAAAAAAGGGAAGGAATAAGAGTAAAAATTTTGTTGTGTTAGAAAAATAGCACATTCCAGGACTGGAAGATTCATTTGCCACCCTTTATTAACTGTATCTTCCTTCTGTCTATGTTTATTCTGTTCTGTATCTTCTTTCTGCAACTGAGTTTCTGAAACTGTGGCAGAGTACCCTACTTGGGTGGCTTGAGAAATTTAAAATATGTTAGTTATTCAAGGCAAATCTGTATTGAAAGTTTTTGTAAAGCAACAAACTCCTTTACGGTGTCATGTTCAAACTTTGAAATAGTTTACAAATCTAAAGGTGTGGACCTCATGTTTGCATTGTGTATGTGAAAGTGGTTTGAACCTTCCAAGGTGGAGATGCAGATGTGTGTGTGCTCAGTCATGTCTGACTCTTTGTGACCCCATGCACTGTAGCCCGCCAGGCTCCTCTGTCCATGGGATTTTCCAAACAAGAATACTGGAGTGGGTTGCCACTTCCTTCTCCAGAGGATCTTCCCAACCCAGGGATCGAACTCACATCTCTTGCATCTCCTGGCATTGGCAGGAGGATTCTTTACCACTAGCACCACCTGGGAAGCCCTGAACCTTACAAAGCAAGGTACAAATGTCAAAGATCCTTGGACTGCTGAACAGACTGCACAGTGGCAGGAATCTGTCCCTTAGAGGCATTTAACAAAGGCTGAAAAGCAAGAGACCTTGACATCCCTGCAGGGCTCCTGCCTGACCCCTTTCCATGGCTCTGCCTTCAGGGGGCTGCTGGCGTGGGAGCCCTCCAGGGACAAGGCCTACTTTATCCAGTTCCTGCTCCCAAGGTCAGTGAAAGAAGTGGGTCCAGCAGAAGTACCACTGAAAGAGGGATGGTGGAATGAAAATAACTTAACAGGCTACTGATCTCGGCAGGGCCCCAGGCTGGTAGTCAAAGTCTCAGCTGGGAGGGACTAGATACTGGTCCAGTTTCATAGTCCCCTTGTTTTATATGCAGCATCACCGCGGTGGGAGCGGCTGGCCCATGCCCAGCACAGTGGGTACAGGAAGGCACTGCTCATGGCCTGGCAGGCTCAGTTTCTGTGGCAATGAAAGCCTCAATGCCCGCCTTCTGTGGCTTCCTCACCTCCAGAGCCAGAGCAAAGCAAGTGAGTGTGGACTTCATCGGCTGCAAAGAGGGTTAAAACAGTTCAACCAATGTTTACAGAAGAGTGTCAGAAAAAGTGCTGGACTCAAGTTTCAGACTCATGGGTTGAGATTTCTGTTCTTAAACATTTTCAGACTGGTTTAAAAAAAAAAAAAAAGGCTATCTAGGTGCTGGTAAAAAAAAAAAAAAAATGAAATCAGTTGCTTAGTCATGTCTGCCAGACTCCTCTGTCCATGGAATTCTGCAGACAAGAATACTGGAGTGGGCTGCCATTTCCTCCTCCAGGGGATCTTCTGGACCCAGGGATAGAACCTGGGTCTCCAGCTTTACAGGCAGATTCTTTACTGTCTGAGCCACCAGGGAAGCCCCAGGTGCTGGTAAAGTCAGCCATTCGTGGGGACTTCAGCCTCCTGCAACGGGCAAGAGGCACTGCATGTACTAGGCCAACCCAGAGGTCACTGCCTAAGGGTGGTCTACATGCTGGATGGTGGGGTCCAGCTGCTTGGAGGTTGAGAGAACTGTGCCAAGGCCCATCTAACCCAGCAACCTGAAAATGCACTGATTTTGAAAAGCAGGGCTCTTAGTGGTGACCTGGAATAGGTTATCATCTGATATCACAAAGCTTGTGCCCCTGGGAGTGAGCAGTAAATGTCATCACAACAGCAGGAAGGACCATGAGCAGAGCCCACAGCCCCAGGGCACCCACCTTGCTTCCTAGCCCGATCCTACTCCCTCTCTGCTTCCCAGGGCTGCCTCTTAGCTGCATCATGTCTGTCCACAACCGTAGGGCAGTGGCTGCGGTCAAACTGAACGTTCCTGTGGATTCTCTTTTGGTCTCAGACTTCCCACCTCTGACGCAGCTAACCATGGACCTTGGGTGTCCACACAACGCAACAGCTACATCCACAAATGGAGGGGTTCTGATCTGCTCCTAGACATCAGGGCACCTAAGGAAGCAGCTGCACTGAGAAGAGAAAGTGGTCCGTGGCTGGGAGGGCTGAGAGGGCCCCGGACCCAACACAGCTTAGGGCAGCTGGGAGCTATAGTTCTCTTGTCAGTATCTAGCCCTATTGCTAGGTCAGGAACATCAAGGGGCAGAAGGGCTCTGGTTGCGGGAGCAGCTGTGATGTAGGGCTTCTGGAGGTGATGGACCCTACCTTGAGCAGCAACCAGGTGGGCAATCACTCAGAGAGAGAAGAGGGGAGTCCAGCACCCAGAGCTGCTTTAAGCACCGGGCAGCTGATCCCGAGATACACAGCAGCCCCAGTGGCAGGGACTGAAACAGTCAAAGGTCTGAGGATGCAGTGATGGGAGGCTTGTCTGCCAACTGGCTGTGAGTGATCAAGGAATCAAAGGGCCTGCCTGACATTCTCCTAGATTCCTCTTGCTGGTTTTCCTAGAGAAGTGTTAAGTGGGAAGCATTCTGACCACAGAGTAAAAGTAAACACAATAAGAAAAGCTTGTGTAACAGAGGAAACCGTCCTCGTCAGGGACACCGGGCAGCTCCAAAGTCCTACCTGTGGGCTTCCTCAGAGCAGGTCATTTCCCTTCTTGTTTGTGGGTTTCTTTTCCTGTCAGTTCACAACTCCACTTAATCTATATTTTTATTTTTGGGACTTTAACCCTTTCTTCATCTTATTATTTGTTAATTTCCATATTTAGTCTCATAAGTTACTCTCTCAGCCTTTTTATCAAAGAATATATTTATTTTCTTCTGCAAATAATCTCAAGTATGAACATCTGCAAATCTCACTGGGACAGAAGAAAACTGGAGATTTCTTCATGGTGAGACTGGGGCGGGCAAAGTATTCTGAACAGAGTATTGAATACCCCAGTGGTCATCTGTCCAATTTCCGGCTGCCTAACACCTGCTGCCTTCTGTTCCTGGGAAACCGCTACTGGGGGTCACGATGGGAGGCTGGGTCCAGTGTCCTGCTCTGGAAGCGGAAAAGGCTGACGCCTGTCTGTCCTCTCTGAGGCAGTCAGAGTGCAGTCATATGACTTACGAGTGCCCACTAGTTGCTCCTGCTTGAGATTTGGATGTGGAACAAGTGCTAGCCAGAAGAATTCTTTTGGGTGAATCACTCTTGGGTGAAAGAGTGACTTCTGGTTGTGAGGACACCATTCGTGCCAAGGCTGACTTCCAGGACACTGCAGCACGGCAGGGGCATCTTCCCTCCTGCCAGCCTGGCCCGACCTGGGGCTTTCTGGCTGGTTCACTTGGTCTGGATTGGGCCCAGGTGGGCTTGGTTGTCACTTGCCTCTTAATTCTGTGCATCCCTTCCACAGATCAGTTGTTACTGTTTAAAGACTCTCAATGGGTGCAAGTGACAAGGGACCTATAGGACCAGGTGCTAATTTAACACTGGCAAATTCTGTCCAGAATAAAGATGATAAAATTTTACAGTGACTAATGTCCTTATCTAAGTCACGAGTGTATGCGCTTAGTCGCTCAGTCTTGTCTGACTCTTTGCGACCCCATGGACTGTAGCCCACCAGGCTCCTCTGTCCATGGGGATTCTCCAGGCAAGAATACTGGGGTGGGGGTGGGGGGGTTGCCATGCCCTTCTCCAAGGGATCTCCCCAACTCAGGATTGAACCCAGGTCTCCTGCATTGCAGGAGGATTATTTACCAGTTGAGCTACCAGGGAAACCCTATCTAAGTCATACAGCTAACTAGTTATTATATAATAATTGTATTTAATAATATCATAGCTATGGGAGAATTATCATCATACCATAAATAAAATATCATAATCATATCATACATAATTAATATTACTGATTAATTATGGGATCATCAGAGAAGAAATTCATAAAGTATTTAGTTTATAAGCCCTTTAGAGGGCAGTATTTCTTTCTGATGTCTTCTTGCATCTTCCATTTCTATGTCCTTGGCACTAGATATCTATTGTTGGTAAAACAGATAGATGATAAGGAGTTGCTGTATACAGTGCAAATGAACATAAGTAAATACAGAAACCTGAATTTTTCAATAAGACATATTATTATTATGAATCGTTCCCCTTCCTTTTTGTTCTTTATTCATCCAAAGCAAAAAGACTTCCTTCCTCTCTTTCTTCAAATGTATTTAATGAGCACCTGCCATATAGTCAATACCATCCTAAGCTCTGGGTAAAGCAAATGAGCAGCTCAGAAAGGACCCATTTCGATGCTAATGAAAGGTGAATAAGGGGATGAAGACAATAACAAATGAAAATAATTTCAGATAAGGGTAAGTACCATGAATAAAATTGTGGTTTGAAGTGTGATCTTTAGAGAAGAGGGGGCTACTGTGGATTGAACTGGCTGTAAAGGGTGCTCTGAACTAATGGGTCAGAGTTTCAGGCAGAAGGAACACTCATGCAAAGGCCCCAAGGTTTGAAATGAGGCTGGCATATCTGGAGAACAACAACAACAAAAAAAAAAACGAAACAAAACTAGAGTGTGCTACTAAGGGAGAGAGAGAGAGAAGTAAGAGAGAAGGTGCCAGAGGGGGCCAGGGGCCAGGTATGGAGGGGCCTGCAGGCGGTGGGAGCCGAGGAGAATTTTGACTCCCAACAGTGGAATGGCATTTCCTGGTTTGCAGCAAACACGTACACACATACACATGCATTCAACACACACACACACACACACACACACACATTCAACACACACATACACATTCAGCACACACACACACAAGTTAAACAGAACATCTTGGCTGCTGCATGAAGAACAGACATGGGAGACCTCCATTTGGAGAGCACCATCTCGGTGGGCATTCTTGGGGGCTTTGGCAAGGGGTAGGGCACAGTACTGTCAGCCCCCGGGGGGCTTTGAAGGCAGCCACTGAGTGTTTGGAAATGCATACTTGACAGGCAACACCCTTCTTGGAGGATAAGCCTGCATTCAAAGAGCTCAAAATATTTGGTTTGCATGATTAATGTGAATAGGTAGACTGGACAATTCAGCCCCTAAATGGATTATTGGGTCAGAACTTCACAGCTGTTCTCCCACAGGAGAGAGCTGGGTTGTGCCATTGTGCCCATCTCTGAGTTCAGTGGCACCACGTTGGCAGCCTGGAGTCAGCCACGGCGGGAGTAATCACACCAGGGAAATGGGCAACGCCTCTGCCACGGCACGCCTGGTGTGCCCAGACTGGTCGTTAACCGTTAGTACACTGCTAGAACGTCTCTTACTAATAGAGATGGAGGAAGCCTTAAAGATAGTTTAAGTTACACCACTAATTCCAAAGTCACAAGCCAGAAGATCATGGCAGAACCAAGGGGACAACTGATACTGAGCAGGCCAAAAATTTTGTTTGGATTTTTCTGTAACATCATACAAAAATCGCCCAAAAACTGTTTGGCCAACCCAATATATCAACTTCAGGAGACGTCACCAACTGAATTCTAAGTTTACAGGGTTCATATAGGTGCCTTTTTTTTTTCATTACTGACTTTTCTTTTTTAATTTTAAAGAACCGGATGATCTTAATCTAAACATATTTCTCATTGTCATAATTGAGGAGAGTAATATCCAAAGTACATATATAAATACAGAACAACAAAGATTCAGGAAAAAAGCTTAATCTATGAATGCTGTAAACTAAAAATTCAGTTGGTGACATCTCCTTACGTCAAGAGACTTTTAAGGTCAGGGATTTCTTTGATGGGTTGGTTAAAAATTCTGTACGATGTTACAGAAAAATGCTGAATAACAAGTAGTGACGTAAGCAGTAAAATGTAGATCAAAGCACCTTTTTCTGATATTCTGACAGGACTGTCTGGAAACTTTGCTCAAATATCACCATTCATTTCCACGGTACATGATGTAATATGAAGTGAATTAAGAATAATACATTTATTTTAAAAAAATAATAGTCATTTTATAAGTAGAGGTCAGGGGAAGTTTTATGGAGACACACATATAAAATGTCTATACAGAAAACCTAGAGAAAAAACATTCCCAGAAATTCTTTTACACCAGAGTCAAAGACAACATAATAAAAAATGGAATTAAAATCTGTTTTAGTAACTCCATCTGTTACTGTCTGAACTTCACTGTCTTTCATATCTCATATACTTGTATCACATATATGTATGTGTATATGTATATATACATATGGGCTTCCCCGGCAGCTCAATGTAAAGAATCCACCTGCAATGTAGAAGATGTGGGTTCGATCCCTGGGTCAGGAAGATCCCCTGAAGGAGGGTACAGCAACCCACTCTAGTATTTCTCCCTGGAGAACCCCCTGGACAGAGGAGCCTGGTGGGGTACAGTCCATGGGGTCAAAATGAGTCAGACACAAGTGAAGTGACTGAGCACCACATGTGTATATACATAGCACATACAGGTTTGTCTGAAACAAACAAAAAAATGAGTAAATCTTTGAAAAGACCATTTAAATTCCTCCTCTGGAATTAAAGAAGAAAGAAAGAATGTCCTTTTTTCCCCCACGAAAGTAAGCTATATAATGAATTGTCACCAAATCTCAAAATCACACACAAAAGCAATGAAGGATCCAGCACATGGTTTCATTGCAGGGCTTCACCTGTCATAATATGATTAGACTGAGTTTGCAGTTGGCCAGCTCACCAGCTGACGTTCTTATACTAGCCTGTAATATGAAGACATTTTATCAAATTGTGCTTTTAACTTGCTTGGTTTATTGTAAAGTCTTTTTCCTTGTCTTCAAAATACTACCGAAGCAAAGAAAAAGAGTTAGTGGTCCTTAAGTGTGTCTGTCCTGGGCTAGCAGCCTTAACATCAAATGGGAAACAGAAATGCAGATTCTCAGGCCACAACCCAGACTTGGAGAATCAGGCGCTCTAAGGTTGGGGCCCAATAATCTATGCTTTAACAGCCCTCTGGGGGATGCTGATGTGTACTATAGTCTGAGAATAACCACTTTAAATAATTCAAGACCTAACCAGTAATGTCATCATTAAGTACTGGATGAACCTTAATGAAAATCCTTAACTGTATTCCTGTACACATTGAGTAATCAAACAATTTGTAGGCTAAATAGGGACACATTTGGGCTTGAAAGGAGTGTTATTAAAAATTCTGCAAAGACAATGGCATAACCAGAATCGTTCCCATCAAAACTATGGTCCCTCTTGTTTCCATGAAAACCGAGACTATCATTTATAGTAAGTATCTGGACCAATCTGTTAGGAGAATGAAAGAGTTCCATATCTGGGCAGCCTGGAGATAAGAAAATTGCATTTATGAGGCTTCCCTGGTAGCTCAATGGTGAAGGATCCGCCTGCCAACAGGAGACACGGGTTTGATCCCTGGTCGGGGAAGATTCCACATGCCCCAGAGCAACTAAGCCTGTGCACCACAACCTCTGAAGCCCACGTACCTAGAGCCTGTGCTCAGCAACAAGAAACTACATGAGGAGCCCACACACCGCAACGAAGAGCGGCCCCTGCACACTGTAACTAGAAAAAGGCTGCATGTAGCAACGAAGACCCAGCTCAGCTTAAATAAACAGAATTACACAAAAAAAGACAACTGCATTTATGTACATAAATTGCTGAAAGGATATTTGTGAGATATTATCTACTATGAAGTCATATTTAGGTCACTTGTAAATTGCCTATAAAAATGGATTTTGATACATTCTTATGGGAGTTGTCCATGCCTGCCTCGCTCATTTCATTATTTCCCAATCTCTTTTTAAAAAGTGGATGGATATTAATAAGTCCCTGAAATCTCTCTTCGATGCCAATGAACTTCTGCTAAAAAAAATCCAAATTTGTTCCTTTAGTTTTTATCATCATTGGCCTCTCTATCAGTCCCTGAATTGTTTAAAAAATCTATCATGAAGAGCTTCAGCATGGTCACAATCAAGATCTGGAGTGGCTTTTCATAGGTCAGTCTCTAAGCACAACAGAATTAAAAACACTGTCTAACACCATACACAAAAATAAACTCAAAATGGATTAAAGATCTAAATGTAAGACCAGAAACTATAAAACTCCTAGAGGAGAACATAGGCAAAACATTCTCCGACATAAATCACAGCAGGATCCTCTATGACCCACCTCCCAGAATATTGGAAATAAAAGCAAAAATAAACAAATGGGACCTAATTAAAATTAAAAGCTTCTTCACAATAAAGGAAACACTAAGTGAAGTGAAAAGACAGCCTTCAGAATAGGAGAAAATAATAGCAAATGAAGCAACTGACAAACAACTAATCTCAAAAATGTACAAGCAACTCCTGAAGCTCAATTCCAGAAAAATAAACGACCCAATCAAAAAATGGGCCAAAGAACTAAATAGACATTTCTCCAAAGAAGACATACAGATGGCTAACAAACACATGAAAAGATGNCAACTAATCTCAAAAATGTACAAGCAACTCCTGAAGCTCAATTCCAGAAAAATAAACGACCCAATCAAAAAATGGGCCAAAGAACCAAATAGACATTTCTCCAAAGAAGACATACAGATGGCTAACAAACACACAAAAAGATGCTCAACATCACTCATTATCAGAGAAATGCAAATCAAGACCACAATGAGGTACCATTTCACATCAGTCAGAATGGCTGCGATCCAAAAGTCTACAAGCAATAAATGCTGGAGAGGATGTGGAGAAAAGGGAACCCTCTTACTCTGTTGGTGGGAATGCAAATTAGTACAGCCACTATGGAGAAAGTGTGGAGATTCCTTAAAAAACTGGAAATAGAACTGCCTTATGACCCAGCGATCCCACTGCTGGGCATACACACCAAGGAAACTGTTTATAATAGCCAGAACATGGAAACAACCTAGATATCCATCAGCAGATGAATGGATAAGCAAGCTGTGGTACATATACACAATGGAGTATTACTCAGCCATTATAAAGAATACATTTGAATCAGTTCTAATGAGGTGGATGAAACCGGAGCTGATTATACAGAGTGAAGCCAGAAAGAAAAACACCAATACAGTATACTAATACATATATACGGAATTTAGAAAGATGGTAACAATAACCCTGTATGCGAGACAGCAAAAGAGACACAGATGTTTGGAACAGTCTTTTGGACTCTATGGGAGAGGGTGAGGGTGGGATGATTTGAGAGAATGGCATTGAGACATGTATATTATCATGTAAGAAATGAGTCACCAGTCTAGGTTCGATACAGGATGCTTGGGGCTGGTGCACTGGGATGACCCAGAGAGATGGTAAGCGGAGGGAGGTGGGAGCGGGGTTCAGGATTGGGAACACGTGTACACCTGTGGTGGATTCATGTTTTGTATGGCAAAACCAATACAGTATTGTAAAGTAAAATAAACAAAAACAAACAAATGGGACCTAATCAAACATACAAGCTTTTGCACAGCAAAGGAAACCATAGCAAAATAAAAAGACAACCTATGGAATGGGAGAAAATATTTACCAATGATGCAACAGATAAGGGCTTAGTCTCCAAAATACATAAACAGCTCATACATCTCAACAACAAAAAATCAAACAACCCAATTGAAAAATGGGAAGAAGACCTTAATAGACATTTTTTCCAAAGAAGACATACAGATGTCCAATAGGCACATCACAAGATGGTCAACATCACTAATTATTAGAGAGATGACAGATTAAAACTATAATGAGGTAACACTTCACACCAATCAGAATGGCCATCATTAAAAAAACCTACAAATAACAAATGTTGAGAAAAGGGAACCCTCCTATACTGTTGGTGGGAATGTAAGTTGGTACAGCCACTA
Organism: Neotragus pygmaeus; assembly: GCA_006410875.1. Lineage (NCBI taxonomy): Eukaryota > Metazoa > Chordata > Mammalia > Artiodactyla > Bovidae > Neotragus > Neotragus pygmaeus. The sequence continues at coordinate 1,051,685 of SJYV01051512.1, read as the reverse complement.
TGGTAAACAGTGTGAAAGTTCCTCAGAAAACTAAAAATAGAACTAGCAAATGATCCAGCAACTCCACTTAAGGGCATGAAGAAAAACCTATAATTCAAAAAGATACATGTACCCCTACGTTCATAGCAGCACCATTTATAATAGCCAAGATATGGAAACAACTTCAACGTCCATCAACAAATAAATGAATAAAGAAGATGTGGTACCTATATAAAATGGAATCTTGCTCAACCATAAAAATAATATTAATATCATTTACAGCTAGATGGAACTAGAGATTATCATACTGAGTGAAGAAAGTCAAAATGACACCACTTTTATATGGAATCTAAAATATGGTACAAATGAAACTATCTATCTACAAAACAGAAACAGACTCACAGACACAGATCAGACTGTGGTTGCCAAGGAGGAAGGAGAGGGATGGACTGGGAGTTTGGGGTTGGTAGATGCAAACCATTACATTTAGAATGGATAAACAACAAGGACCTATTGTAACAGTCTCCTGGGACAAACCATAATGGAAAAGAACATAGAAAAGAATGTATATATGTGTACAGTTGAGTCACTTTGCTGTAATACAGAAATTAGCACAAAATTGTAAATCAACTATACTTCAGTAAAAAAAACAGAACATAAAAAAGATCTGGAGTGTCTATTTGGGGATAGCATGATACTGAGACCTAAAAACAAATTCAGAGTTGGGCCAAGGTGATGTGCCAGGTTGTACCAAAGAAATCTTACACTTGGATCATTTTCATTAGCATCAATGAGCTAATATATTTTCACTAAATTTTTTGTAAAGGGCATTATATGGATTGAAGGAGGCTGAATAAAAAACTCTTGAGACAAAACCAACACATTTTTCTGGGATAGGGGCAAGCAGGATGTGATGTCAACATGAGACTGAACTCTAAGTCTGATGATAGCTTGCAGAGTATAGCACTGACCAATGTCTAGCTGGCTCAGGGACTTCGAAGAACTGTAGGATGGTGCAGAGGCTTCCAGGTGGCACTAGTGGTCAAGAACCCACCTGCCAAATGCAAGAGATACAAGAGATCTGGGTTGGGAAGATCCCCCGCAGGAGGGCATGGCAACTCACTCTAGTATTCTCGACTGGAGAATCCCATGGACAGAGGAACCTGGCAGGCTGCAGTCCATGGGGTCACAAAGAGTCGGACATGACTAGAGTGACTTAACACGCATGCACGCATGCAGGATGGTGCACAGCTTGACTTCTACTGTCAAAGCATCAACAGCTGGCCACTGGGTCCAAGGACAATGTAGCCCTGAATGTAGGGAGCCTAACGGCTACAGGTGATGACACATAAGTCTGCCAGACAGCTGCTGTTAAGTGTGAGAAGAAACAAGATAATCTCAAGTGCGATGAACAAGGGAAACTTCAAATGACATAGCCGAGCTATGGGCAGCCCAGGACACAAGTGAGGCTGGCAGAAGAGTAGGGTGTACTGGAATTCCAGGGGACGGCAGCTCTTTTTGAATAATGACTTCCGGCTGACAGCAATGATAAGATGCCCAGTCACAAAAGGCACAGGGTCTTGGTGAACAGGAATTGCAGCCACAAGGCCATGTGTAAATAACCATTGATCATACAGTAGGTATTGTATTTCTGATTTCTGTACACTTTCACAATACACTCCCCACTTTTCCAACGGAGGCTATTCAGGTTTTATTCATCTTCATGCATCCCCCCCACCTCTTTTTTTTTTTTTTTAAATTTCTTGGCTGTACCATGCAGTATGCAGGATCCTAGTTCCCCAACCAGTGATCACACTTGTGGCCCCTGCAGTGGAAGTGTGGAGTCTTAACCACTGAGCTGCCAGGAAAGTCCCCACGTTTCCATTTTTGAAACATTTCCCTAATTATTTGTTTTTATGGAACATCAATCTGACACAAGACTTAAACTGAAACAGATGCTGAAGCAATGCCTACATGTAAAAATCATTTCTGTCACATGATGGAGCCTGTCGATGAAGCACCGTGATGCCTGGTGGTGACTGGCTGCTGCACACAGGTGCTCTGTGTTGATGAGAACTCAGATGCTATCCTGCTTTATACCGAATACTGGCTGACTTTTAGACTGTCGGGCTTCCCTTGTGGCTCAGCTGGTAAATAATCCACCTGCAATGCAGTATTCTGGCCTGGAGAAGTCCTTGGGGTCTCAAAGAATTGGACATGACTGAGCGACTTTCACTTTAAACTGTCTCCTCATTCAGGTGGTGCACATCTTAAGAGTTGAAATCTTGGATATGGCTGTATGTATGTGCCTCCCACCCCTGTCCCCAGCAGTACAGGCAATTTCTGATCTCACATTTCTCCTCTGACTTGCTTCTACCCCTACTGCCTTCCTCCTCACTGACCACTCTCAGGCCTGTCCCTCTCCTTGGCTAGGGCCAAGTTATATAACAAAGAAGACTGTTTCTGGTTGATTCCTAAGGGGAGATTTTATTCTCTTGTATAATCTGTGTGCATGCTCAGTTGCTCAGTCGTGTTTGACTCTTTGCTTCCCAGGTGACACAGTGGTGAAGAACCTGCCTGCCAATGCAGGATATGTAAGAGATGTGGGTTCGATTCCTGGGTTGGGAAGATTCCCTGGAGGAGGAAATGGCAACCTACTCCAGTATCCTTGCCTGGTGGATTCCATGGACAGAGGAGCCCGGTTGACCGATAATCCACAGAGTCGCAAAGAGTTGGACACGACTGAGCGACTTAGCATGCACATACTTAGGGTATAACCATACAAGGTAGAAAGATTTATCCAGGGTGTGTTTATGGATAAAGAATAAAGCGAAAAGGATGCTTTCGGATTACGATCTTAAGTTCTCTCTTCACTCCCTACGTTCTGCCTGAGTGGTTAGGAGCAGTTTGAATCTACCAGCCTGTGAATGTTCTGTGAATTGAACTATTAACTCTAGGATGTGCTCCCCATTTCCTTGTCAGGAGTGAATTTGGTGCATGAGATAATTGACAATGTTGAAGCAGAAAGTGAAATCACTGATAATTTTTTTAGAGTAAAATTTCCTAGTAAAAATATAAACTCCTTTCCCAGCATGATCCAATCTCTGCCCTCTCCTCTCCTATAGCCTTGACAGTCATCTGCTTTCCTCACTAGCTCTGGTCAAGTGGGCCACCCTCCTGTTCTTCCCTCATGCCCAGTCCATAGCTATCAGGGACTTGCTCTTGCTGATTCCCAGATCTCTCCATGGCTTGCTCACTCATCCAGTAGAATATGCCTCCATCCCTCTACTCCTTCAGCTTTCTTTGCTTTTCCCCATCAGTTTAATTACGTCTCATTTGTTTATTTTTGTATTTATTTCTTTTGCCTAAGGAGACTTATCCAAGAAAATATTGCTACAATTTATGTCCAAGAGTGTTCCACCTATGTTCTCTTCTAGGATTTTTGTGATTTCAGATCTTACATTTAGGTAAACCATTTTGAGTCATTTTTGTATATGGTGTAAGGGAATGTTCTAATCTCATTGTTTTACATGTAGTGGTCCAGTTTTCATGGCACCACGTGTTGAAGAGATTGACTTTTCTCCATTATATATTATCTCCTTTGTCATAGATCAGTTGACCATAGGTACATGATTTTATATCTGGGCACTCTGTTACATTGGTCTATATGTCTGGTTTTGTACTAATACCATGCTGTTTTAATTACTGTACTTTAATTTTTAATTTTGTAGTATAGTCTGAAGACTGGGAGGGTCATACCTCCAGTTTTGGAGGTACATGAGTTTTGTGGTCCCATATAAATTTTAGGATTATTTGTTCTAGTTCTGTGAAAAATATCCTGGGTATTTTGATATGGAATGCATTAAATCTGTAGACTGCTTTGGGTAGTATGGCCATTTTAATAATATTAATTCTTCCAATCCAAGAGCACAGGATATCTTTCCATGACTGTAGAATCATCTTCAGTTTCCTTCATTGGGGTTTTATAGTTTTCAAAGCATAGGTCTTTCACCTCTTTGGTTACTTTATTCCTAGGTATGGCAAATGTTTTTTTTTTTTGGACGCAAGTGTAAACATGTTTTTTAAAACTTTTCTTGTTCTGATATTTAATTTTTAGTGATAGAAATGCAACATATTTCTGTATATTAATCTTGTATCTTGCAACCTTGCTGAATCCATTTATTAGTTCTAATAGTTTGGGGATGGAGACTTTAGGGTTGTTTATATTGAGGATCATGTCACCTGCAAATAACGACAGTTTTACCTTTCCTTTCCAATTTGGATAGCTTTTATTTCTTTTTCTTGCCTGACTGCTGTTGCTACGATTTCCATTACTATGTTAAACAGAAGCAGTGAGAGCGGGCATTCTTGTCATGTTCCTGAATTTAGCAGGAAAGCTTTTAGCTTTTCATTATTGAGTATATTGTTGGCTATGAGTCTGCTGTAAGTAGCCTTTATTATGTTGAGATATGTTCCCTCTATACCCACTTTGATGTCAGTTTTTATCATGAATGTTGAATTCTGTTGAATGCTTTTTTTTGCCTCTACTAAGATGATCACGTGGTTTTCCTCATCATTCCCTAACATGGCTTCCCTTACATAGTTATTTGTCAGTTTCCAGTGATAAAATGCAAATTCTAGGAGAGCAAGGATTGTCTGACTTGTTCTTAGAGCCTAGAACAGTGTCTGGCACACAGCAGGCTTTCAACAGATGCTAGCTGAATAAATGTAGAGGCTACAATGGAGGATACAGAGGAAGAAAAGTTTTCTGCCATTGCTCCACTTTTTGCAATGTCAGAGGTAAGGAATATTGAGGTAAAAGGTGAAGTGGCTTCTGCCATCCTAGACTTCATGTTAACACTTAACAAGGTGAAACCACTCAAGACATTTTCCAAATGAGAGATCACTTAGATGAGCAGCAACCCAGTAAAGCAGGCTGTGACTGAAAAGGCAGGGGTTTTGGAGGCAATCCATTTTCTTTCTGAATTCCAGCTTTTTCTCTCATTAGGTGTGTGATCAGAGAAGATTACTGCTCAAGTTTCATTCTCTGAAAATGGGGATAATAATACCTATCTTTTAGGACTTGTGTCAGGATTTGAAGAAATGATGTAGAAGAACTACTGCAATGATTTTGACTTGTGGGAACAAGAACTAATATGTATCACATGTTTCTGGTGGGAGGAGAGTGGAATGGGAGCCAGGCAGGGCGGTGTAGGTGTAGGATGGGGCAACATATGGTTGGGGCAAAGAGGATGGAGAGAGTGGGAAGACTGCCCTGTGACTGGCCTCATGAGATTATGACATCACTGAAATCAACAGATTTTAAGGGACAAGAACAAGGAGTCTCCCTGACATTGAGGTTTAACATTTCCCCATGTCGAATGCTACTTGGGAGTTTCAGAAGGTTTTCCCTCCATTCTGCCCCACCCCACCATGAGTAACCTCATGGGAATGAAGAATCTATTCATTTGTTTCCAAGTTCCCACTTACAACTTTGCCTATATCTGCCCACTTTTTAAAATGTAAATTCCTCCTGTCACCATGGATTTCAAAATCTACTCCTTGAGACTCACTGACACAAAGAGAAGAGGAAGGCCAGCTCAGAGTGGAAGAATTCTACTTTCCGCTTCTGTTTCTTTGCAAAGGTAACCTGTGGTCAGGCTTCCAGGGGTGGCGCGCACACAGTCAGAGCCCTTAACATTGGTGTATCCAGACTGTTACTCGGAAAGAAAATGCTAAGACTCTGTTCCAGGGTATTTTAGCCCTTCCAAATTTTACTAAACACACTATTAATTCTCTTTCACTTTCTCCTTCTTTATTTGTCGCAACCAAGGCACAGAGAAACCTTCTTCATCAAGTTTATCTCCTCCCTTTCCCATTCTGGCCTCCTTGTCACCTCTCTTCAAGGCTCACTGTTTTGGAGAAAGAAGTGATGTTGACCTGTGGCTTTGCCTGGTCACAAAGCCCAGGGTCATGCGATGAATTGTGTTGAAGAAGCCTTGCCCTTGGAGCCATATTTGGCTTTGCCTTAACTTTGTGCTTGAAAATGAGATTACATGAGATGTTGGCACTTTGGCCTGGTTTGTGGCATCAATATGCTGCCAGTCAATGCAAGCCTTCTTAACTTCTGAGCTGACAAGGCTTTTTAGTGCCCTAACAAACAGGATTTATTTGGATTAAAATTTATCACTAGGAATGGAAAACTGATAGTTTTGCCAGTGTTAATAGCCAAGACTTCCAAGGTCCTGCTGAACTTAAATTTATCCTTAGTTCTCCAACAGATGGTCGGCTATATCCTATACATTCCACCAGGCAGATATAAATATATGTATTTTCTTTCTATGACAACTTCAATGTAATTTGATTATATATCTTTGTGTGACAATTACAAATACTTTTATAAGACATTGTAGTTGTCCAAATAATACATTTTTTTGGAACTTGGGGTACTTACTTAGAATATAAAAGAATGTTACCAAATAGCCTCACATTTAATTATGTTGTGTTAGGTTGAAAATTACATCATCTATTGGAATTATAGCAACACCTATTGAACATTATTTAAGATATTTGGTTATCATCTATATCCTTGGTCATGGTTTATGTATCTTATAAAATTGAGCATAATTCCCCCACATTTTTGTCCCTCAGGGTAATCTTTGTACCCCAAGCCCATTGTCTCTTAACTCTTCTTTTTAATTTGCTGAAAAAATGTGGGGAATGATTTGGTAATACAACTGTATAATGCAGATAGTATTGGTTTAGATTGTACACAATGACCAACTACTGAAAAAAAGATAATCTGTTCTGACTCAAGACAGGTAGGTGTCTTCAGATAATATGATATATAAGACCAGATTTATAAAACCAAACAAAATAGATTATTTGCTATTCGTTTCATAAGGCTTCTTTCCTAAAGGAATAATCCCAGGATTTCTTTAGGTAACAACTTCCCCAGGTACACTGGAAGTATGTTTCCATTTTCAACACAAAACATTTCACTTATATGGGACATTCCAATGATGTGTCTAGGATCAAAAACGATGGAGAGATCTTTTTGATGTGCACCATCAGGTTAAGCAGCTAATTTAGCAAATGCTTATTAATATGACAGCCATTATACTACGAAATGAAATTTTACAGAATGAAAGCAGTCAGTGCATTGTGCAGTAGAAACTTTCTACCAGCTAAATCCCACTTTCTTTTTTTTTGTAACAAAATGTGTTAGTTTACTAACCCTACTTTTGTCATACACTGGCCACCTCTTTAATATCTAGAGACTAGATACTATAAAATTAGGACCCATTTGTAAAGTATACACATATACCTATACAGTAAAGTTAAATGAAGCACATTTAACATATGGTAAGCTGAAATGTTCCAGCATGCTAGCAAAACCTCTTTTGCAATCTTCACTCTCACCTTCCTTAACCCAATGAAAAAGCACAGAGTACACTGTTCAGAGAGGTTTAACAATTTCATTTCCAATGACAGTATTTCCCATAAGTTTTTTAAGGCTACTTACAAGAAGCATTATTCTACCCCTTCTATTTTTACATGCATCAAGCACTTCTAAATACCTAGAAAGATTAGATATTTCATATAAGAATTTACTTGTCCACTATGTACATAGGAAGCTAAAGAGCCTCTTGATGAAAGTGAAAGAGGAGAGTGAGAAGCTGGCTTAAAATTCAACACTCAAAAAACAAAGATCATGGTATCTGGTCCCATCACTTCATGGCAAATAGATGGAAACAATGGAAACAGTGACAGACTTTATTTTGGGGGGCTCCAAAATCACTGCAGATGGTGACTGCAGCCATGAAATTAAAAGACACCTGTTCCTTGGAAGAAAAGCTATGACCAACCTAGACAGCCTATTAAAAATCAGAGACATTACTTTGCCAACAAAGGTCCATATAGTTAAGGGTATGGTTTTTCCAGTAGTCATATATGGATGTGAGAAAGTGAAAGTCACTCAGGAGTGTCCAACTCTTTGTGACCCCATGGACTGTAGTCCATGGAATTCTTCAGGCCAGAATACTGGAGTGGGTAGCAGGTCCCTTCTCTAGAACATCTTCTCAACCCAGGGATCAAATCCAGGTCTCCCACATTGTGGGTGGATTCTTTACCAGTTGGGCCACCAGGGAAGTGATGTGAGATCTGAGATGTGAGATGTGAGGATGGATGTGAGGACTGGACCAAAAAGAAAGATGAGCACCAAGAATTATGCTTTTTAACTGTGGTGTTGAGAAGACTCTCGAGAGTCCCTTGGATTGCAAGGAGTTCAAATCAATCAATTCTTAAGGAAATCAATCCTGAATATGCATTGGAAGGACTGATGCTAAAGCTGAAGCTCCAGTACTTTGGCCACTTGATTCGAAGAGCTGACTCATTAGAAAAGACCCTGATGCTGGGAAGGATGGAAAGCAGGAGGAGAAGGGGACGACAGAGGATGAGATGGTTGGATGGCATCACGGACTCGATGGACATGAGTTTGAGCAAGCTCTGGGAGACGGTGAGGGACAGGGAAGCTTGGCGTGTGCAGTCCATGAGGTCACAAAGACTTGGACATGATTGAGTGAATGAACAACAATACGTACACAGCACTGTTAAACAAAATTGTACAGTGTAACGATGGCTATAATCTGAGGCATCTTCTAAATACGAGCATTTTGGCCTGAACCATTTCCTCCCTTGCTTCCTTGTAGCCACCACCACTCCACTTTGCTGTCTATAAAGTGTATATAAAGGACAAATGAGTCCTAATTTACAACAGCTAGTCTCTCTATATGTTAAAGAGGTTGCCAGAGTATCGCAAAAACAGGGTTAGTAAATAATCACATCTTGTACATTTTGTGTTAACAGTTTCTAGGAAAGATTGTCTTCTGAAAATTTGAGCATTGGAGCCCTCTGGGTTGGTGGAAGCGGGGACAGAAGAGAAGAGTTTTAGGCTCTGAAGACACTTTCAGATTATAATTGGTACGTGTATGCAGTTTATTCAAGATTGCTCTGTATATAGTGGACAAATTAAGTCCTTATTTGAAACATCTAGTCCATCTAGATGTTTAGAAGTGTCCGAAGTATGTCAAATGTAGAGGTAGTGAAATATCACTTTGTAAATATCTTTTTGCTCAGCTTTATAGGAAGTACTGTCTTTGGGAATGTTAAATGTTAAACTATCTCTGTGAGCAGCATACTGTTGTCTATACTTGTTCAGTGGTTTGGAGGAGGTGGGGGGTGGGGGAAGAATCACAAAAGATAATATGCTAGTACATTTGCACCTGGAAATTTTCAGACGAAACCATTTTTGTATGTTATGTGCATTTTGTTTTGTTGTGTATATAGTGTATATAATGGTCAAATGAGTCCTAATTTTGTGACATGTAGTCTCCAGATGTTAAAGAGGTTGCCAGTGTATGACAAAGTAGTTAGTAAAATTAGCACATTTTTGCACACTTTGTGTTGAAATTCATAGGAATGCTTGTCTTCTGGAAATGATTTTTGGTATGAATTTGTTCAACCACCTCTAAGCGTTACAAATCCCTTTTTTAAATACAGCATCTTCTGTGCTATTTGCTGCCTGAGTCATAGCATCCCCATCTTATCACACAGAATCCCATTATAATAAATAAGCTTGAGACGGGTGGAACAAGGTAGTGAGATGTTTCTAATATGCCCCACTTCCAAGTGGCCCAGGATCCTGCAAATGAAGGCACTGCATTTCCAGCAAGGCTCTCGGCTGTGGTCAGAGCGCTGAAGCACCATCACACAGGCTGAGTCCCATGCAGCTGTGCGGGACACTGCATGGAGCGGGGTGCCTGTCACCTGCTCCAGTTCAACAGCCCTGGACAGGCTCTCTCTCAGAGCTGGTCACTGGCTATATATCTCCAGCCTGAGCTGGAGATCAAACCTAGAGCTCACAAGGATGTGGTCTCTCTCTCTCAAAAACAAAACAACTTATATAGTGCTTTTGTAGCCTAAACATCAACACAACATTTTAGAGAACAAGTTTTCTCATCCTATGACCCCTCAGGCATTTCTCTGGTTAGTGTCTAGCACACAAGCCCAACAAACACTCAGAAATTTGGGGCTAGATACACATATGGAAGAATGTGGGAAGATGTTTCACTATCATCACTCCCTCATCTTCACAGATCACAGTCTTGTGGTGAAGGGGCTTCTGAAAGTCGATGAAGCTATGAGCCAGGCTGTGCAGGGCAACCCAAGACAGACGGGTCATGGAGGAGAGTTCTGACAAAACGTGGTCCACAGGAGGAGGAAATGCAAATTACTTCAGTATTCTTGCCATGAGAACCCCATGAACAGTATGAACATGCAAAAAGATATGACACCAGAAGATGAGCCCCCCCAGGTCAGAAGGTGTCCAATATGCTACTGGGGAAGAGCAGAGGGCAATTACTAATAGCTCCAGAAAGAATGAAGCGGTTGGGCCAAAGCGGAAACTATGCTCAATCGTGCATGCCTCTGGTGGTGAAAGTAAAACCCGATGCTGTAAGAACAATACGGCATACGTGAATCTGAGCAAACTTCGGGAGCACAGTGAACGACAGAGGAGCCTGGTGTGCTGCATGCAGTCCATGGGGCTGCAAAGTGTCAGACATGACTTGGCAGCTGAACAGCAACAACTCTACCTGTTATTTTTACTTAGTTGCTGGTTACTTATATTTTTATTTGGTGTCTCATCAGACCCTTTTGCTCTCCTACAGTGCTGCCAGGACTCCTTTAAACCATCATAATAAATTCTTCTCCTGCTCAAACACCATCATTTTCTACCCTACTGCAGTGAAACTTTTTGCTTTCTTGATGTAACATTAAAAAAGCTCAACTACTAGAGATGTCCCTGGTGGTCCAGTGGTTAAGAACCTGTCTTCCAGTGCAGAGGACATGGCTGATTGGGAACTAAGATCCCACGTGACTCGGAGTAGCTAAGCCCATGTACCAAAACTAGAGAGCTTGTACTCCAGAGCCTGGAGAGAAAGCCCTGCCCTGTGATGCAAGTGAAGACCCAGTGCAGCAAAAAATAAAAGAGGCCCAACTACTAGGCAGCTATTTTTCCTAGTCCTCGTCAGTACCATACTATAGTCGAAAGAATGCATAAGTGGGAAACAAAAGATAGGGAACATACTGGCAGCCAATCTTGGGTGAATACTTCTGTTCTCTGATCCTCTCTTGGAAGAGGAACTCCTGAGTTGGCCTGGAAAGTTGGACTAGTTATTGCAGCCCTTAGATTCTCTAAGCTTATGCTTTATCATATCAACTCCTACTTAGGACTGTGGGCAAAATATTGGTACAGATCCGAAAGGAAAAGTGAAGGAGAAACCACTAAAAACATTATAAAAATTGGTACTACTGCAATCACATAGTACTTTACATAGTTCACTGCTCTAAACGGTTGTTTTAAATAGTTCACATGAACCCCGTGAAGGGCACCCCAAGACAAAACTAAAAGGAAATTAAGGTTCATCACTGTCATTGCTTAACCAGTGCCACACGAACGATGAATAAGTCAGAACTAGAACACAGACTTTTGATTCTCAGGGGCCCAAGACCCTTTCGCTGGGGATCATGAGATATTAGGATCCTTTTCATGATCTTATCCTACATATTGCTCTAAGTATGCAGGTGCCTCTCAAATGCTTGAAGTTAGACTTAAAAACTAACTTGCGATAAATGAAATTTGTACTCTGACAACTTAAGGATAACATGTCCTCCAGAACAAAGCAAGACCCACGGTTAATGAATCAATGAAATTAACTCATCTAAAGGCAACTTTGACTACTGCCAGGAAGAAAGTTAGCTTGGGACAAAGTGGGCAGAAAGCATCCATCACAATGGGCTTGTGTGCCACTCCCTCACCTAGGCTCCATGTGGTCCATGGGAAGAGGAAACGAGAGCAGCAGGAATAATAATAACTTAGAACGAAAAATGTAATGGTCTGGGTCCTGTCATATTTATATTCATTATTTCACTGCAGTTAAAAGCAGCTCCAGCACTTCCCTGCTGGTCCACTGGTTGAGAATCTGCCTGCCAATGCAGGAGACATGGGTTCAGTCCCTGGTATGGGAAGATTTCACGTGCCTTGGAGCAACAGAGCCCATGTGCTGCAACTACTGAAGCCCGGGCACCCTAGAGCCTGAGACCCGAGACAGAAGAAGCCACCTCAGTGACAAGCCGGTGCACCACAACTAGAGTAGCTCTCACTCACTGCAACTAGAGAAAGTCCACGTGCAGCAGCGAAGACCCAGAGCAGACGTGGACAAATAAAAGGAACGCCACTACCCTCGTTCTTTTCCCTTGTCTGCTTAATTTTTCCCTGTAGCATCCATCACCACCTAGCGTACTGTGATATTTATTGATGTTGTTGATGGCCTGCTGTTAGAGCATAAATTTCATGAACGTAGGGATTTTCCTCTGTTCTGTTTACTGCTCCTTCCCCAGTGCCTAAAATAACGCTCAGTTCATTATAAGTACTAATAAATACTTGGTAATGAATAAACGAATGAGCTTTGATAACCCTAAGCTAGGTACTAGTTCTCTCTCATTTCACAGAGAAGCAGACAGAGTGATTACTTCCCAAGGTCACAGAGCGAGTAGGTGGTAGAGCCAGGACTCATCCGCGGGACTCAAGCTCTCATTTACAATCCAGTCTACAGCTGCATGCAGTGATGAGGCAGGATCAGTTTATCTCAGATTGACCCACTAAACATTCAAATCATGCATCCAACTAGCTCCCTTTGCTTGGAACCTCTGCTCATTAAGCAACCTTCAGATTACAATCTGACCTCAGGAAAAAAAAAAAATTACACTGACCGGCTAGTATGTATACCTGTTCTGCTTGGAAATTATAATTTATCTTGTTAAATCAATGCCTAGGTGTTCTGATTTCTCTACAGCTCTGTCTTTGGACTCTGATTAGTACACTCCCACCCCAATTCATTCTGTGTGTCCTGATGGCACTGAGGATCTGAGGCTGGGAAGTTGAGCACAGGATCTAGAAGTTTCATCACATGGGAAAGGACCTGTGTGGAGCTCTGTCCCTGAGACACCATCTGGTGACCTGCTGTAGGTCAGCCTCTCCAGGTGGTGGCCCCACATCACTGCATTCACATTTGATTTGGGATAAAGCATTTTCAGCAAAGCAGTCGTCTAACTACAGTTAACTGATACAACTTGGAAATGACAGTGACGAACAGGAATCATGAAAGAACGCTTACTGATCTCAAGCTAAGAGAACAAAAGCAAGCTACAACTTTATTGCAGTTTCCAAGCAAGGTTAAGGCGATGGCACTCCACTCCAGTACTCTTGCCTGGGAAATCCCATGGACAGAGGAGCCTGGTAGGCTGCAGTCCATGGGGTCGCGAAGAGTCGGACATGACTGAATGACTTCACTTTCACTTTTCACTTTCATGCATTGGAGAAGGAAGTGGCAACCCACTCCAGTGTTCTTGCCTGGAGAATCCCAGGGATGGGGGAGCCTGGTGGGCTGCTGTCTATGGGGTTGCACAGATTTAGACACGACTGAAACGACTTAACACTAGTAACAGTTAACAGCAAGGTTAAACTGGAAACTCTAAGGAAGTCAGACAATTTTCATGCTTAAACACAAAGGACTTCAGGAAAGGAAAATGAACAATGTCACTATATATAGAATGTAAATTAAATTTAAAGCTCAGTAATTCCCATAGCCTGAGTACCTAACAATATTTTTAATATAAGAGTAAGACATTGTACATTCCCCAATCATGCAAGGATTCAAGAAAGGGCTCCTACAACTTTAATTATAGGAATCATTTTAAAAAATGAAACTGTTTCATTTTTCTTGACACACTGTATCCCCAGACTTAAGATATGGGAATTCAGAGGTAATAGATCAGAATTTTCATTAAGCACATATGACATTCTTGAAACATAAGATCGTTCATGCCCGTTTACCATTATATACATATATGGGTTACAGCTTTAAATCCTAAAATAAATGAGTTCATCTGTGCATTTATTCTAGAAAGCGAGAAGCAGAAAAGAAGTTCTCTAAGGAAAATAAATTGTGAAAAATATTTATCTACTACTTAGAGGAAAAAAAATGTTTTAATTAAAAGGGAAATCTATCACCTAAAGAATTTAAATAAACTTAAAAAACACTTCATCTGATTAAGATGATGTTAAGTGATGAGGGCAGATAAAGAAAGCAGAGCACCGACGGACTGATGCTTTTGAATTGTGCTGGAGAAGGCACAAGAGTTCATTGGACAGCAAGATCTGAAACCAGTCAATCTTAAAGAAAATCAGCCCTGAATACTCATTGGAAGGATTGATGCTGAAGCTGAACCTTCAATACTTTGGTTACCTGATGCAAATGGCCAACTCACTGGAAAAGACCCAGATGCTGGGAAAGACTGAAGGCAAAAGGAGACGAGGGTGACAGAGTATAAGACAGTTGGATAGCATCACCAATCAACGGACATAAACGTGGGCCAACTCTGCGAGATGGTGAGGGACAGGGAGGCTTGGAGTGATACAGTCCATGGGGTAGCAAATAGTTGGACAGGACTTGGCAACTGAATGACAACAAGGAGTACAGGTACAGGAGTGAGTGGGCAAGAAGCAATCTGCCACAGACACTGGCCCCATGCTGCTGCCTGCATAGAAACCATTTCGGAGTAGAGTATTTTTAGGTAATATTGCATTATTCTTGCATGTTAGCCAATGTACCATGAAAACTACAAATTATATTAAACTAGAAAATAAAGATAATAGAGGATTTCTTTAAAAAGACATCAGAAGAGAAATCTATTTTAAATTAATTGCCAGTTAAATTTCTTCTTTCTGACCGCTGACAAGTTTTCAGTATTTATGCAACAGTTATTCTTATTTTCCTACATTAGGTGGACTTTTATGAAATGGTTTAGTCTGCTTTCCTTGTTCTCTTTGCAAACTTTAAAGACATTGTGTGATGCAGAAAATGTAGTTTCTGCTGGTTTAATGGCTAATTACAGCAACAAGCAAGGAAACGGGAAAATCCAACTAAATTGCAAATAAGTCATGAAAGGCTTTGTGAGCTCTAACTACAATTTCACACCCGGTTGCAAATGTTTTACACTCTGTTTTTAAATAAAACCTTTGTCGACAGTTCTTTTTGTTAATTTTAGTTTGATATTTCTATGTTTATTAGGTACCAGGGTTTCACAGAAAGTAGCTTTGGATTGTGCTTATGCTTTTCGTTAGCAAGGATGTCTTTATCAGGATCCACTCAACTACAGTCCTATCTCTGCTCTATCTCCAAATAAGATGCATTCTTCTTCTGGTGTTGGACTAACTCAAATACTATCTACCGTGTTCTTCTCCACTATTGTTTCAGAATTTCTTCAGCTAAGAATACTAAAGAAAAATGTAAGTTTCTATAAGACTGTCCCTCTTCCTTTGCACACCCCTATTTACATTCATGGCAGGAGGGAAGCATGCATTTATCTGGGAGAGTGTATTTTACTTGAATGTTTCCTTTTGAGAAACAGCAAAAAAAACAAAACAAAACAAAAAAAACATAAAAACCAATCTATTGAACAGTCACTTCTGGAAAGGATACCCATATTGACAGTTGCCATAACCATAGAAAAGAAAAGTCATTTTGTAAGAATGCATTTTCAAGCTCTATGAAGTCAACAGTCTATTTTCTCACAGTGAATACAAAAGAGCAATGAAAACTCATCCATATATCATTTTAAATTAGGACTGATTAAAACATTAAAAAATGGATAGTTAACTGTGGGCACTAAAGATTATTAAAAATATAACTCGAAAGATAAGCAGACTGTGTCACGTAGCCAAATTCATCCCCCCCCAAAAAAAATAAATAAAAATATCAACTTCAAAATCGCCTCCAAATCCCCAAACTATAATGCAATTCTTGATCTACTGAACTTTGTGGAGTGGCTATAGAGGCATCTATTATACATAGACAGGATGTACCTAATTTACAACACTAGATATATATTTTTATATCTGAAGGCCTTTTGAGGCAATTGTGTAAAATACCATAACAAGGATTGTTGGAAATATTGAATGATTTCATACTGTAAAAATAACATTAATGTCACTTTAAATTTAACAAAATGGTTCCTTACTTTTCCATATACATTTTAACCATCTTCTTCACAAACTTCTTCAATAAATACTGCACAAAAACAGCATTTCACACTTCGTGCCATAGATGCCATTTGCCAACTGATGGATTTCCTTCTGTGTAGCTCACCTGGCTTCTATATATTATATATTTTCTCCTTTATTAAAGATGATGTAATCTTAGCTTCTATCACATTTATATCCACAAAGCCTACTGAGAGAGATGCAAAGATGAAGATGGGAAAGGAGAAGATTTCACAAAGCAGGTTTGCAACCAAATATAAAAATCTGATAAAAACTCATAAGGAAGATGCAGAAGAGTGATAAAACAATATTATATAAAAAGAAGAAATGTGAAACAAACTAAGACATATACCTGGAAAAAACTACGAATGAGCAGTAGGAAACAAATTATTTATTCTGAAAAGATAATGTACTGTGATTTGATCAGATCAAATACTTTATGTATTGCCAGATGGAGAAATTGCATTCACAGGTGTTAGCCCATGTTTCTATCACTGTTTATATCTAGACAGTGCCTTGTCTTTCTCTGATGATATAAACTAATTTCTCTTCCTTCTTAGGCAGTGCTTTATCTGAGAAAGAGTAAGACAGAAAAGAGATGCTGACATGAGCACTGAGCTAAATCTGACTCCACCTTCAGCTACATTTTTGCTGCCATTTCTCTGCACAGACCAGAATTAGCCATGATAATCATAACCATGATTAGAAATTAAGCTTTTCAGTAACTGCTTATATTCTACAAAGAAAATTTAGTTGGGGCTATAGGACTACCTGGTGACTATTTGAATGATCAGACTCTTATGAGAAAGAGAGCACCACTGCTTTTCTTCCATTTTTGGTCCACCTCTGGATTCCATGTCTCTCAAGACCTGTGGCTTTGTTTATAAAACCAAAGCATATCAGGGCTTGAAGATTTTCTGATAGACTTAATTCAGTTCAGTTCAGTCTCTCAGTCATGTCCAACTCTTTGTGACCCCACAGACGGCAGCATGCCAGGCCTCCTGTCCATCACCAACCTCTGGATCCACTCAACTACAAACCCATGTCCATTGTGTCGGTGATGCCAGCCAACCATCTCATCCTCTGTTGTCCCCTTCTCTTCCTGCCCTCAATCTTTCCCAGCATCAGGATCTTTTCCAGTGAGTCAGCTCTTCGCATTAGGGGGCGAAAATACTGGAGTTTCAGCTTCCACATTAGTCCTCCCAATGAACACCCAGGACTAATCTCCTTTAGGATGGACTGGTTGGATCTGCTTGCAGTCCAAGGGACTCTCAAAAGTCTTCTCCAACACCACAGTTCAAAAGTATCGATTCTTCAGGGCTCAGCTTTCTATATAGTCCAACCCTCACATCCATACATGACCACTGGAAAAACCATGGCCTTGACTAGATGGACCTTTGTTGGCAAAGCAATGTCTCTGCTTTTGAATATGCTGACTAGGTTGGTCATAACTTTCCTTCCAAGGAGTAAGCGTCTTTTAATTTCATGGCTACAATCACCATCCACAGTGATTGTGAAGCCCAGAAAAATAAAGTCAGCCACTGTTTCTACCATTTCCCCATCTTTTTGCTGTGAAGTGATGGGACTGGATGCCATGATCTTAGTTTTCTGAATGTCGATCTTTAAGCCAACTTTTTCACTCTCCTCTTTCACTTTCATCAAGAGGCTCTTTAGTTCTTCTTCACTTTCTGCCATAAGGGTGGTGTCCTCTGCATATCTGAAGTTATTGATATTTTTCCCGGCAATCTTGATTCCAGCTTATGCTTCTTCCAGCGTTTCTCATGATGTACTCTGCATAGAAGTTANAAAAAAGAAAAAAAATAAAAAAAAAAAAAAGGGGAAAAAAAACAAGAAACAAGAAATTAGAAGTTATCAAAGAAAAAAAAAAAAAAAACCCCAACTAAATTAAATCAGAGGGTTATCTTGCTTGATATTCCAAAACAAAGACATTTGTAAGTATTTCTGGGCTGAAAACAGCTTACAAAATTATAACTAAAATAACCAGGAAGAAAGAAAGGTAATTTAAAAAAAAGTGTAAAGCTACTACTATAATGGGTACTTTAACATATGTTTTTTAATCTTTAACAGATCAAGCAGACAAAGATACAGAGAATTTGTCTATTATTAATAATTAATAAACCTGGCTTAATAGAGATATTAAACACGTATCCTATAAATTCTGAATATACATTCTGGTCCAAAAATCATAAGAATGATAGTGACTTTTTAGAAGTCTCTATCTAGATAACTGTATATCAGTGCTCTCTTCGGTAGCACACATACATTGGAATGATACAGAGAAGACTAGCATGGCTCCTGCATAAGGATGACTTGCAAATTTGTGAATCATTCTGTATTTTTGGGGGTGACCTAGAGGTATGAGATGGGGGTGTGTGGGAGGTTTAAGAGAGAGGGGATATATGTATACATACAACTGATTTGGGCTTCACTGGTGGCTCAGATGGAAAAGAATCCGCCTGCAGTGCAGGAGACCTGGGTTCGATCTCTGGGTTGGGAAGATACCCTGGAGAAGGGAACGGCAACCCACTCCAGTATTCTTGCCTGGAAAATTCCATGGAGAGAGGAGCCTGNCAGATGGAAAAGAATCCGCCTGCAGTGCAGGAGACCTGGGTTCGATCTCTGGGTTGGGAAGATACCCTGGAGAAGGGAACGGCAACCCACTCCAGTATTCTTGCCTGGAAAATTCCATGGAGAGAGGAGCCTGGTGGACTACAGTGCATGGGGTAGCAAAGAGTCAGACACAACTGAGCAACTAAGCACAACAACACAGCTTACTCGCTTCATTGTACAGCAGAAAGTAACACAACACTGTAAAGCAATTATACACCAATAAAGAATAGGTATGTTAAAAAATAACCGTAAGTCAAAGGGGGAATCAAAATTGCTAATAAATGAAAGGCAACATCAATTATCATGCTACATATTAAACATATATGAAATGGACTAGATTAAAAAGTCCTCAAACACAAAGAAGAATTCTAGGAGGTAGAAAGCTGGGAAGAGTATTGCTTACACCCTAACAACAACAGCAATCACCAGATAAACCATAAAATGGTAACTTTTACTGGACCCATCAGAGAACTGAGGTCACAGAGCAATCAAAGAGCTAAAATCTAAGGAAACTCAGATGCCAACACTTAAGAGGTGGAACATGAGCACATGATTACCTGTGGCAGAACACAAAAGAATGAAACATTGGGCACTACAGAAGAAGGTAAGAAGAATTCACACAAAACTTTTCAGTGAATTTCTAAAGGCAAAGTGTGGGCTACATGAGAGTATGGGACTCCTGGGAGTCGCAGATACAAGGGAAATTCACACCTCTCATGCTCACAGGAAAGACTGACTATTTCTGTCCACAGGGCTTTCTCAATGATCCTGACCCTCCTCTCCATGACATTCAAAACTCTTCCTTGTATCTTTGGTGGGTCTTGGGCAGGAGATAGTATAATGAACCTCTCACAGTGGTAGAACACTTCTAAAGATTTGGGGCCAGATCATTTCCTGACCTCCCATATGGCAACAGAGTTTGCAAACTGTCTCTAATTGAGGCTGGACCAGGACAACACAGGATCCCCACTGGTTTCACCACTAGACTAGCCAAGCCTAGTACCAGACAACAGATTACTGCTAGGGAGGAGCAAGAGTGCATCAAGAAAATCCTGAGGTACAAGTACACTGGGAAGTCTCAAAGCTGCAGGTGAAGCAGGAATATTAAAAAAAAACAAAAAACAAAAAACCAAACTTCTGGAAACTTAGCCTCTTCCTAAGCAAAATGTTTTGAAGCTGAAGGTACACTGAAGGCAAAATATAGCAACCAAAAATGATCTCAAACTCAAATACTAAGTAAATTGACTCAGATCTCCACACTAATGGCTTAGGAAATAAAGAAATGTGCATACTTCCAGGAAAAGAAAATCATATTTATATCATGGTATTACGTACTATCCCAATTCCCAAGAAGGGCAGTACTTCAGTACATTCAGTACATTAGAACATTAAAACCACCAGACAAGTGCACTCATCTCCCACGCTAGTATAAGGTTATGCTCAAAATCGTCCAAGCTAGGCTTCAGCATTACATGAATAGAGAACTTTCAGATGTTCAAGTTGGGCTTAGAAAAGGCAGAGGAACCAGAGATCAAACTGCCAACATTCGCTGGATCATAGAGAAAGCAAGGGAATTCCAGAAAAACACCTACTTCTGCTTCATTGACTACACTAAAGTCTTTGACTGTGTGGATCATAACAAACTGTGGAAAACTCTTCGAGAGATGGATATACCAGGCCATCTTACTCGTCTCCTGAAAAACCTGTATGTGGGTCAGAACAGTTAGAACCCTTATGGAAAAACTGACTGGTTCAGGATTGAGAAAGGGAGTACAACAAGGTTGTTTATTGTGACCTTGTTTATTTAACCTATACTCAGAGCATATCATGTGAAATGCCAGGCTGTATGAGTTGCAAGCTAGGATCAAGATTGCTGGGAGAAATATCAACAATCTCAGATATGCAGATGATATCACTCTAATGGCAGAAAGTGAAGAGGAACTAAAGAGACTCTTGATGAGGGTGAAGGAGGAGAGTGAAAAAGTTGGCTTAAAACTCAATATTAAAAAAAACTAAGATCATGGCATTTCGTCCCACCATTTTGTCCCTAATAGAAGGGGAAAGGGTGGAGGCAGAGGACAGATTTCCTCTCCCAGCTCTGAAATCACTGTGTATGGTGACTGCAGTCATGAAATTAGAAGACGATTTCTTCTTGTCTGGAAAGCTATGACAAACCTAGACAATGTGTTAAAAAGCAAAGATATCATTTTGCTGACCAAAAGTTGGTTTAGTCAAGGCTATGGTCTTTCCAGTAGTCACGTATGGATGTGAGAGCTGGACAATAAAGAAGGCATAGTGCCAAAGAATTGATGCTTTTGAACTGTGGTGCTGGAGAAGACTCTTGAGAGTCCCTTGGAAGGCAAGGAGATCAAACCAGTCAATCCTAAAGGAAATAAACCCTGAATATTCTCTAGGACTGATGCTGAAGCTGAAGCTCCAATACTTTGGCCACCTGATGCAAAGAATTGACTCACTGGAAAAGATCCTGATTCTGGGGAAGACTGAAGGCAGAAGGAGAAGAAAGCGACGGAGGATGAGATGGTTGGATATCACTGATTCAATGGACATGAACTTGGGCAAACTGCAGGAGATGATGAGGGACAGACAGGGAAGCCTGGGGTGCTGCAGTCCATGGGGATGCAAAGAGTTGGACACGACTTGGTGACTCAACAACAAACTACACACTATATTACATACAAGTATGCAATAAAAATTATGAGACACATGAAAAGAAACAAGAAAATAAAGTACTGTTAACAGACAAAGCAGTTATCTAAAACAGAATCACAAAAAAACAGATATTAGAATGAACTGACAATTTAAATGTAAGGTATATCAGTTAAAGTCTTGAGTAAAAAAAATGGATGGCATATATGAACAGATACGGAATTCCAGAAGAAATATAAAAATCATAAGAAATAATCAAATGGAAATTCTAGAAATAAAAAATACAATAAGAGAGTTGAAGAATGCCTGTGACAGACACATTATAGACTCAATATAGCCAAGAAAGAATCAAGGAACTCAGAGACAGAGTAATAGAAGTTACTCAAATGTAAACACAAAGAGAAAAAGGGTGTAAAAAACCAGAACAGAGTATTTAGGAGCTGTGAAAAAATATCAAGTGGTCTAATATATATGTAATTAGAATCTCAGAAGAATGAAATGTAATTAAAGGGGAAAAGAGAAACATTTGAAGACAAGTTAGGCAAGAATTTTCAGAAAACAGTAAAAAATATAAACTAGAGAAATAAGAAACTCAGAAATCACAAACAGGATAAATACTACCCCCCAAAATCACACTTAGACACATCATTCAAACTGCTAAAAAACAGACAAAAAGAGAAAAATCTTGAAGGCTGTGAGACAAAAAAAATTACAGAGAAACAAAGATTAAAAAATTATAGCAGACATTCATAAACTATGTAATACAGAAAACAATGGAGTGAGATCTTCAGTGTTGAAAGAAATAAAAGCTGTCAACCAGGATTCAACAACCGATGAAACAACCTTTTAAACTGAAGAGAAAAAAAAAAAAAAACCTTCCAGAAAACAGACTTTATTTTTTTAGAGTAGTTTTAGGTTCACAGCAAAACTGACCAGAAAGTACAGAGTTCCTAGACATTCTCTGCCCTTACACATGCACAACCTCTCTCACTACTAACATATTGTACCTCAGTGGTGCAAATTTTTTTACATTGCAATTTTTTTACAAGTGCAAAAATTGATGAACCTAAACTGATATACTGGAGAAGGCAATGGCACCGCACTCCAGTACTCTTGCCTGGAAAATCCCATGGACAGAGGAGCCTGGTGGACTGCAGTCCATGGAGTCGCTGAGGGTCGGACACGACTGAGCGACTTCATTTTCATTTTTCACTTTCATGCATTGGGGAAGGAAATGGCAACCCACTCCAGTGTTCTTGCCTGGAGAATCCCAGGGACGGGGGAGCCTGGTGGGCTGCCGTCTATGGGGTCGCACAGAGTCGGACACGATTGAAGCAACTTAGCAGCAGCAGCAGCAGCAAACTGATATACCTGGCGTGCTGCCATTCATGGGGTCACAAAGAGTCGGACACGACTGAGCAACTGAACTGAACTGAACTGAAACTGATATACATCATTATCACCTGAAGTCCACAAATTACATTATGGTTGACTCTTGGTGTTATGGGTTTTTTTGGTGCCTCAGTGGTAAGCAATTTGCCTACGAATGCAGGGGACGCGAATTCTTTCTCTGGGACAGGAAGATCCTCTGGAAAAAGAAATGGCAACCCACTCCAGTATTCTTGCCTGGGAAATCCCATGGACAGAGAAGCCTGGTGGGCTTCAGTACATGCAGTCACAGAGAGTTGGAAAAGACTAAACAACAACTTGGTGGTTGTACATTCCATGGGTTTGGACAAATATAATGACATGCATTCACCATTACAGTATCATATTAAATGGATCACTACCCTAGAAACCCTCTGTGCTTTGCCTATTCATCCCTCCTTCCCCCATTTCCTAGCAACTACTCATCTTCTGTCTTCATAAGTTTTGATTTTCCCTGAATTCTATGTAGTTGCAGTCATACATTATATGCTGCTGCTGCTGCTAAGTCGCTTCAGTCATGTCCGACTCTGTACGACCCCATAGATGGCAGCCTACCAGGCTTCCCCGTCCCTGGGATTCTCCAGGCAAGAACACTGGAGTGGGTTGCCATTTCCTTCTCCAATATATTAAAGTGGAAAGTGAAAATGAAGTTGCTCAGTCGTGTCCAACCCTCAGTGACCCCATGGACTGCAGCCTTCCAGGCTCCTCCATCCATGGGATTTTCCAGGCAAGAGTACTGGTGTGGGGTGCCATTGCCTTCTCTGCATACATCATATAGCCTTCTCAAATTGGCTTCTTTCTTTATTTTAATATAAATTTATTTATTTTAATTGGAGGTTAATTACTTTACAATATTGCATTGGTTCCGCCACACACATCAACATGAATCTGCCACGGGTGTACACTTGTTCCCCATCCTGAACTCCTCTCCCTTCTCCCTTCCCATACCATCCCTCTGGGTCGTCTCAGTGAACCAGCCCCAAGCTTCTTTCAGTTAGCAATACACATTTAAGATGCCATCATGTCTTTTCATGACTTGATAGCTCATTTCTTTCTGGTCCTAAAGTAATAGCCCACGGTCCGGATGTGCCATAGTTTATCAATTCATCTACTAAAGGACATCTTGGTTCCTTCCAAATTTTGGCAATTATGAATTAAGTTGTTATAAATGTTTATGTGCATGTTTTTTTGTGAACATAAGGTTTAACTTATTTGGGTAAAAATCAAGGAGTTGTGATTACTGAGTGATACAGTAAGACTTTATTTACTGAGTGATACAGTAAGACTGTTTATTTTTTAAGAAACTGCTGAACTGTTTCCCAATGTGGCTGTAAAGTCATTACTGATGTAGTAAAGATTAATACCTACTGTATTTGATACTGCTTTCCATTTGTTTTCCTTGTTCTTTTTCCCTG
Source organism: Neotragus pygmaeus (assembly GCA_006410875.1). Classification (NCBI taxonomy): domain Eukaryota; kingdom Metazoa; phylum Chordata; class Mammalia; order Artiodactyla; family Bovidae; genus Neotragus; species Neotragus pygmaeus. The sequence goes on along the minus strand of SJYV01051512.1, from coordinate 1,027,400 downwards.
ATTTTTGTCTTCCCCTCTTTTCCACCTTCTGCAGTTTTACTTGAGCATTGTATATAATTCCATTTTCTCTTCTTTCTCAGAATTCAATTAAATTATTGTTCAGTCACTAAGTCGTGTCTGACTTTTTGTGATTCCATGAATTGCAGTACACCAGGCTTCCCTGTCCTTCACTATCTCCCTGAGTTTGCTCAAACCCATTGAGTCACAGTTGATGTCATCCAACCATCTCAACCTCTGTTGTCTCCTTCTCCTCCTGCCCTCAGTCTTTCCCAGCATCAGGGTCTTTTCCAATGAATCGGCTCTTCCCATTAGGTAGCCAAAATATTGGAGCTTTTGTATCAGTCCTTCCAGTTAATATTCAGGGTTGATTTCCTTAAGGACTGACTGGTTTGATCTCCTTGCTGTCCAAGGGCTTCTCAAGAGTCTTCTCCAGCACCACAGTCTGAAGGCATCAATGCTTTGGTGCCCTGCCTTCTTTATGGTCCAACTTTCACAGCCCTACATGACAACTAGAAAAGCCATAGCTTTGACTTTACTGACCTTTGTCAGCAAAGTGATGTCTCTGATTTTTGATATACTGTCTAGGTTTGTTATAACTTTTCTTCCCTTTGGTTGAGCATTAGGATTTTCTCTTTATTTTTTAATTGGAGGAAAATTGCTTTGCAATGTGTTAGTTTTTGCCATACAACAACATGAATCAGTCATAACTATATATGTATCCCCTCCCTCTTGAGCCTCCCTCCCTTCCCCTCAACTCACCCCTCTAGGTCATCACAGAGTGCTAGGCTGCCCTCCCTGTTTTATATAGCAACTTTCCACTAGCTATCTATTTTACGCATGATCATGTATGTATGTTGATGATACTTTTCTCAATTAGTCCCACCCTCTCCCCCTGCTGTGCACACAAGTCCATTCTCTACATCTGTGTCTCCATTCCTTGCAAATAAATACATAAATACCATTTTTCTGGATTCCATATATATGGAATATACATGATATTTGTTTTTCTCTGACTTACTTGACTCTGTATAACAGGCTCTAGGTTCATTCACCTCACTACCAGTGACTCAAATTCATTTCTTTTTATGGCTGAGTAATACGCCATTGTATATATGTACCACATCTTATTTATCCATTCATCTGTCAGTGGACATCTAGGTTGCTTCCATGTCCTGGCTATTGTAAATAGTGCTGCAATGAACACTGGGGTAATGGGTCTTTTAGAATTGTGGTTTTCTCAGGGTATGGGACCCAGTGATGGGCTTGCTGGGTCATATGGTAGATTTATTCCTAGGTTTTTAAGGAATCTCCATACTGTTCTCCATATTATCAGTTTACATTCCCTCCAACAGTGCAGGAAGGTCTCTTTTTCTCCACATCCTCTCCAGCATTTATTGTTTGTAGATTTTTTGATGATGGCCATTCTGACTGGTATGAAGTGATACCTCATTGTGGTTTTGATCTGCATTTCTCTAATAATGAGTGATGTTGAGCATTTTCTTATGTGCCAGCTGCATGTGCTCTTTGGAGAAATGCCTGTTTTGGTCTTCTGTCCATTTTTTGATTGGTTTGTTTTTCTGATATTGAGCTGTATGAGCTGCTTATATATTTTGGAGATTAATCCTCATCAGTTTCATTTGCAATTACATTTACAATTAACCCAAATCCACTTTCAAATAATACTATACCACCTACAGTATTACTTTTTCTTCTGCCTTCTTTCAAGATTTTTTTATCTTTGATTTTCTAAAGTTTGAATATGATATACCTAAGTGTAGGTATTTTTCAGTATTTACCATGCTCATCATTCTCTGAGTTTCCTGTATCTATGGTTTGGTATTTGAAACTAACTTGAGGAAGTTCTTAGTCATTAATGCTTCATATATTTCTTTTGCTCCTTTCTCTCTTCTTTCGGAACTCTGATAATGTGTTATTTAGACCTTTCGTAGTTGTCCCACAGTTCCTGGATATTCTACTATTTTTAAAGACCTTTTTCCTCTTTGCTTTTCATTTTGGGATGTTTCTGTTAACACACCTTTAAGCTCACTGTTTCTTCCCTTGTCTGTCTCCAGTATCCTGATAAGCCTATTTAAGGCATTCTTGATTTTTGTTACAGAGTTTTTTAACTTCTAGCATTTTCTTTTGATTCTTTACTTAGAGTCTCCACATCTCTGCTTTTACTACCCATCTGGTTTACGTGTTTTCCATTTCTTCCTCTAGAACCCTTTACATATTAATCACAGTTGTTCTAAATTTACAGTCTGATAAGCCTAACATGTCTAACATATCTCGATCTGGCTCTGATGTTCGCTCTGTCTCTGCAAACTTTTTTCCTCCTCCTCCTAGTATACTTTATAATCTTCTGTTGAAAGGACATGAAGGACAGAGAAATGAGGTCACAGGGCAAACCTCTGTATCATAAATTGTAACAACAGACAGGTAGAGCAGAAATCCACCTCCATGAGAATGAATACTGGGATAGAAAGGTCTTAACTGTGATTAATAAGATCCTAGAGGCTCAGTATGGAAACGATTGAGAGATAAAAAACTCCAGGGGGATCCTAGTCATGAGAGAACTCTCATACTTTCATGAGTTTTATCTCTGGCATCCCTGCCAGGTTCTCACAGGAAAGAACACAGAAAAATCCCCTCGTGCTTCAGGCAGGAGTAGAGAAAAGAGAATTGTTTTGAATTATACTAGAGCATTCTGGTTTTAACAAGGCCTGCTGTCAAGAGAATCTACTTTATCATGTGAGAAGGCCTTTAGCAATACAGTGGAGAGAGTGGAAGCACTTTATAATTCCATGATTAGGTCTCAGTCTTTTGGTGATCCTGTGCCTGTGGACTGTCAGCTTCACCAGTGTTTCTTAGTTCCCCCACCCCCTTAGGTGGGAGAGGATGGATAGAGGGGACTGAAGTTGGTATTTCCTCTCCCCTACATGGAAGGTTAGAAAGAACTAGAGTTGGGTATTTCCCTCACCTCAGGTTAGTTAGATTCCGATAAAACCCCAGCTCTGGTAAAGCAGATTCTCTTGACAGCAGGCCTTGTTTTTCTCATTGTTATTGTATAGGCACACAAGGGATTTCTGGGTATTAATTTTATATCCTGAAACTTTACTATATTCATTGATTAGTAATTTTCTGGCAGTACCTTTTTCTACGTAGAGGATTGTGTCATCTGCAAATAGTGAGTTTTACATCTTCTTTTCCAATCTGTTCGTTTTATTTCTTTTTCTTCTCTGATTGCTGTGATTAGGACTTCCAAAACTACGTTGAATAGTACTGGTGAAAGTGAGCACCCTTGTCTTGTTCCTGATTTCAGAGGAAATGTTTTCAATTTTTCACCATTGAGGATAATGTTTGCTGTGGGTTTGCTGTATATGGCATCTATTATGTTGAGGTATGTTCCTTCTATGCCTGCTTTCTGGAGCGTTTTCATCATAAATTGGTGTTTAATTTTGTGAAAGTCTTTCTCTGCATCTACTGAGATAATCATATGGTTTTTATCTTTCAATTTGTTAATATGGTGTATCACATTGACTGCTTTGGAAATATTGAAAAATCTTTGCATCTCTGGAATAAAGCCCACTTGGTCATGATGTATGACCTTTTTAATATGTTGTTGGATTCTGTTTGCTAGAATTTTGTTGAGGATATTTGCATCTATGTTCATCAGTGATATTGGCCTGTAGTTTTCTTTTTTTGTGGCATCTTTTTCTGGTTTTGGTATTAGGGTGATGGTGGCCTCATAGAATGAGTTTGGGAGTTTACCTTCCTCTGAAATTTCCTGGAAGGGTTTGAGTAGGATAGGTGTTAGCTCATCTCTATAAATTTTTGATAGAATTCACCTGTGAAGCCATCTGGTCCTGGGCTTCTGCTTGTTGGAATTTTTATTACAGTTTTTATTTCTGTGCTTGTGATTGGTCTGTTCAGTTTTTCTGTTTCTTCCTGGTTCAGTTTTGGAAGGTTATACTTTTCTAAGAAATTTTCCATTTCTTCCAAATTGTCCATTTTATTGGCATATAGTTGCTCATAGTGGTCTCTTACAATCTTTTATATTTCTGTATTGTCTATTATGATTTCTCCATTTTCATTTCTAATTTTATTGACTTGGTTCTTATCCCTCTTTTCTTGATGAGTCTGGCTAACAGTTTGTCTAATTTATCTTCTCAAAGAACCAGCTTTTAGTTTTGTTGATCTTTGCTATAGTCTCCTTCATTTCTTTTACATTTATTTCGGTGATTTTTATGACTTCTTTCCTCTTACTAACTTTGGAGTTGTTCTATTCCTCTTTTTCTAGGTAATTTAGGTGTAAAATTAGGTTGTTTATTTGATGTTTCTCTTGTTTCTTGAGGTAGGCTTGTATTGCTATGAATCTCCCTGTTAACACTGCTTTTATTGAATCCCATAGGTTTTGGGTTGTCATGTTTTCATTTTCATTTGTTTCTATGCCTATTTTGACTTCCTTTTTTAATACTTCTGTGATCTGTTGATTCCAGCTTGTGTTTCTTCCAGTCCAGCATTTCTCATGATGTACTCTGCATATAAGTTAAATAAGCAAGGTGACAATATACAGCCTTGACGTACTCCTTTTCCTATTTGGAACCAGTCTGTTCCATGTCCAGTTCTAACTGTTGCTTCCTGACCTGCATACAGATTTCTCAAGAGACAGGTCAGGTGGTCTGGTATTCCCATCTCTCTCAGCATTTTCCACAGTTTATTGTGNTGTCCAGTTCTAACTGTTGCTTCCTGACCTGCATACAGATTTCTCAAGAGGCAAGTCAGGTGGTCTGGTATTCCCATATCTTTCAGAATTTTCCACAGTTTATTGTGATCCACACAAAGAATATTGGAAATTGGAATACTGGAAAATTGAAAATTGGAATACTCAGTCTTTCCAATGAGTATTCAGGACTGATTTCCTTTAGGATTGCCTAGTTTGGTCTCCTTGCTGTCCAAAGGACTCTCAAGAGTCGTCTTTAATATCACAGTTCAAAAGCATCAATCAGTGCTCAGCTTTCTTTATGGTCTAACTCTCACATCCATACATGACTTCTAGAAAAACCATAGCTTTGACTAGATGGACCTTTGTTGGCAAAGTAATGTCTCTGCTTTTTAATATTCTGTCTAGGTTGGTCATAGCTTTTCTTCCAAGGAGCCAGTGTCTTTTAATTTCATGGTTGTAATCACCATCTACAGTGATTTTAGAGTCCAAGAAAATAAAGTCTGTTACTGTTTCTATTATTTCCCCATTTTTTTGCCATAAAGTGATGGGACCGGATGTCATGATCTTCATTTTTTGAATATTGAGTTTTAAGCCAGCTTTTTCACTCTCTTCTTTTACTTTCATCAAGAGGACATGGTAGGTAGTAGTTACTGAACAAATAAATTGACTATTCCCTGATCTCTAAGAGGAACATGGTGCTGAATGCAAAAAGAATTTGAACATTAAAACTCTTAAGAATGCTATGAATCTGTCAAACAGTATTTAAATAGCCACATTATTCGAAAAGCATCTATTTCTGCTTCACTGACTACACTAAAGCCTCTATGGTCACAACAAACTGTGGAAAATTTTTAAAAGAGATGCGATTACCAGACCATCTTACCTGTTTCCTAAGAAACCTGTATGCAGATTTAGAAGCAACAGTTAGAACTGGACATGGAACAATGAACTGGTTCCAAATTGGGAAAGGAGTATGACAAGGCTGTATATTGTCACCCTACTTATTTAACGTACATGTAGAGTACATCATGTGAAATGCCAGGCTGGCTGAATCACAAGCTAGAATCAAGATTGCTGAGAGAAGTATCAACAACCTCATATATGCAGATGATACCACTCTAATAGCAGAGAGTGAAAAGGAACTAAAGAGCCTCTTGATGAGAGTGAAAGAGAAGAGTAAAAAAGCTGGTTTAAAACTCAGCATTCAAAAAATTAAGATCATAGCATCTGGTTCCATCACATCATGGCAAATAGAGGGGAACAGGTGGAAACAGTGATAGATTTTCTTTTCTTAGGCTCCAAAATCACTGCAGACAGTGACTGCAGCCATTAAATGAAATGACACTTTCTCCTTAGAAGAAAAGCTATGACAAAGCTAGACAGCATATTAAAAAGCAGAGACATCACTATGCTGACAAAGGTCCCTATAATCAAAGCTATGGTTTTTCTAGTAGTCATGTATGGATGTGAGAGTTGGACCATAAAGAAGGCTGAGTGCCAAAGAATTGATGCTTTCGATTTGTGGTGTTGGAGAAGACTCTTGACCTTGGACTGCAAGGAGGTCAAACAAGTCAATCCTAAAGGAAGTCAACCCTGAATATTCACTGGAAGAACTTATGTTGAAGCTGAAGCTCCAATACTTTGGCCACCTGATGTGAAGAATTGACTCATTGGAAAAGACCCTGATGCTGGGAAAGATTTGAGGGCAAAAGGAGAATGGGGCAAGAGAGGATGAGATGGTTAGAAAGCATCACTGACTCAATGGACATGAATTTGAGCAAACTCCGGGAGATAGTGAAGGACAGGAAGCCTGGAGTATTGCAGTCCTTAGGGTTGCAAAGAGTCGGACATGACTTAGTGACTGAAAAACAGTATTATTTTAAGAGGCCATGTTTTAAGTAGAAGCAGAGTGATCGAATATTTGTTGACCAGTGACTAGGAGTCAGACACCATTTTAGGTACAAGGATGGATGTGATTTTGTTGAATACATACAGGAATCATGGTAAAGTGGAGTAGGATCGCCATTTATAGGTGAGGAAACAAGATTCAGAGCTGGGGCAAATTATCTCAGATGCTATTGTTTCAGAACACCTTGATCTCTAAATCCTCATAAAAGTAACTGATTGCACAGACATGACATTAAGTGACTCATCTTTGAAATCCAAGTGCTGAATCATTTTTTTAAATTCAGCCATTATTTTTCAGGAATTCCCTTAGATAAAACTAGTCCAAAATCCTATGGAAACTAGCTTGCCTGATAACCTTACCTAACATAAATGTAGTGTTTCAGCTTAATTGCTGTCTTGACTAATTACTCATATGGGGTATAGGCTATGCTGGTCTATTAAAAACCATTAGATAGAAGCTGTGTGGCTTTACGGTATATAGTTCTCATTCCCACAACTTACATTTTTATGGCATCTGTTACTCTCTGGAAGAAAGCCAGAATTTCTGAGCAAAATGTATCAGTCCTAACAATGTGGACATTATTATTCCAGAAAGCCAACTGAGAATTGAACAAGATCTTACGGTAATGACCAGAACTGGGAAACAAGAATTTTCTTCAGCACAGCAGGAAGAAGTCTTTTTATTAAGGTTAAGAGAATCAGAGATATGAACATCCCTTTATAAGATTCAAATAAATACCTGAGGATGGGTCATAATTCAAGTAGGTTTCAAACAGGCTTAGATTGAATGAAACCCAAATAGCTTTGCTCTAAACATTTGAGTTTGCAGCATAATTCTATCCTGAAACTTACTAATCAATGTTGGGTTATAAGATAGGCACAAACTGACCAAAACACTGCTAAGTTTGCTGGCCAATGAAAAACTAAATTTGTTTTTTGGTGCCCTCCTACCAAAATTATTTTTCTCTTTTCTGGGTTCACTTTTTGATGAGTAAAATCTGGGTGGCAGGTTCTAGACATTACTATTATTGTTAGTTGTTTTTATCAGTATTATGTAGGTTACAGCTCTGTGTCTGTCTAAGAGCACATTCCTGTCAATTACGCACTGTGTAGTCTCCCTTGGAAAACTTGATCCAAATTTAGCTATCGAGTATATTCCATGAGGCATAAGCTTTATGGTCATTTAACAAATCTTTATGGAGTACCTACCTTATACCAGGCATTGTTCTGTGCTCTGGAAATCTCCCTCCTGTGGTAGCTGATCTTTCCTAACTCCTTGTGGGAACTGGAGACCTGTATTCTGTTTCTTACTGGACACATGCACTTAGAAACCCAAATTGTTCCTGTGCCGTTGGATACCATGAAGCAAACTGAGATTATTACACTTCCTCAGCTGGCCCCCGATGAACCGGTGGGAGTTGGGTTGGGCCTCACTGCTCAACCCACTACCCACAACTACCCAAGACTGAAAGCTCCTTCCTCTTGCCTTCAGAAAGTCTTCTGCCTGAATCTTTTCATCCTCATCATTTCTTCTCAATCCCCAGTGGCATTTCATACCAACTCCCATCACTGCTGCTAGGTAATTTTTTTCTTGCTCCATGACAGCCCCCTTGAATACATTTCCCATGCTGTCATGGAACATACTTTCTAAAATGCACACCTGACATTGTCTCTTTGGTTTAATAACTCTGAAGGGCTTCCCTTAGCTTTTAGGGTGAGGTAAAGACTTCCCTGATGGTTCAGACGGTAAAGCATCTGCCTACAATGCAGAAGACCCAGGTTCAATCCCTGGGTCGGGTAGATCTTGGAGAAAGGAATGGCAACCCACTCCAGTATTCTTGGAGAAGGAAATGGCAACCCACTCCAATGTTCTTGCCTGGAGAATCCCAGGGACGGAGAATCCTGGTGGGCTGTCGTCTCTGGGATCACAGTCGGACACGACTGAAGTGACTTAGCAGTAGTAGCAGCAGCAAAGACTTCCAAGCACACAAGGACCTTGTGATCTGGCTCCTAGTTACGTTTCCTCCTGGACAGCTTCACTCTTTCCCTAGACAGGCCGACTTGCTCCCTCCACCTGCTCTCTGCTAATTTCCTGACTCACCCGAGCATCCAGGCATGACCTTGTGAAGCCTCCTTGCCCAGGCCGTCTGCTCCACAGCAGACGCCGCTGCTGTCTTGTGCCATTATCACTCTTTTGTCAGATTCCTCTGTCTGCTGTATTTCGCCAGTGCTTCTGGAAGGAAGTTACGGTCTCTGCCGCAACCCTGAATCCCCAGGCAGCCCACTAAGCATTCAGCCTGTGAGTCTGTTTTCATTGGATGAAAAATCTTGAAATGATGAAAAAAGATTTATTGGTTTGCATTTTCAAGACATTTAGGATTATGCTTCAACTATTACAGCTTAAAAACTAAGGATTCTAATTCCTTAAAACAGCGGTCCCTGACCTTTTTGGCACCAGGGATCAGTTTTGCAGAAGACAATTTTTCCACGGACTGCGGTTGGGGTGGGGGGTTGTTTCAGGATGATTCAAGAGCATTGCATTTGTTGTGCATTTTATTTCTATTACATTAGCTCCACCTAAGATGATCAAGCATTAGGTTCTGGAGGTTGAGGACCCCTGACTTGACATACATATTGGAGAAGCAGGAAGTGCTTTCCTCCTTCCAAAGGATGCATTTTTGTTGGTGTGTGGGTTTGTTCCCCTACCTTTTCTCCAACACTGAATTTAATTTATATTTGATCTTGGTTGTTCTACCTGATTCTTCACTAAGAGATAGCAAAGCTAAAGTAAAATCATACACACAAGTCCCAGAAAAACGAGTGTTTGGGTTCTGGTTTAAGTCTTACTGACTGAGTACCTTGGATAAGTAATGAGCTTCTCTGAGTCTCAATGTACAGAAAATGAGTATAATTAAATAACATGCAAAGCTGCTGGCACACAGCATATGTAGAATTCATCTTCTTTTTCTCTGCTTATCCTTTTCCTTTAAAGATACACACTTCACCTGGAATATATCTTCCTCCATCCCTCCTGACCACATCCTCCTCATTTTTAAGGTCCAGCTCTCCTCCAAATCTTCTCTGTGCAGTTGTCCTTGGAGCCTTCAGCCAGAAAGGGCTGTCCTGTCACTGGGGCTCCAGTGCCTCAATATTTTATTCCCTTTGTTTAACAGATCTATGCTGAATGCCCACAATGTACTGGGCATTAATTTCGGGGCTGGGAATCAGCAGTGAACAAAACAGATGTGGAAAAGGCTGAGTTGTAGTGGAGAGGAACAAACTTGCTAACAAGTATAAAAACAATATTTGGTCAGATGAATATAAGTGCTCTCACGGGTAACAGGAAAGGAAGTAACTGGAACAGGGATGTCAGAGAGGGTGCCAGGCATGGAAAGAGCTAGGGGACAACTGCAAGTGGAAAGCACCCACATGCCAAGGCTCTGACCCGGCAAAAGGGTGGCATTCTCAAGGAAAAGAACAGGGTCAGTGTAATTGAACTGTCCTGGGCTAAGGAAAGTGGGAAGGAATAGGACTGGTGAAGTAAGTAAAAGGGGGGCCAGGAAGATAGCTTGCATTTTATTCTAAGTACCACTGAACAGCTTTAATAAATCAGGGGTCAGAGACTTCCCTGGTGGTCCAATGGTTAAGACTTTGTGCTTCCAATGCAGGGGACATGGGTTTGATCCCTAGTCAGGGAACTAAGATCCTATATGCTGTGCATTGTGGCAAAAAGATAAAAATAAGTAAATAAATCAGGGGGGCACTGGTATGCTTTATTCTAAGATTTCTCCAGATCCAGTGTGTCTGAACATCCACACTCTCTCTCACAGGAGTTCTGATTTGCACTATAGTTTTCTGGTGCTTGGCTTCCCTGGTGGCTCAGATGGTAAAATATCTGCCTTCAATCTAGGAGATCTGGGTTCAATCCCTGGGTCGGGAAGATGCCCCGGAGTAGGAAATGGCAACCCACTCTGGTATGCTTGCCTGGAGAAATCTGTGGACAGAGGAGCCTGGCAGGCTACAATCCATGGGATCAAAAAGAGTCAGACACTACTGAGCAATAACACTACTCTTTCCGGTGAATACAGCTGTTCTATTAGCCGGTGATTCTGTAAAGGCAGTAATGATGTTTTATTCTTGTTTCCATCAGTTCCTCATGCACAGTCTTCCCAGTAAAATGCTTGTCAAATTAAATGAAAATGTCCCGTAGCTTTTCTTACCTACCACTGTAATAATTGTAGTTGCAACCCTTCTAATCTTTGCAGGAAGCATGCCATTGCCAGCCAGCTCTGAACAAGGACAGTCCTATTTGTATTTCTCTCAGGCCTTCCTGCCATTGTAGGCTTGTCCGCTGACTTCCTGTCTTCTGGCTCAGTCACTCCTGGGCCCGGCCTGCAGGGCACATCTGTGGTCCCTCTTCTGTAGAGCGTGAGGTTTGTGCTGGAGCCCCGCCCTCAGAGGAAGCACTGCTGGTAGCTTTACATAAGGAACAGCATCACAGCACAGTACACGCAGGCTGGCCACTGCACGTCACGGACACAGCATCCCCTCCCGCTGGCCGTGCCGTTTGGGAGCTAGTTACCAGTCCTCTCTAAGCCTCAGTTTAATCCTGTGGAGAGTTGGGATAATCATAACAGACTGCCACCTAGGGCTGATCCAAGGCCTTTAAGAGATCATGCGTGTCACTCACTTAGTACAACACTGAGCACACAGCACTCATCAAATGTCAGTTTCTATGAGTCATAGCAATGCTAGTATGCAGGATTTCATTTAATCCTCATGGCATATTACTGACTATAGACAGGGTTAATATTTAGCTGGTTTGCATAGATGCAGCCTTGCTAGTTGATAAAACTATTGTAGTATTTCCCAGTTTCCAGATTACCCACTCTCTCAAGCCCTCCAAGTCCTACTCCCCTCCCCATGACCCTGCAGCCTTCTCTGCCCAGCTTCTTTCCTTGGGATCTCTGTCCGCTTCTCCACTTTGTGATCCGGCAGCTAATGGAACAGGATCCCACAGAGCAGGAGGCCTCTGAGATCCAGGCACAATTCAGCTTGTTCAACTCTCAGTGTTGACTGGCTGACTATACTTTTTTCATGGATAGGTAATGTGAAGTGCAGAAGCAATCAGGAAAAATCATGGGTCTTGCATAAGGGAATCCTAGCAAATCAGACTTCAGAATCTGAGGCCCAGGTTCCTTCTGTGACATTGAGCTTCTCCTTAGAAACTGATTAGAAAAACAAACAAGAGCCATTTTGGCTTCTTGAACTTTGAGGACTATTACCTGGACGCCAGGGGCTTTCCCGGTGGCTCAGCAGTAAAGACTCTGCCTGTAATGCAAAAGGTGTGGTTTTGATCCCTGGGTCTGGAAGACACCCCTGGAGGAGGGTATGGCAACCCACTCCAGAATTCTTGGCTGGAGACTCCCATCGACAGAGAAGCCTGGTGGGCTTACAGTCCATGCGGTTGCAAAAAGTCAGGCATGACTGAAGTGACTAAGCACGCACCTGAATTCTAGCAGGTTCAATTTCTGATTAATTCAGAAAACCAGTCAATGACAACTGAGAGCCCACACCTCATGTGCCTACCCTGGTCCTTCTTACTCATTCCACTTCCATCCGTGAATCTCATTTAAAACAATTTGGCCCAATCCTTTCACCCTCACTTCTGGTCTTTAAGATGAAGACTCTATGTACATCCACACTGTGAAATATTTACCTTTTCTATCTCTGTATTTCAAAATAAGATGAGGATTAGAAAGATGTTAAGATGTACACAAAAATGTGGTAACTCATGGACCATATGTATGAATACTAAAGAGGAAATTTTAGAGGATAGATCCCACCACAAGAATGAAATTCAGAGTTGGGAACTGAAAAAAAGATGCCTCTTAAATTGAAGACATATGTCTGGATTTAAAATGTGGACAGTAGAGGTGGCGTTCCCTTCTTAATTGTGCATTCTGAAGCTACAACCTCTAGCCTCCTGCATCCCTGGAAATGTAAACATTTTAAAAGTGTCTTATTATGTTCCAACGACTTTAAAATAGGTTTTGAAGATTGAGCAGTTTCATAATTGGCTTAATTAGATCCAATTACACAATTAGCGTGAATTGGAAATAATAGAATCAGAATGTGTAATTTCATAATTATAACACATGACAATAAAGCAGCAATTAAGTCAGCAAATGCTGCTGATGCAGAAGGGGTGCATATAAATCTTAGAAGACCTGATGTCTTTCATAAGCCCACCTCCCTCCTGAAATAGTTACTGCTCAAAAATACCGCTGAACTAAACGAGATTGATTTTGAGTTCCAGACACAGAAAAACAACATCTGGTAAATTCTTAGTTATTTTCCCTCCTTCTGGGTGACTAGATTGCTTTTCTATCTCATTAAAGGATAGCCTCTCTCTTTCTGAAGTCTTCATAGATCATGGAAGAATTCATTCTAATGGGTGAATCATGCCGAACAATCCACCACTGTGCATGCCTGCCGTCTGCCAGACCAGCAGCTTCAGGTGCACTCCTGAATGCTTTGCATGTATGGGAGGAGCTGGTCTTGGGAAATACTTAGATGACACAGGGATTAAATCACCAGTCTCTCAAATCAGCCATCTGATTTTTAATATTGCATCCGTTATACTTGGTTCAGGTGGCATACCCTTCCTGCTTTGTCTTTACCTTTTGATTTTAAAAGAAGGCAAAAGATGGTATTTGCCTAATGAGAAATTCATAGTCTAAACTCGTGCAAGCTATTTTGGTGTATCTTTCTGTAAATCATGTCCAACTACCAGAGGGCTAAGAAGAAACTGTTCATTTGTTAATTCGCTCATTATATTACGTACTCATTCAATAAACGTTTTAAGCTTCTTGAGGGTAGAGATTGTGTGTGCTAAGTTGCTTCAGTTGTGTCCAACTCTTTTGTGACCCCATGGACTGTAGCCCACCAGCTTATTCTGTCCATGGGATTTTCCAGGCAAGAATATTGGAGTGGGTTGCCATGCTCTCCTCCAGAGGATCTTCCCGACCCAGGGATCAAATACATGTCTCTTATGTCTCCTGTATCGATAGGCGGGTTCTTTACCACTAGTGCCACGTGGGAAGCCCAAGGGAAGAGATTACTTCTTGTTTAGTCTTATGTATCAAAACCACAGAAGAGCTGCTAGCATGGAAGAAACGCTGAAAGTCTATCGAGTTACTTTTAATAGATATCAACTGCTCTCTCTTACACAGAACAAAAGCTACTCTGTTCCCAGTTGTGGCCTTCAAGAAACTTAAAACTGTTTTTGTGTCAAGACAGCTATTATATTAACAAAAACATGAGTTAATTGGTACAATTATTATGGAAAACAACATGAAGGTTCCTTAAAAAACTAAAAATACGATCATATGATCAAGCAATCCCACTCCTGGGCATAGATCCAGAGAAAACGAATCTGAAAAAATACATGTACCCCAACGTTCATAGCAGCACTCTTTCAATGGCTAAGACATGGAAGTGACCTAAATGTCCACTGGCAGATGAATGGATAAAGAAGGTGTGTTATATAGACACAGTGGAATGTTATTCAGCCATAAAAAGAATGAAATAAAACCATTTGCAGCAAGATGGATGCAACTAGAGATTATCATACTGAGTAAAGTAAGTCGGACAGAGAAAGACAAATACTCTATGATATCACTTAATACATGGAATCTAAAAAGAAATGATACAAATGGACTTACCAAACAGAAATAGAGTCACATATGTAGAAAACAAATTTATGGTTACCAGAAGGGGAAAGGGGGGACAGGATAAATTGGGAGACTGGGATTAGCAGATACAAACTATATAAAATGGATAACCAATAAGAACCTATGGTATAGCACAGAGAGCTCTACTCAATACTCTGCAATGACTTATATAGAAAAAAATTTTTTTTAAGAGTGTATGTATGTGTGTGTGTGTATATAAAACTGATTCACTTTGCTGTACAGCAGAAACTAACATAATATTGTAAATCAACTGTCCAGTAAAAATTAAGAAAACAAAAAAAAAACCCATACAACTTCAGCCCCCGCAAAAGAACAAGTGAAACTGTCCCAGCTGACATCACCATGCTGTCCACAAATAATTATTAGTCAAGAGTCAAATAAGCATAAGAGCTTAAATGTGCCATACACTAAAATGAGGAACTGGTCCCCCTCAAAGCCAAGGTCATGGGGCATGGCCAGCCAGGGTCTGGGTTACCACCCAGTACACCAGAACACGTGGGCAGCTCTCTGAACAAGCAGGGTACCTGCCTTTCCGGTACCTCTGATTTCTATCTCACTGTTTGTCAAACTAAGGACTAAATATTCCCAAAGGTCCCTAACATACCTTGGCAAATGAGCAACTGAAAATCTGAAAATGTCTCCAAAATGTTACAGAAACCTCTAAAAGCCTTGAGCACTTTTTCTAATGATCTCTATTTTGTTTGTCCCTCTTCAATATCATCCCTTGGGTAATGGCAGAAGCAAAGGGGCTTAGTGATGCTCACAGGCCATTACTAGCACAGGCTACAGGACTTACCCTCCTAGGCCCTTTCCTCCTAGTGTATTGGGTTCTTTTTCATTATTTTTATTTTTCCTGCATGGTCCTTCCTTTACTGTCTCCCACTTAGTGTCCCCCAATAAACACTAGCTCAAAATATCAATCCTCTTATGAAAAATGAGAACTTGTTTGCCAGAAGAAAATATATTCCCAAAATACCTTGATCTACTCACATCTCCCATAACAATATCNGACCTAAATGTCCACTGGCAGATGAATGGATAAAGAAGGTGTGTTATATAGACACAGTGGAATGTTATTCAGCCATAAAAAGAATGAAATAAAACCATTTGCAGCAAGATGGATGCAACTAGAGATTATCATACTGAGTAAAGTAAGTCGGACAGAGAAAGACAAATACTCTATGATATCACTTAATACATGGAATCTAAAAAGAAATGATACAAATGGACTTACCAAACAGAAATAGAGTCACATATGTAGAAAACAAATTTATGGTTACCAGAAGGGGAAAGGGGGGACAGGATAAATTGGGAGACTGGGATTAGCAGATACAAACTATATAAAATGGATAACCAATAAGAACCTATGGTATAGCACAGAGAGCTCTACTCAATACTCTGCAATGACTTATATAGAAAAAAATTTTTTTTAAGAGTGTATGTGTGTGTGTGTGTGTATATAAAACTGATTCACTTTGCTGTACAGCAGAAACTAACATAATATTGTAAATCAACTGTCCAGTAAAAATTAAGAAAACAAAAAAAAAACCCATACAACTTCAGCCCCCGCAAAAGAACAAGTGAAACTGTCCCAGCTGACATCACCATGCTGTCCACAAATAATTATTAGTCAAGAGTCAAATAAGCATAAGAGCTTAAATGTGCCATACACTAAAATGAGGAACTGGTCCCCCTCAAAGCCAAGGTCATGGGGCATGGCCAGCCAGGGTCTGGGTTACCACCCAGTACACCAGAACACGTGGGCAGCTCTCTGAACAAGCAGGGTACCTGCCTTTCCGGTACCTCTGATTTCTATCTCACTGTTTGTCAAACTAAGGACTAAATATTCCCAAAGGTCCCTAACATACCTTGGCAAATGAGCAACTGAAAATCTGAAAATGTCTCCAAAATGTTACAGAAACCTCTAAAAGCCTTGAGCACTTTTTCTAATGATCTCTATTTTGTTTGTCCCTCTTCAATATCATCCCTTGGGTAATGGCAGAAGCAAAGGGGCTTAGTGATGCTCACAGGCCATTACTAGCACAGGCTACAGGACTTACCCTCCTAGGCCCTTTCCTCCTAGTGTATTGGGTTCTTTTTCATTATTTTTATTTTTCCTGCATGGTCCTTCCTTTACTGTCTCCCACTTAGTGTCCCCCAATAAACACTAGCTCAAAATATCAATCCTCTTATGAAAAATGAGAACTTGTTTGCCAGAAGAAAATATATTCCCAAAATACCTTGATCTACTCACATCTCCCATAACAATATCCCAAAAGAGTTTTGTGTTAATTCAAAGACTCAGACAGTGGATAGTTAAACAGATTGAAGCAGCGTCTGAAGGCAGGGCTGAGGAAATTTTAAGTTCCTATGAATATTTTAGAGGTTTGACCCTGTCACTGGGTGGACGTAGAGGCAAAACTGTATTTTCTAAGAATCTAATATATCAATATATTGATGTACAATATATCAATTTATTTATAATGTATGCTTTAATGCATATAAGTATAAATATTCTTTATGTGTGTTGTGTGCGTGCCAAGTTGCCTCAGTCTTATCTGACTCTTTGTGACCTTTTAGACTGAAGGCTCCTCTGTCCATGGGGTTTTCTGGGCATGAATACTGGAGTGGGTTGCCATGCACTCCTCCGGGGGATCTTCCTAATCCAGGGATTGAACCTGTGTCTTTCATGTCTCCTGCATTAGTAGGCGAGTTCTTTACCACTAGTGCTGCCTGGGAAGCCACCAAATACTCATTTTTACTTGAGCATAAAATTGATGGATCGGAGGTGAAAAAATACACAGAGGGGAGAAACAGCCCCAAACTTGGTATATTCTTATTTTTCTCATTTCACCAGAAGACAGGAAGCATTTGCTAAGGGCCCCTAGGTCCAAACTGGGCTTACTTATAGTGTAGTAGAACTCAGATGAGTTGTTTCATGAACAAATATGAGGAACTTCCTTATTTTATTTTGCATAAATCCTTGAGGGTAAAACCTATGTCCATCATGAAGAAACGAAAACTTCTTCTAAAGTTCTATTGATAAACAAGCATTTAAATCAAACTGGTAAATGTATCCCATTTTAAAGACCAAAAATTGAAGTGGTAGGAAAATGGAAGGTTTCCTACCAAGCTATTAAGAGTGATTACCTTTGACCAGGAGGAAGAGAAAAATACAGTCTTTGAAATGAGCTACAGACATGTGTCAACTTGCCATGAGCTCTAAAATCTTCTCTCTTTGGTGGATCAAGATTAGGAGGCCATGGAGCTTGGAGTAACAATTTTCCAAACTGGGTTTGTCAGCTACAGATTTTCAGAAGTTTTCCAAAAGGGCTATTTCAGTAAATGAACACTCTTAAGAGTCAAATGACTTTTTGTTTCCATCCTTCCTAAGCTTAATATCAGCCTTCCTTCTCCTGACCATTAAAATTCAGGACCAGTGCCTATTCTCTTGGATGTGCTCTGCTTGGATGAGAATGAGACATTTCATGCTTGAATAAGTTTGTGGTTCTCCTCCCTCTTGTCCTGGTTCTTGAGAGAGGAGAGGATGGACAGACACACGGAAATGTAAGTCTTAAACATTCAAGGACAAGAGCCCGGCAAAATGGTGATTTTAATATGAAAGCTAAAGATGGGTCAACAGTTTCTTGGCAGTTACGGGGATTTCCTTACCCAAGATCCAAAGGCTTGGACCTGTCTCTCTGCAACAACTGATGCTGTGAACTCTGACACTGAAAATGCTCATCTCTAGGCTTCTGACACACTTCACTTCCTGGTGCTTCTTCTACCCTTTTTATTGTCTTCTTTTTCTACGTATTTTATTTGTCTTCTTCCTTCTTCCTCAAGATGAGATCCCCCAGGTTTTGTCTCTGGCTTTCTCTTCTCCTCTCTTTATATTTCTCCTTTCTCCTGCCACTCGCTAACCTGACGGTGCCAGCTGTCTTTCCATGTGGATGATCCCAGGGAAAACTGTCAATTACTGAGTACCCACCATAAGCAAGACATTTTTTACACATCATCTCACTGATCTCACACCCATTTTCTGCCTCTCGAGTGAGGAGGCAGAGTCTCAGGGAGGCTCAAAGACTCACCCAAGATACCAAGACCACACAGCAGATCCGTGCTAGAGTCAGGGTTTGAGTTCAGATCTTTCTGGCTGTAAGATCCTACTGTTGTCACTATACCGTCTCTCCCAATGACTCAGCCTCCTGTCTTGTTTCAAAATCAACATGTCTTCCTCTCTGACTAGTTTCTCCTCCTCATAGAGACTTTCTGAAACCCATTCGCTACCTTTCTCCCAATGACCAGGCTCACAGTGTCAGGTGTC
Source organism: Neotragus pygmaeus (assembly GCA_006410875.1). NCBI lineage: Eukaryota > Metazoa > Chordata > Mammalia > Artiodactyla > Bovidae > Neotragus > Neotragus pygmaeus. The sequence goes on along the minus strand of SJYV01051512.1, from coordinate 1,008,682 downwards.
CCTGGCTCAGCTCTCAGCTTTTCACCTGCTCCTCCATGGACCCCTCCTAATCTTGTCAACTGCCAAGTACCACCTCTCACTTCGTCTTTCCCTTCCCCAAACCAGCCCACGCACCTCTGCCTGAACACTCTACTGGGCCGTATTATTCCCTTAGGTAAAAACCTCTGTGGCTTCCCTTTGCTGAAAAAAAATAATGACCAAAACCTACACGTCTTACTCAAAAGTTGGGTCATAACTTGCAGAACTTCCTTAGAAGTAAACCATGTGCTGGTGAAACCAGGCAAGGAACTATCCCCCGACTGCTTGAATGTACCATTTTGAGGCTTTTATTTAGGCTGATCCCTCTTATAGGAACTCTTAATCCAGTAGACACTCCTCATCTGCACAAACTCTACCCTCTCTCATGTATTACACATACACGCAGACACACACACATACACAGCCCTCAAATTCCTTCCACCAGCTTCTAGTTAGTTATCACTCTACATCGTTAAGCCTTCAGACTTTTCCCTTTTCCACTCTTAGGGAACTTGTTTGTTGTACTTTAGGTTTATTATTCACCTCTTCTTCTTAGGAAGCTCTAAATTCTTTGGCTTTAAGAAAAGGAATGTTTCAGACTTCAGTGTATTCTCTAAAATCTTTAGTCCAAGGGACATAATAGATGACTGATAAATATATATTAATTAAATGTAACTCAAACTTTGATAAAATATGGCAGTGTAAGGTCACATTGTATTTACTTACTTTTCTAAATTAAAAAAAAAAAATTGGCTACACCTCAAGGCATATGGGATCATAGTTCTCCAACCAGGGATGGAACCCACAAGCCTTGCATTAGGAGCATGGAGTTTTAACCGCTGGAGCAATAGGCAAGTCCCGAGGTCACATGTTAAATGAATGCTTACATGATTTTCCCCTGGTAAGCAGAAACAAAACGTTTCACACAAATAGTCTCTGAGCATCTTGAGATCAAGAATAAATGATGACTGTGAGTGTCTATTCTCAAAGTGATAACCTGTTTCCTAATTTAGAAGGAAGAGAGGGCAGAAAAGGCTACACGGAAAAAAAGAAACAATATTAGGTTCTGCCCACTGTCATATAAAAATGGAGAGAAAATAACTTACAGTAGGATGCATGTCCATAATAAAATAGGATGAAAATGCCGAATTAAAAAAACTCAATTTACATGGAGCTCTCCTATGACACATAAATATTGTCAGGTAAGGTAAAACAGTGCAATGTTAAGATGTTAGTAACTTAGTAAGATGTTAGCCTCTGAACATGTTCTTTGGTTGTTCATTATATTGTAGCTTATGCCTTCCTAAGTGGATATAAGCTCCCAGAGGGGAAGATACAGACCCGCTGTTATCTGGCTCTCCTGACACTCTGGTGTTTAAAATGTTATCCTTGGGATGGGGCTTCCCAGGTGGTGCTAGTGGTAAGGAATCCCCCTGCCAATGCAGCAGATCCAAGAGAGGAGGATTCGATACTTGGGTCAGGAAGATCCTCTGGAAGAGGGCATGGCAACCTACTCCAGTATTCTTCCCTAGAGAATCCCATGGACAGAGGGGCCTGGCGGGCTACAGTCTACAGAGTCACAAGGAGTCAAACACAACTGAAGTGATTGAGCATACACACATTCTTGGGACTCAGCATTAAAGAGGGTCTTGGCTCTTTGAAGGCCTCATTCTCAAATAATTAACACAACTTTGGAGGATGGTTTTTGAGGCAAAATCCAATATGTGGCCATGTTTGTTATAAGAATACAAGAATTTATATCAGATGCGAAGATGTGTCATTATTCAGTTACTAAGTCATATCTGACTCTTTGTGACCTCATGGACTTACAGAAGACCAGGCTTCCCTGTCCTTTACTATCTCCCAGAGTTTGCTCAAATTCATGTCCATCGAGTCAGTGACACCATCCAACCATCTCATCCTCTGTCATCCCCTTCTCCTTCTGCCTTCAATCTTTCCCAGCATCAGGGGCTTATCCAGTGACTCAGCTCTTTGCATTAGGTGGCCAAAGTACTGGAGCTTCAGCTTCAGCATCAGATGCAATGATGCTCACTAACTCAATGGACAGTGGGTTTGAGCAAACTCTGGGAGATGGTGAAGGGCAGTGAAGCCTGATGTGCTGCAGCCTATGGGGTGGCAAAGAGTTGGACATGACTTAGTGACTGAACAACAAAATGCATATCATGGATACAGCAAAGTTGCAACTCTGACTTCTCTTTAAGCCAGTTCATTTTAATTTTCTATGAAACAGAAGAAACCTTGCATTGTGGACAACCATACTCTCCATGCAATGCTACTGATCGTGCGGAGGAGTCACAAGCAACTGGACACAGCAGGATCAGGGCAAATCCATCACCAACACTGGTCAATCAATCCAAAATGTACGCTGACAAAAAGCCAATGGTGTCCCACTGGGGATGAACATTATCCCCTCCCCAAACACTCTTTAATTGCTTAAATGGTTGATTTCTGAAATTCAAGGCATTTCTTGAAGTATGAATCATGTGCCAATATGAAAGTTCCAGATTTGGGGAACTGAGACATTAGTGATGACAGGAAGCATGAGGTCAGAAGATGACAGAAAGGACTGAATTCACTGCACAGAGAATTCTCCAGGAAATACCATCTGTACATCTGAAGCTTAGATTTGGTTTGTATAACCAAGACGTCCACTAAGAACCAATGATTTAGGACAGGGGTTCTTCAATGATTGACAGTCCTATTTAAAAGTTAACAAAATGACTGCTAGAACCTTTGCATTCTGGAGGAAAGGTAGGGTAGGGAATTGGAAGCATACAGAATGCAGCATAGTCATAGATCCAAACTCTCTCCTCACTCACCACAATCATTTGAGCCACGTAACTTTCAGGTCCGGTATATTCAGTTGGGTCTTTCACCTTCACCAGGACTAGGAAGTACAAATAATGCCACATATTGTGTTCTGACTTGATGTGTTCCTCAAAAGAAACCGTTTTATTATCAAACTTGTCCCTCTCGAGTCCTGCAAAAAAAAAACCAGGAGAGACAAGGTGTGTAATGTGTCATTTAATCAGCACTCACTTTTAACATAAAAACATAATTATTATTGTGAAGAAACATTTTCTGAAAAAGCGTGGCAATTTAAAATGTTATGATTAAAAACAACGCAGTACCCAAGACCTCCAGAAAAAATGCCAGAGTTTTTCATTTCTTTCCAACTAACATTATTCCCTGTGGATCCTGGGAAAAGTAGAGTCTTATTAGAGATGCAAAATTTGCAGACAATTTAAAACGTAACCAAATAAAAACTGTCAAATTATAATAAATTGGACCTCAAGTCTAAGAAAAAGAAGTCAAAATGATTGTGCAAGAAAAAGCACACTTGCTAATAATCGGGTCAGAAAAAAAAATGCCATTTTATCCAGGAACTTGGGTAAAAAGAGAAAAAAAGGCAGCTAACAGTCATCTCTCTTCAAAACCACTTGTAATCAGCGAAGGGCAGAAGAATGTCCACAGAGATCTGTGCTCCGAATGGAATAAGGATTCACAGGATTGTCCCACCCTTAGACTACTGTGTTCCAGGCATTCTGGGGAGAGGAAGGTCTGATCAATTTCCAGGGAATATTTTTTTAGCTTCTGGAAGAACACTGAGGAGACGACCTGGGTAGTAAGATGGTTTTCTCTCAAGGTTGAAGGGCAGATGAAAGGAAATGAGTGGAGATGAAGAAAAACGTCTATGGAAAAATGAATCAGGCTGCCAAGTAAAATGGGATGTTGGGATTCAGTCTGGTTTTGCAGTTCAGATACTGGAGAAGGAATCTGGAAATTGAATTCCAAAACTGGCTACTTTCTTCCTAAACATATATATATTTTTAAGTCATCTGTCCCTTTAGGCATGAAGAAGACCCTTTAAATAATAAGATACAAAGTACATAAATCAAAAAAAGTCTGTCCCCAATGAAAGTGTGACCTTTTAAATTATATTATTGGATATTTTTACGGGAAATACCATAAAATTTAGCTGGCTGATGGTCATGCCTCGTCTTCCTTGACCTATCCTCAGCTTAGCATGCTTCAAATAAAAATCCAATCCTCTCCCCCAAACGAGCTCCACCCACGTCCTCTTTTTATTCCAGTCCTTCAGTTTTCAAGCCAAAAGTCTAGAGTCATCCTTGAATCCTCTGTCTCACATGTCACATCCAATTCATGCTGAAATTCATTTGGTACTTTTACAATTTGCCCCACCTTCACCTTCCTCTGCTGGGGCCACAAATCTGTTCTCTACCAGGCTCATGAATACCATTTTTTTCTAGATTCCATATATATGCTTTAACTATACAATACCTGTTTTTCTCTTTCTGGCTTACTTCACTCTATAAGAGGTTCTAGGTTCATCCACCTCACTACAACTGACTCAAGTCCATTCCTTTTTATGGCTGAATAATATTCCATTGTATACAGGTACCACAACTTCTTTATCCTTTCATCTGTTGATGGACATCTAGGTTGCTTCCATGTCCTGGTTATTGTAAATATTGCTGCAATGAACACTGGGGTACAAGTATCTTTTAGCATTGTGGTTTTTTCATGATATATGCCCAGGAGTGGGATTTTTGGGTCATATGTCAGATTTCTTCTTTGTTTTTTAAGGAATCCCCATACTGTTTTCCATAATGGCTGTATCAGTTTACATTCCCACTAACAGTACAGGAGGGTTCCCTTTTCTCCACATCCTCTCCAGCAATTAGTTTGTAGATTTTCTGGTGATGGCCATTCTGACTGGTATGAAGTGATACCTCATTGTAGTTTTGATCTGCATTTCTCTAATAATTGAGAAAGTAGCTCTGACATATATACAGTGTGTGTGTGTGTGTGTGTGTGTGGGTTAGTGGCTCAGTCTTGTCTGATTCTTTGTGACCCCATGGATTGTAGCTCACCATGGAATTCCTTAAGCAAGAATACTGGAGTGGGCTGCCATTCCTGACCCAGGGATTGAACCCAGGTCTTCTGAATTGTGGGTAGATTCTTCACCATCTGAGCCACCAGGGAAGCCCATATATACACTATCGTATATAAAATAGATAGTGGGAAATTACTAAATAATACAGAGAGCCCAACTGGGAGCCCTGTGATGGCCTAGAGGGGTAGGGTGAAGGGAGTGAAAGGGATATATATAATTTATGACTGATTCACGTTGTTGAATGGCAGAAACCAACACAAAATTGTAAAGCAATTTTCTACCAATTAAAATATTTTTAAAAAATTAAAAAAAAAAGAAATTATTTTGGCTGTATCTTCAACACATACCCAGAATCTGAGCCCCTCTCGCTACCTCCAAGGCTACCACTCTGGTTTGAGCCGTTACTGTCTCTCATCTGGTTAACCCAAATAACCCCAGGCCTTCTTGCTTCCATGTTACCTCTCTAAGGCCTGTTCTCAGCACAGCAGCCAGAGAGACCCTTTAAAAACCTGAGTAGGATAGTGTCTCTCCTTTGTTTTAAACCCTGCAGTGGTTCCTCATCTCAGAAAAAAGGTCAACATTCTTACAATGGCCCATGAGTAGGGTTGCCAGGGAAAATATAGGATCCACAGTTAAGCTCAAAAATTGAAAAAATAATGAGTAATTGTTGAGCTTAAATATATCCCATGCACTAGCAGCTTGCTAAACCCTATGTGATGTGGCCCTCCAGCCTTTCTAATCTTATCTCCCATCTCTTCTCCCTGGTTAACTCTCCCCAGCCACCAAGGGCTTCTCTGCTCTTCCTAGCACCCAGATCCCTGCCTCAGGGCCTTTGAACTGTTTCCTCTCCCTACAGCTCTCTTCTCTCTGATATCTCTTGGACTAACTCACTTGCCTGCTAGTTTTTCTCAAACCTCACTTTCTCAATGTGGCTTAATTTGATTGCTTTATTTAGTCTGTCCCTCCCTTTCTACTGATACTTTTGATCACTCTTAGGCTTCCCTGGTGGCTCAGAGGTTAAAGTGTCTGCCTGCAATGCAGGAGACCTGGGTTCAGTCCCTGGGTCAGGAAGACCCTCTGGAGAAGGAAATGGCAGCCCACTCCAGTATTCTTGCCTGAAGAATCCCATGGATGGAGGAGCCTGGTAGGCTACAGTCCACAGGGTCCCGAAGAGTCGGACATGACTGAGCGACTTCACTTTCACTTTCCTTTGTCTTACAGTGTTTTTCATCTCCAAACAGACTGAAAATAGCTGTATCAAAGGTGTTCAATTAAACTGGACCACAGTCTCAGGTATATAGGTAAAAATTATGGTGCAAGAAAAATCCAGCCTGCTAATTAGCACAAAAGAAAGGCATAATGTTGTATCTGGGAACTTAGATATGAGCTTATTATGTTGATTATTTACTGCATGTCCACGGGCACATATACGTGTCTCTTTTCTTCAACAATGGTCCCTGTAGTTTAGAACACTGCCTGGCACGTAGTCAGCAGTGAATAAAATATTAATTGAGTGAATTAAGAGTATATCACTAAGAACAAAACAGAATTGAAGAGATGCAGGAAAGAGTAGAATATAAGCAGAAAGCAATGAAGCAGCAGAAGTTGTAAACTGGCAGAAATCAGGAGGTAGAGCTGCAAGTAGAGAGAAGGAATTAGAATGGCCCCAGAAAAGAGAGAAAGAGGGAAGCCGAGAAAAAACTTGGGTAATAGCGTATGGTGGGGCTGCGGGTCTTGCTAACTTAAAGCACCTGGCTCTTCATGATGGCTCTTTTGCTTACTGCATTTGTTATCTTAAACTGCTCATGTATTCTTTCAATAAATGCTCATTATTTTAAGGAAAAAAAAGGGATATGTCACTAGGATTCATATAATCCTAGGATGTTCCACTAGGATGCATATAATCAAAAGCAAATAATAGCAGTATTGATGACATGGATAAATTGGAACCCTTCTATACTTCAAAAATAGTTTAGCAGTTTCTCAAAACTTGAATATAGAGTTACGATGTTACCAGCAATTCCACTCTTAGAAAAAAATGTATGTCCACACAAAAGCATATACATGAGTGTCTGTAGCAGCATTATTCATAATAGTTAAAAAGTAGAAACCCAAATGTTCATCAACTAATAAAAAGATAAACAAAGTATGGTATATCCATACAATGGATATTTTTCTGCAATAAGAAAGTACTGATGCATGCTAATATGAACCTTGAAAACATACTAAGTGAAAGAAGCAAGTCACAGATGACCACATATGATACGACTCCATTTATACGAAATGCTTAGGACAGGCAAATCTATAGTGACAGAAAGTAGATCTGTGGCAGCCTAGGGCTGAGAAGGATGGTCGGTTTGATGGGAAGGAAGGGAACAGTGATGGCCAAAGGGTAGGAGGTTTCTTTTGAGGGCAATGAAGATGTTCTAAAATTATGATGATACATGTACACCCGTGGCTGATTCATGTCAATGTATGGCAAAAACTACCACAATATTGTAAAGTAATAAATTAATTAAAAAAATAAAATTATGATGCTAGATACACAACTCTGAACATACTAAATCCACTGAAAATGTATACTTTAAATGAGTCTATCATGAAGTATGTAAATTATATCTCAACAGAGCCATTACAGAAAAACGGAGAAAATTTTAAAGTAGCTTTCTCCTAGAATCCAATTCAAACAATTACCAACCTATGTACCTGTTGCAAGGAACAAAGAACTATAAAGATAAAAAGATAATGTCTACCATCAATAAATCCATAATAGGGTAAAGGAAACAGACAAATTGTATTATATTTTAAGTGGTATAAACTATCAAGGAAACATAAAGGAGGGCAAAACGAGTTCTGACCAGATACATTTTAAAAGGTTTCAACAAGGCATAAAGTTTTAAATGTCTGACCTATGAAACATGACCTTGGCAAGTAGAGAAGAGACGATCAGTAAGAAAGGGTACTTAATTTTTACTGAGCACCTATTTATGCTGAGAACTATAAAGATGTTTAAATATCCTATAATAACAACAATAGTCAATCTGACCTTTCAGCATGTGAAAAAAGAGATTCAGAGGGATTTCATTGATCGCTCATGTTAATACCTCTACTTAGTGGAAAAGTCAGCCAATATTTAAATAAAAATATTTCTGACTCCAAATCTATGTTCTTTTGCCTCTGAGCAGAGGAAATAGCACAGCAAAACTAGAGATGAAAGCAAATGCCCTGTTTGGGGAACTGTCAATTCTGCTGGTATGGTCAGGAGGGATCACTCGGAAATGAAGATGAAACGGTACATTTGGCACAATCCCTGAAAAGTTTTACACACAAAGCTAAGGAGTCTGCACTTTATACTGAAGGCTTCTGTGTGGAGCCTAGCATACTGGGTGCTGTGCTTTCAGTAATTTCTGGTGGCAGGATTTAGAGGAAGACTGTGAGAGAAGAGGAGAGGGTGGGAGTCCAGTGGGCCAGGGCACAGGAGGAGGCATGTAACGGAGGGAAGCTGGTTGTCTTTCATCACCATTAGATCTTACTCTCTAAGCACTATATTCCATTCGTGTGGTTTCAACCAGCATCACGCTGATGATTTCTCAATCTTTATTCCCAGTACCGACCTTTCTTCTCAACTTTAGATTTTATTTCCCGCTGCTTCCTGAATAACTTTACAGGCATGTCAAACTCAACTCATCAAAGATTTATGTTTCTAGCCCTTCGTCTCTTCTGCTAATGAAGTCCCTGTCCACCAAGGAACCTGATGCTGCCCTCAGACTCATGTACTAACTATCCACTCTGCACATGTCATGTGGTCACTCTGACTTTCTCACTATTCTCCAAACACACCAAGTCCTTTGAAAACACTATGCCTCTATCTAGTCTCTTTCCCACTTTATAGGAATTCCTTCTCCAAGAGCCAGTTCAACCCCTGGCACCACTCTGACTCCCTTGGTTGACCCTTTTAGTGTCTGTCTGCAAAAACTTGTTTCTATTGATTCCTTAGGCTCTACTACTTTATTGTCTGATTTATTTTTTGTATTACCAGCACCTGGCATAGCAATTGGAAAACAGCTGACATTCAACTAAAGTTGACAGAATAATTGAATATACGAATAAGAGATTGAAGAAGACTCACAAATGAAAACTGAAGAGGGCTGAATGTCCAATCAGAGGTATAGATTTAGTAGGAATGAAGGATGACTCTGACTTCTCTGACTTGGATGAGTGAGTTTAAGGTAATACCAACAAATCAAGAGGAAAAAAAAAAATAGAAGCAAGAGATTTTAAAGGGAGGATATGTTTGATATGGGATGGGTTCCGCTTAAGATGCCTACAGAAAAATTAATGTTGGGCTGCTAGGTAGGAAGCTGAGAACTCCAAAAAAGCATTCAAGGTGTAACTCTACTAGTTCAAGGATAAATGACATAAAACAATAATGAAAGCCAGAGCATTGGATGAGATGACTAAAAAAGAAAGAAAGGATGGTAAGAATGCCCATCTGTGTGCCCAATACAAACTTTTCCGGAAAAATGAGAAGACTACACTTATGCTGTGTTTCACACCCAGGACGACTAAGGGAAGGGCACATATCCGCTCAGCAGCCAGGCATTCCTATGCCTCTTCTCTCCTCTATTTTTCTCCTACTCCTTGTCATCATTTGACACTCTATGTATGTTAGAAAATAAGCTCCATGATGACAGTGCTTTTTGTCTGGTTTTGTTCACTGCAAGATCCTACTACACTGTGGATATAAGTATTGAACAAATAGGTGAATGAATGACTTTCATGCATAAGTATAGAGAATAAAAGAATAAAACAATGCATAACATATAAGAGAATAAAATCACGCGTAAGGTCTAGAGGAGGAATTAACATACCAAGAGAAGAACACAGATGCTTTCCTCACAAAATAACCTTTACATCCTATTCAAGCATCTAGAAAGATCTTTAATCCCAGGAATCTGACTCTCCTTATGATAAGAATTCTGACCTTTGTCCATGTTGTTCTTCTGTTGCACTTCAGCCTCTAGTAATTCAAAGTTAATAGTTACTGTGGACAACAGAGCAAACTGTTTCCATGCTTACTGCTTCAGCTCTGCCACGTGTTCATCACCACCCTATCATGATTGCCTTCTGGATCCTTAGCAATTGTTTTCTGAATCATAACTGATATACCTGGTCATGTCTTCAAGGTTTAGAAGTCCCATCTGCTCTCATTGCCTGTCACAGTACCTACGTCTTCTGAAAACACTACTATGAGTATCCTTGGAATATTCCTAGAGCCAATTCCTACTGTGGAGAATCCCTTTTTTGTTATTTGATACCATATTCCCCTCTGGATCACAATTTAATACCAGACTGTTCCAAGAACCATTTCTAGATTAAACACAACTATTTTCTAGCCTGCTAATACAACTCCCAAATATCCCATGTTTAAATCACTCTTAAAGATATATTATTATAATATATATGGTATATATTTGGGCTTCCCTGATAGCTCAGTTGGTAAAGAATCTGCCTGCAATGCAGGAGACCTTGGTTTGATTCCTGGGTTGGGAAGATCCCCTGGAGAAGGGAACGGCTGCCCACCCCAGTATTCTGGCCTGGAGAATGCCATCGACTGTATAGTTCATGGGGTTGCAAAGAGTCGGACATGACTGAGCCATTTTCACTTTCAGTGGTATATATTAGATCTTATACATAATAAGGGATTCCAGGAATGAATGCATATCTACATATACATGATCACAACACTTTATACATATTTCTGTCTTTTGAGGTCAGAGGATAAAGAACCCTTAAGTTACTGAGGTCACAGGGATTAGCACCTATAAGAACTTGGAAACACTTTTCAATATTTAAGTTAAGTTTCTAATTTATTTTAAATGTTCACACTAAATTTGTTCTACTTTACAAAACAGTTATTCCAGTATAAAAAAATACTATTTAAATTTGCTGTTTGGTTAACTTACCTAAATGGCCTCTCAAATATTTGAATAAATATGAAGTTTCTGAAAAATACACTACATTGATCTAATACTTCTTGATCTGAGTGTGTGTTAGTTGCTCAGTTGTGTTTGACTCTTTGCGACCCCGGACAGTAGCCGGCCAGGCTCCTCTGTCCATGGAATTCTCTAGGCAAGAATACTGAAGTGGATTGCCAGTTCCTTTCTATAGGCGATCTTCCCAAACCAAGGATTGAACCTGGGTCTCCCACATTGCAGGTGGATTCTTTACTATTTGAGCCAGGGAAGCCAATACTTCTTAATATCTCACACTATATATCCCTGTGGATATGTGTATGCCACAGAAACTATACCCTACATGTAACAAAATTTGGAATAACTTGGAATTAGTAAAATTAAGGTTTTTGTCTACAGTATATAGCAATTTAGGACTTACTTGCTTTATTTTCCTTTATAAGCAATAAGCCACATAAGTACAGAGACAATGTTAATTTGGAGGTGGTATTGGAGAAGACTCTTGAGAGTCCCTTGGACTGCAAGGAGATCCAACCAGTCCATTCTGAAGGCGATCAGCCCTGGGATTTCTTTGGAAGGAATGATGCTAAAGCTGAAACTCCAGTATTTTGGCCACCTCATGCGAAGAGTTGACTCATTGGAAAAGACTTTGATGTTGGGAGGGATTGAGGGCAGGAGGAGAAGGGGACGACTGAGGATGAGATGGCTGGATGGCATCACTGACTTGATGGACGTGAATCTGAGTGAACTCTGGGAGTTGGTGATGGACAGGGAGGCCTGACGTGCTGCGATTCATGGGGTCGCAGAGTCAGACATGACTGAGCAACTGAACTGAACTGAACTGAATTGGATAGTCATTCATCAAGCAAATATTTATGAATAATCCCCAATACATATTGAGCTGGCCAAAAAGTTCATTCAGAGTTTTCCATTACATCTTACAGAAAAACTCAAATGAACTTTTTGGCCAACCCAATATCTGGAATCATAAAAATGGATAAGATGTAGATGTTGATCTCCTAAAGAAGAGAAGTTATTATGTATCAAAAGCTTACTGTCAGCTAAGCACTGAGTTAGGGATTTTTATATACAAGATTTCATTTATAGCTACCACAACCCCAAAACATGGCAGCATATTCTTCACTTTCAAGGTGAAAGAAGGCTTGGCTAAGATCACAAAGCCAGGATGGGGAACCAGTGTAGACCCACATATATCTGACTGTAAAGTTCATTTACTTTCTATAATATGGCAATGCATAGTATCCAACAGAGGAGATAAGACTATGGAAAATGCGTATAGTACCCTAGAGCTAATCGTGATTGAAAAATTTAGGAGCGACTGTGTTTGCTTCAGATTAGTAAGACCAGAGAATGCTGAACTCATGCAATAATGATTTTAGATCTGGGTCTCAGAGAGAGGGTGGTCGTTCAACAGCCTAGGCGTTAGGGCATTCTAAACAGGGTGGGAGGGGGATTCAGGATTGGGAGCTCGTACACACCCATGGCAGATTCATGCCAATGTATGGCAAAACCAATACAGTATTGTAAAGTAAAATAAAGTAAAAAAAAAAAAAAAAAAAACCAGAAACAGAAACACCATAACTGAGAACATATGGAAAGAAAGAGTTAAAGGTGAGCAACACAATTGAACCAGACCTTGAGCTATAAATGGGAGAACAGTGGAAGGAAAGACAAAAAAAGAAGAGGCCCAACTGTGGGGCATCCTACATGCCAGGAAAATCAGAGTTTTTGCGTTATAGTCTGTACAATGCTATTGATGGTCTTTTGAATAAGGAAATGATGAGCTCAATGTGGAAAATTTTGTCTGGCAGCACTGAATGGGCCATTTGGGGGTATGAGCCAGGGTAAGCCTGAAAAACCAAGGTGTGGCTGTGGGAATATGTGGAAGGAAGTGAGTGAGATTGTGAAAACAGATTCATTAGCACGTGGTAAGTAGTGCATCTGGAAGAGGAAAAAAGAGATGCTTAGAACGATGGAGAAGTTGCCAGCCCAGTAGGCTGTCATTAATTGCAATATGGAAGTCAGGATAAGCTGCTGGGTTAGAGGAGGGAGATGGAGAGGCATGATGTACTGGTTCGCAGACATGGTAAAATTGGCTGCCAGGAAGTCATACCTTTTAAAATGTCAATCAACTGTGGAAAACAAAGGATGAAAGTTTGGAGAGAGGCTGGAGTCTTGGCTACATATTTGGCAATAAACTGCATAGAGCTGTGTTAAAGAGGTCAGCAGAGGGAAGACACAAGGAGTCAAGGATAAAATCATGGGCTCTGAGAAAGCCTGAGACCTTGTGATGGACCCAGAGAATGTGCAACCCGAGCTAGAAGAAAAGGTCAGCAGGAAATTCATGATGAGGCTGGAGACAAACGCTTCAATTTGGGGAAGAAGCTTAATGTGATATTTTAAGAAATTTATAGGTTACAAGCTTTTGGATAACTTTGAAAAGCCAGAGAGGATTTTGATATTGAAGGGAAAGCTCAGAGGAGCAGGGATGGGGGTGAAGTGAGGCACTTATTTTGCTATTCATGCTTTTTCGTGTTAGAATAGGGGAGAGAGGATCATGCCTTAGGATGAGGTTCACATTGTACTGACAGGTTTTTCCAAAGAGCCCATGTTTCAGAGGCAGGGTTCTGACACAACAGTCACTGTGATTGTGAAGAAAAAGGCTTTGAGGAAGCAGGGCAAAGGCAAGACCACGAGACACAGGAAACTCTTCAAAGGCAGTTATCTTTCTTCCTCTGAGAGGCTCACCCTTCTGTTAATATATAATAACTCTCTTCTCAAATCCCCCAATTATTGTAAATCTTCCTGACGCCATGTCAGTCTTGCGTTCCTCCACCTAATCTAGACATATAAAGAGAAGACTCTTTTTTTGTGTCATTTCCTTCCACCAGTCCCTCCCAGCACTGTGCAATCCGGTCCGTGCCCTTATCCACACGGAAACTCCTAAGACTCCAAAACCTCCTAAACAAGAAATTCAAAGGCTGCGTTTCAACTCACGCTACTGGCCTTCTCTGCTTGGGCACAGCTGATAATCTATTACACTCTCCCCAAGGCTCCTTTCTCCTTTCACTTTCACGTGCCAGCTGTGCCTGGCCGTCCTCGCACCATTCACACTGCACAGTTCTTGTGTGTGCGTGATCCCCTTTCTCTTTCAGCTTTTCAATGCTGATGTTTTCCACTTGAATCCCACTGTCTCCTCATCTCACTTGGAAGCCTTCCTCCACACTCTAGCTTTTTCTATCCCATTCAGGCTGAGGACTCCCCAGTACTGCCTCCTTCTCTGAGCCTCAGACATATATGTTCACCTCTGTGCTGGGTGTATCCCACTGGGGTGTTCAGTTGTTGCTCAGTCGCTCAGTCCTGTCCAACTTTTTGCAACCCCATGGACTGCAGCACGTCAGGCTTCCTTGTCCTTCACCATCTCCTGGGGCTTGCTCAAACTCATGTCCCTTGAGTTGGTGACGTCATCCAACCATCTCATCCTCTGTCATCCCCTTCTCCTCCTGCCTTCAATCTTTCCCAGCATCACGGTCTTTTCCAATGAGTCGGCTCTTCCCATCAGGTGGCCAAAGTATTAGAGCTTCAGCATCAGTCCTTCCAATGGATATTCAGGGTTGATTTCCTTTAGGATTGACTGGTTTAATCTCCTTGCAGTCCAAGGGACTCTCAAGAGTCTTCTCCAGCACCACAGTTCGAAAGAATCAATTCTTCAGCGCTTAACCTTCTTCATGGTCCAACTTAGTACATATCTCATTTTCAGTACTTTCAAAGCCGAATTCAGCCTATGCCTACCTAAAATTGTTTTTCTTCTTCCATTCTCAGACTCAACTTTTGTTACTATCATCCACCCAGGCACTCACATTCTTTCATATCCATTACAAACCACTGAGATTTAAGGATTCTGTGTGTGCTTATGCAAGCTCAATCATGTTCTACTCTTTGCGACCCCATGGACTGTAGCCCACCAGACTCCTCTGTCCATGGGATTTTCCAGGCAAGAATACTGGAGTGAGTTGTCATTTCCTCCTCCAGGGCATATTCCCGATGCAAGGACTGAATTTGCATCTCCTGCATCTCCTGCATTGGCAGGCAGATTCTACCTCTCCAATATTTACCTGTCCATTACCCCGAATACTGCCATCACTACCTGTCCTGGATCAAGGTTTCTTTACCTCGTATGGACAATGGCAATAAACCTCTACCTGGTTCCTCTGCCTCCAGTATTGTTCCCCGATGAACAACTTCCCATAGCTGCCACAGTGATTGAAAATAATAATTACACCCTGTATCTTCCATTTAAATTGCTACAATGATTCACCATCTTCACCATCTATAATACAACCATAAGGATAAAGTCCAAACTTTTTAATATAAGAGGTCACACATGGCCTAGCCAGTCTCTTTTGCTGGCATACCCTGCTCTGAAACTTTCACTTTAGCAACACCAAACTATGAAATGAAGATTCTTTTCATCTGTTTATAGGAAATGAAGATTCTTTTCGTCTGTTTTCCTCTCCATACCTTCCCTTATGCTAGCCACTCTGCTTCTGCCCACTTTCATATGGCTCTCTCCTTTCCATCTTTTACTATCAGCTCCATCACCATCTATTCCAGGAAACTTTTCCTAACTTTCTCATCTGCCCTCTACTACAGACCAATGAAATGTTAACAACCTTTAAACTTCTCTATCATTTCCCTAATGCATTAGACAGCAATGGTATTTTTTTCCCTATATTTCACAATAGATTGTGGATACCCTAGAGACGGGCATGTTGAATTTGTGCTTGTTTCCTCAGAAAACAGCTCATTATTACAGGTTAACATCTGGCACACTTCCACCTGTTGGAGTGACGTTGGGAAGGCTTGGATGAGCCATTCAGGGAAAAGAGACAGGTGACAAAAGGTGAACTGAGGAAGGAAGGGGATTATTGAGGGTGCAGTTTAAGTTACATAGAATAAATGTTATCTACTATATAATGAACGCTGAAGTCCTTATGCTTATTTTGTGACTTCAGCTCAATATGGAAAAACAGATGTTGAGTATCACCAGGAGTTGGTGATTATTCAAGGAGGGGAAAGGGGGACTTCTCTGGCAGTCCAGTGGTTAAGACTGTGTTTCCACTGCAGGGGGCTTGGATTCAACCCTTGGTTGGGGAATAATATTCTGCATGTCACATAGCACAGCAGGCAAAAAAGAAAGCAAAACTACATCCATGTTATAGCTTCTATGAAAGAAAAGGAGGGGAAAGGATCCTAGGGTGACTAAGTCAGCTAAAGAGACAATTAAAGCCAGAAAGGGCTGAGGTCTATGAAGCAGAGGGTGGAGCCAAAGGACATAATGAGGATGAAAGGAAAGTTGGGTGGGTATGAGAGAGGAAGAGGAAAAGGACAGGGTGTGAGAGATGGGGAGAGAGAGAGACAGAAACTGGGAGAAAGCAGAACTCAGAATGGAAGACAAAGTGCTGCCAGGGAGTAAGAAGGTCAAGCTGCTGGAACACTCATCTGTGGATTCATAGTCTAACAAAATAAAATAAAAATCACTCTATTGTTTAATCAATATGTTATTGTGATGAAAAATCTGTTTGCCAGTTGGTGGAACCTTCTGGCATTTTGCAACACATGCTATAGTTAGAGAACGATACAAATGGCAGAAATAATGACAAGAGAGCTTTGGGATGTGATTCTTCTATTTCTGGAAGCAGAGTATCCTGGTCCAATGCTCAGTTACATAATCTGAATTTTGTCCAGCTTTCATTTTGAAATAATTTTTCCCAAGGCATGACAAACAAAAAATCCTTCCATCCCCTCCTTTCTAGTGGGCAGTTTCTTTCTCTCTTATTTTAGTATCTTGAGAACACTCACCACAGATGAAGCAGGTGGTCTTTAGAATTTCTTCTTTTTTCTGTTTTTCACTTCTGAGATCAGCAAAAGTATCAATGATAACCCCAAAAATCAAGTTCAGAACGATAATGATGACAATGAAATAAAAAAGAAGGTCATATACCACACGGGCGGCAAACAAGGGCTCCTGAAATAAAACATTTTAAAAACATTAAAAAAAAAACCCCTCTATCGTGTATGTATACAAACTCACATTTTCAAGGCATGTTGATTTAGCATATTGTCTAGCAGAAAGTATATATTCAATAACTTTGCTCAGTGACTATAAGTAGTATTCCAAGTTGGAAAAAATAAGACCTGCTTTCTATCTTGTTTACTTTATAAGTTTTAGAGGAAAACGTTCCAGTCTGCCCCCAGACTCCTTCCATGCACTTGTACTTTTCTTCCCCAAAGGAGGTGTTTGTCATTTATTAAAAATCCCTTTACATGTAATTATGCTAAATGCATTTTGGTGCAGTGGGCTCCTAGCCCAGGAGGTAAACAAATGCCATTTCCATAGGTCAGAGAGACTGGAAATTTGAGTATCATCTAACGGCTTGTCCATTTCTGAAGGAGATTTTGCTCTTGGCTTTATAGGGTCAAGTACATTCAACTCAAGCAGATTTCTACTTGATAAACGTTGCTAAAATACATGTCAGAGATCAGATAATCTAGGTGTTTCATAGATGAAGAAACATGAGATGGATGGACAACATGATGCAGCTGGCCAGTTAGAGGACTGAACTTGTTCAAGCTCCCAGTGGGGGACTTGAGATGCTGCCACCAATGACAAGTTTCTCAGCCTTGCCATTTTAATACATGAAATCCTGTTAGAATCCGTTCAGATCGGATATTCCTTGTGGACAAATAATGGAGGTTGTCCCTAATCAGAGGCAAAGAGTAAATCTTCACGTCTGCAAAGACTGAGAGACAAGAGACAGCTTGGTTTCTGTTATTTATGTAACAATCAAACTCCTCCATAAAGTCAGAAGTCATGATTTTGTTGCTGTCATACAATATACAGTTCAAAGTCGGTAAGATGTCATGACCTACTAACATATATAGATTTTTAGGACATTTGCCATTTCTATGGAATTCTATTATACAATGGGTTGCTTTCAACAGCTACCAATTATATTTTTATAGCAAACAACATAAAATGGAGTACCCTATAAACAAAAACTGGGTTGTAAATGCTGTTAAGAAAGGTTAAAAAAAAAACTGTGTGCTCCGTGAAAAACTATTTTTCTGCAGCTTACATCTTTTGATGGTCTTCTCAGCACGTCACCCACACCTCCACCATTCCTGAGGCCCTGGTTCAGGACAGTCACAATGCACATAAGGAGAGTGTCACACGTCCTTTCAATCCCATCTTCATATTCCTCATCAGCTATAAAAACACAAAGTCAAACGGTACAGCAAACTCGCGTTTTTAACACACTCTTTTCTACATCTAAAGATCTATTTCTTCATAACTGTGCCAGAACACATTTTTTTGAAGTCATATATTAATAACACATTTTCTATGTGGCATCCCAAGACTGACATAGACTGATAAAGCCACATGTATAATATCCCCAAATCACCTTTTCTTCCATCAGTGGAAAATGACAAAATGAAAAGGATGAAATATAAGAAAGTTACTATTCATTGTGCATTGTCGTGGTATGGGGGGAGTTCCATAAAACCTTCTGAAAACAATCAACTCACCTAGGGTAAAGAATGTGTACACGAAAGCTAGGCGAGCCCAGCTTCAAACTCTACTCTGTTCTAGAACTGAGACTTGGGCAAGTTATTAACCTCAATGTACTCATCTGTAAAACGGGGAAATCTGTTTAAGGATTAAACCCTTCAGAGGGTTAAGAATTTTATTCAAGGTATGTAAAACATTTTGCACAGAGATTGGCATACCCATAGTAAGTGCTTACAAGTTGAGGGCAGATATTATTTCATTTCTTTGGTAAGTGACTACACTTTCTGAATGACTAGCACAGTGCTACAATCCATTTATGTGAACAATTTGTTTCATGTGAATAATTTACTTTATGTGAATGTGTTTATGCGAACATGTGCATGCGAATCACTTCAGACGTGTCTGACTCTTTGTGACTCTATGGAGACCATAGCCCGCCAGGCTCCTCTGTCCATGGTATTCTTCAGGTATGAATATGGGAGTGGGTTGCCAAGTCCTCCTCCATATGTGAAAATATTTAGGGACAAATAGAGGAAAAAAAATTACTATGTGACAGAAAAATTTCTAGTTTTTTTTTTTTAAGATAAAATTACTAAAATTGGTAGTAATCTCTCAGACACTTAAAATAATAAAAAGTTCATACCAAGTTGGAAATTAGAATCAAGACATCCTAAATTGAGAAGGGAGAAGAAATGTATTTTTCTTGTTAGATTAAAAAACCACAGTGGTGCTGAATTTTGGAATTATGTAGTCAGTCTGCACGTTATGGTGTGAGTGTAAAAATCACCACTACCAAAGGGAAAAGAAGTACTTTGTTATGAAAAGGCTGGTTTTCTTCTTGTAAGCTGACTTTAACATCACGTGGATGGGGGATCTGGTATTTTCCCTTTACTCAGAGTTGTTTCTCTCTAAAACATACAGCTCAGGGTATATGCCCAGTAGCAGGATTACTGGGTCATATGATAGTTTTATTCCTAGTTTTTTAAGGAACCTCCATACTGTTCCCCATAGTGGAATACCCGTTCGTTTGTTTTTTTAAATCAGTTACACAGTGAACTTCAAAATCAGAAAGATGAGGGGAAAAATACATAGTAAAATATTCTGAAGTGGAACTGATGGAAAAATATGACTCTCTTGAAAATCAAATGTTTTCATATCCCACTGCGCACCATTTATTCTAATTCTGACCTATCTAGTGGTTAAGAAAAATCCATAACATACAGAATCCCAGATTTATTAATAGTGTTGATTAGGAACAACAAATAAATTTGCTTTGAACAGCAAAAAAATAAAATAAAATAAAATAAAAGTAAAAAAAAAAAACAGAAGATACACCTTGAGAGAAGGGCGGAAGTCAGAGATGGGCAAGCGCTAAATGCGGCATTGAAGATACTGGCAGAGCCTGCACTGGACCATGGACCTCGGAGGTGAGCATCAACGAGAAGAAAGGAAACTGCTTTTGGAGACAGAATAGATGTGGAGGAGGGGAAGCTTGTGGTGACAGCCATCAGGGCAGCAGAAGAGACAAGCAAGGCAGAGAAGACAGAGAGAAAGCTCAGTGTGCAAAGTGCTTGGCGAGGGCCCAGTGCCTGGTGGTGGTGATGGCAAGCGAAGAAAATAGAAACATGCAAAAGAGGTAAAGGAAATTTCGAAGAGAAACATGGTTTTCCAGCAATGCCGTCATGGGCTTAGCCTACTTCGCCATGTTTAGACTTTCAAATAATCTTCTGTCTAGTGGCATTTATTTATCTAACCAGCAACTGCCTGATTATATGACACCAATGTTTACTAAAGACTTACTACATGTGGGTTAATCAGTTCACAGAAGCTACAGGAAAGTGCGCCCATTTCTCCCCAATAATTGAGGAGTGAGGTTGTTTGTTCTTTAGGAGGTGAGCCAGGACAATCCACACACACCTCACGTGGTTAGCCATTGTGAAGTAAAATAGATTGGCCGCCAACACATGAGGGGAACTGGCTTCCTGTGTGACATGCAAACAAAGGCAGAGTGCCCAGGGCAGGGTCAATGCCAGCAAAAGCCCAGTCCACTCACTCCATAACGAGTGCTTAAGCATGCTGGTTTCACACAGCAGCCTCTGTGAGTGTGGATAATACGTTTCTACCTTTATGAGATGGATCTATTCACGATTTGTTAAGCCAGGTTCCCAGGCATTCAGGCTGAGAGCCAGGCCCTGAGTCATGGCGAATTCACCTAAGTAAATGCCACCTGGTGGAGACTTACCTACATGACCAGCTGGCTCTCCCCATGCCAAGCCTGCCTCGTTTCACTTCATCAAGAGCCCCTGGGCTAGGTACTGGAAATATAGGTGAGAAGATAAAAGTGCTGCAACCCCCAGGAAACTCATGGTCCTCTAGGAAGCACATGAACAAAGGCAAGGCATGGGTACCAAGGAAGCAGGATAGATATGCATCTCATGGGCTGGGGCGTCAGAGACAGCATCCTAATGAAGGTGGCACCTGGGTTGACTACTGAAAGACGGGTATCCTTCACCAATAAGATAAGTAAAGACATACCAGGCACATAAAATGGGATGAGCAAAGGCAAACAGGCATAAAAATATCTGGAGTGTTTGCAGAATGACACATGGATTGGGATGGCTAGGCTTTGGGACTTCCCTAGTGGTTCAGTGGTTAAGACTCCATACGGTCAATGCAAGGGATGTGGTTTCTATTCCTGATTGCAGAGCTAAGATTAACATGCTGCTAGTGCAGCTTACCCCCAGAAAAACACAGTAGACCAGGAATGGCTGGGCCTTTGGGATATATGGATGAATACGGGAGCTGTAAGAAGAGAAGGAGATAGGGGCCAGATTATTGCAAGAATCATACACCCAGGTGAAGAGTTTAAACTTTATCCAGGAAGCTATGAGGAGGCACTGGATAATTTCATACAGAAGGAAGGGGATTTACCATCTTGGCAAAATAGTAAGAGATAAAACATGAACTTAAATAACCAAACAAATTAACACATGATAAAAGTCATAAGAGTGGCAGAGAGAGATCAAAACAGAGAGAGAACTTTTAATAATAAGGATAATGAGAGGGGAGCCCTTCTAATTAATGCAGATACTGAGTTTGCCTTGACTATTCAATAGAGTAAGACAGCAGGCGATTGGCATTTCACAAGGCATGCACAGAGAGCCCCAGATTAAAAAAAAATTTTTTTTTTATTAAAGATGAATAGCAGTATGTAGAAGAGTGTAAGATATGGCTGGAGATAAACTGGGAGCTCTCTGAAAAGATCTAAGGAGTTTGCATTTTACCTGGCAGGCAATGGAGGATTGTGGAGATCTTAAGCTGGGGTAGGGGAGAAAATATTCAATGCAGTGATTTCTGACAAGTGGTCTTAGCAGTGATATAGTGGGTGAACTGAAGAGGAGAGAATGACTAGATGTAGGAAGACCACTTAGGAGGCAGCTGCAATAATTCAGGCATGAAGTGCTATGAGTCTGAATTAGAGTAATGGTTGTGAGAATAAAAAGGATGAAAGAACAGGAACTAGAGGGACTTGATAGGAAGGAGACGGCGACGTTAAGTATCAGACTGAAGCTTCCAGCCAGCGGTCACTTGGGAAAGGTTGGTCTCATTAAACATAGAAACAGAAGCTTTGGAAGGAGGAATTGGATGCTTGTGTTTTAATGAAGACAAAGAAAGAATCTAAGATGATCTTTGTTTATGGGATATGAAAACGAGAAAACATTTTAAAAGGCTAGAGAGGATAAGAGAGCTGGGAGTGTACTGTGATTCAAAATTAAGGAAGACAATAATTTAAAGATGAAGAGAGTAACAAAAAACATCAAAATTATACAAGGATCAAAGGCAATGAGAAAGAAGAAAAGGTTGCTGGATTTAAAATTAGGTCATCAGGAAATGTTAGGGAGATGGCAAATAGTGGAAGAGAAGACAGTTGATTCAGAAATTGAAGGAGAGAGTATACATCAATTGTTTTTAGAGAAAAAGTTGGTACTGAAAGGAAAGAGTTAATAGGATATTAGTTCTGGGGGGGATAAGCGAATGCCAAAGAAGGTTCAATTAAGACCCAAAAGTGTTTATAAGAAAAAAGAGAATAGATGGTAATAAGGAAAAGATTTCAGTTATAAGAACAATGATCGAACTAATGATGGCAAAGGGAGAATGATGAAAAACAGAGATGGTTCTAAAAGAAGTGAGAGGACATAGTTGTTTACATGCAAAAAGGAAAACTTAATGGAAATAGACTTTCATGTGGATATGTTTTAAGGACTAAGTATATTCATGTAAGTAACAGACTACTCCTTGGCACGTATTTAGGGTGTAATAAATTCTAGGTATCATAATTAGCATTCTTATTGATAGATGGCTGTCAAATCTCATACAAAGCTATAGTTTTAATACAATCAACAAATTCTGTACTTGAACAATATGAGGTTAAATTATACTCATTTTCAGTTTAGTAGTATTAGGAAGGATTTTTTTTTTAATTTTAATTTTTTACATTATTTTACTTTATAATACTGTATTGGTTTTGCCATACATTGACATGAATCCGCCATGGGTATACATGAATACCAAATCCTGAACCCCCCTCCCACCCCATATCATCTCTCTGGATCATCCCTGTGCACCAGCCCCAAGAATCCTGTATCCTGTATCAAACATAGACCAGCGATTCGTTTCTTACATGATATTATACATGTTTCAATGCCATTCTCCCACATCATCCCACCCTCTTTCTCTCCCTCAGCGTCCAAAAGTCCGTTCTATACATCTGTGTCTCTTTTGCTGTCTCACATACAGGGTTATCATTACCATCTTTCTAAATTCCATATATATGTGTTAGTGTACTGTATTGGTGTTTTTCTTTCTGGCTTACTTCACTCTGTATAATCGGCTCCGTTTTTTTTTAAAATTTCTAATAGTAATGTTTCATATGAGAAAAGAAATAAAAATATATCCTATTGACTCTGAAATAATTCCCCTGATCTGAGGTGTTAGTCTGTAAATTTTTTAAATACTGGACATGCAAGAATAAGAGTGTTTACTAATGCCATTTTTCTGCTGTAACAATTAAGTTACTTCTTTTTTATGGTTTCTTAGAAAGTAATAGATTGTCATTGAGATACATTTGAAACTAAGAGTACAATTGAGAACTTCTTGTGTGTTGGCCTTGAACTTTAATCACAATCAACTCAATATGGAATTGCTGATTTAAAAAAACTATTAGGGAAAAAAAATTGAAAACATTGGACACCCAGTAGGAAGACAAAATGTAGAGAATATAAAGACTGACTGGTTTCTGCGATTCATCAACCTTTTTTATTACAGTAAAATAGAAGAATATATTCAATGTGAATAACTCATAGATGCTGGACATCTGTTAACTTCCTCTTTTTCCTGTCTATTCAGATGATTTGAACTTAGAAAATAATTGCAATATATATCATCATATTGGGCTTCCTTGGTGGCTCAGGAGTAAGGAATCTGCATGCAATGCGGGAGCTGCAGGAGACGTGAGTTCGTTTCCTAGGTCAGGAAGATTCCCTGGAGGAGAGCACAGCAGCCCACTCCAGTATTCTTGCCTGGAAAATTTCATGGACAGAGGGGACTGGCAGGCTACAGTCCATAGGCTGCACAGAGTTGGACATTACTGAAGAGGCTTTAACACCCACACACGCATATCATATATATAATATGCATATGTACATGCCCAGTCATGTCCAGCTCTTGCCTCAAAAAAGTCTTACTTTTTTTGAAAATCAGTTTTTTTTTTTTTAAAGAGAATATTTTTGTCCAGGAAGTCAGGGAGGTCTGCAGCAAATAAAAGGTTTTTTGTTTCTTTATTCAACCACAGTTGGTTGCCAGCTGCCATGAGAATTTGCTGCCTCTGGGACAATGACCCTACCCACGTTCGTGGAGCTTCCTCAGGAGCTGGCAGCTCAGCCTCCCACTCCCCGCGAGGCTTGTTATCATGCTCCTGTGTGTGTCTGGGTCTTTTGTAATGTGGACCTGCTGTCCACTAGGTGACAAACCAAAACCTTCACAAATGCACACTAGGGCTTGCAAATTAAAATTTATCCTGGTCTTACACATAGCAAAGTTATTTTTAAATCTAAGTGATACATGCTGCACAACAAACCCCAGGTTCTAGCTTTCATTCTACTTTTGCAGTTAAACACATGTGGCCAAAATTTCAAGGTGGCCAGCGCGCCAAGATCAAGTCCATTTTCAATCAAACGTAAAAAGGGCACAGAAGGAAAAGGAGATTAACACAGGCTTTCCTGTAGCTTTTAATACTCATTTAGGAATGATCCCTAATGATGAACAGCTATGGCTGTTCCCTTGCAAAATCATACCCAGCTTTCCCCACAACTTCTAGCTCAGGTCCAGCTTAAAAAAATGGAGACTCTGCCCCTGGGGTGCTATGCCTGGAAGAACTGTCCCCATTTGTCCATAGGGAAAAAGGAAGTTCTGTTCTCTGTATAATGTAGTAGGTAAACGTGATGGGTTATAGAGGTATTGTGGGAAATCTTTTATTCATGTGCATTCAGAGCTATATATAAACCAGTATCCAAACAGGCTTTATGACAGAACAGGGTTTCTCAGTCTTAATACTACTGACATTTGTGCTGTGTTCAGGGTGTGCCCAACTCTTTGCAACCCCATGGATTGGAGCCATCAGGCTCCTCTGTCCATGGAATTTTCCAGGCAAGAAAGAATACTGGATTGGGTTGCCATTTCCTCTTCTAGAGGATCTTCCTGACCCAGGGATCGAACCTGCTTCTCCTGCATCTTCTGCATTGGCAGATGGATTGTTTACCACTGTGCATTGGCATGTGGGGCTGGAAAATTCTTTGCTGTGGGGACTGTCTTGTGTATTGCAGGATATTTAGTAGCATCCCTGGCCCCTACCCTCTAAATGCCAGTAGGACTCTTCCCAGAGTCACGGCCACCAGAAATGTCTCCAGACATTGCCAAGCATCCTCAGGCCAGGGGGACAGATGAGAGCATTAACTCCAGTTGATAAACACATAAGAGAGAAGATTTACTTTTTAAGAAATTGCCTCAGAAGACAATATGCATAAAGAAAATCTATCTTAGTACTCTTGGGGGAAAGGCAATATGGTAGGCAGAATTATAATGATCTCTAAATTTTGGCTAGGAAATAAATCATTTGTAGAAATTAGTCCTTTAATTAGGAGGCGATAAAACTTACAAGGTTGGAACATAGGCCTTGAACCAGAGATCTAAATTCATTTACTAGCTGTGATCTTACTGAATGGCTCTGTCCTTCAGTGATTCTACCTATAATATGAGGATAGTAGCATTTTTCTATCCTTGAACATGCCTCAAGGCCTTCATTTATGCAGTTCCCTGTGTCTAGATGGCTTTTTCTTCCTCTTGGCCTGACTGGCCCTCTTTTATTCTCCAAATCTCAGTGTAAATAAATAATCCCTCCTCAGAAGGGCTTCTCTAATTGCTGGCAGCCAGGCTCTCTTGTGATTACCTATCATAGCACCATATCATAGTTCCATATTTTGCAACTTTGCTTCCTTCACTATTTTATAAATTCCATAATTATCTTTTATTCAACACTGTCCTGAATACCCAACATGATGGCTGGCCCATAACAGAGGCTCAACAAATATTGCTGTATGAAGAAATGAATGAATACATAAGGTTTTCATAATTATTAATATATTGCTGTCATCACTGAGGATCTGTACTGATTTGGCTTAATTTCTAATTTACAAAAACACTTCATTGTGTTAAATGTTAAGGTCAAAATATGACAATTAGTGACAATATGTGAAACAATGACACCAGAATACCTAGCTGAGCATCTGCAGCAAGGCCTGGGGAAGTGTACAAAGCCTAAAATCCGCAGACTTGCACAGAGCTGGACAGCCACATTCTGGGATGTGTGCACACATGTGTGACCTGGAGGACCTCATTCTTAAAAAGTGGGCCCCCACGGCTCTCACACTGCACCTTAGAGCTTCTGGACGCTGACTGGTGGACAAGCACCACTGATGCTCAGCTGCTGTGCTGGGTCGGCCCCCTTTACAAACTCTGGCACGAGGAATACCAGTTTCTTTGTTGGTTTACTGACAAACCAATATTTTCCTCTTAAAATCAAACCACTGTTACAGTATATTTGTTTTTTTAAAAAAGGAAATAAAAATTTTTTTCTTTTTCATAAAGGGAATTAACCTTGAATACTCACTGGAAGGACTGATACTGAAGCTGAAGCTCTAATAATTAGGCCATCTGATGCAAACAGCCTAATCATTGGAAAAGACCCTGATGCTGGGAAAGATTGAAGGCAGAAGGAGCAGAGGGCAACAGAGGATGAGATGGTTGGATGGCATCACTGAGTCTATGGACATGAACTTGGGCAAACTCTGAGAAATGGTGAGGGATGGAGAGCTGTGGCGTGCTGCAGTCCATGAGGTCACAAAGAGCTGGACACGACTTGGCAACTGAACAACAACAGTAACGAGGCAGGAATAGGGTTACTCTACTTGAGATCATGTTAAAATATTTTTGCTAACAAGAAAGCAAATTTTTTAACATACTTGTTTTCATATTTGGTCAAGGAGAAAGAATGATGAATTGAAGAAGTAACAAGTACTTAAGACAATAAATTGATGTTCAAGGTGGCTGAAATATCCCAAGAGCGATTTGAATTTAGCCAGCTACTTAAACTAGGTCTACATCTTTGAAATAGCTGTCTGTGATTTTTTGAATCATGGTTAATGGCAACAGAAGAGAAACATCTATAGACCTGAACTTGATATTATGATAAACTCTGCAAACTATGACAAATAAGATTAATGCTGATTCCCCCAGATAAGAGATGTCATTTAAAGGATAGTGTGGGAAGGAGTCAGGATCAAGAGAAGACAGTATGGGCTCTGACTAACCTCAAACTGAGAATACTGGCAGATTTTACGTATCCAGGCTTTGGCAAGGAGGCATTAAGAAGTAGCCTCATGTCATGCTTTTTTAAAAAAAGATAGAGGAACATGGGCTAAATGGTAGTTTATTTAAGACAGATTTCTTTGTGGGTAAATAATGCACAAAACATGCCTACAGCAATCTGAAAGTATGTTTTCAGTGGCTGCATGCCAAGGACTCTGTTCTTAGCATTGTCTTCATGTAACATTTCTAGCACCTTTTGTGAAACTCTTCTAGAGGTTGGCAAAATTTATTCTGTTAAGAGCCACAAGAGAAATATTTTAGGCCTTGTGGGTTACATATAGTCTCCAATGCATCTTTTTCTTTAAAGGCAAAAAAAAAAAACTTTAAATAAGTTTAACAAAAGCTATACATTAAATATGAAACTTTAAGACTGTCCTTAAAAAAGCTCATTCTCTTTTTGCTGAGTTGACTTTCCCTCTTATTTTATTTATATGCCATTCTAAAGACACATAACAATATTTGGGACTATAAATAAAGTAAATGAATTCAGTTGCAAACATTCTTAGCCCGAGAGTTGTACAGAAACAAGTGACATTTGACATGTTTTTTTTCTCAGATTTCCCCATGGGCCAAGTTTGCTAACCCCTGTTCCAGAGCTTATCTGACTTGATGATGAACGAGAGAGAAAGAATACACTGCTTACCAGAATCAGGATTCATTAGGACACCATGAGCTCATGGCACGTGAGCTCTGGAAGGGACCTGAAACCTAGAGACCATCTGGTCAAGACGCCCCTCCCCTATTCACAGGAAAAACGGGGACAGCCTGGGGCCATGGGTTGGCAGAAAGACATAAATATAAATGCATGGTTTTATACTTGAAATCCCAAACTCCCAATTACGTGACTACAGAATAGGCATTTATGGCTTGATAGCTGAACCACTGAAGAATGGCATTTTAACTGAGAGTCAGTCAAATATGGGTCAAGAGTGTGATGTGACTGCAAATTGCACTATCCTGAAAATGATCACCCCATTCAACCTCGTGCCTTGCAGTGTTACATGAAGAGTCATGGCCATCATACATAGGCAAGAATGAAGAAACTGGAGGTGAACAGGCCTGAAGAGGCACGTAATGGGATTTCAGAAACTGCAGAGCACAGTAAAGCTACACAAAGAGAGAACAAACTGGCTTGTGGTTTATAGGCCTGAACTGGGTACCCAGGAGGTCAGGGAGAAAAGAAGTCTCAGTGGTCACTGCTCACAGTGCCTAGAGCTGCTGGCGCATGGGAGTGGAAAGCAGGCATGCGTGCTTGCTCAACCGTGTCTGACTTTACGACACCATGGACTGTAGCCCACCAGGCTTCTGTGTTCATGGGATTTTCCAGGCACGAATACTAGAGTGAGTTGCCATGCTTTCCTCCAGGGGTCTTCCCAACCCAGGGACCTGCCCTCCTTCAGGGGATCTTCCCATACCAGGGATCAAACCTGCATCTCCTGTATCTCCTGCACTGGCAGGCGGATTCTTTACGACTGAGCCACCTTCGAAGCACAGTGGAACATATGAATATGCTTAACTCACTCTTTAGGTCATAGAGAATGAAACATTTAGTCAGTAGAAGGGATTGTTCGTTTTTGTTGGGCTTTAAGCAATAGTCTGACATCATATGGTAAGAAGCGACTTGGGGAAAAATGCTCTATCCAACCAGTCCATTCTGAAGGAGATCAACCCTGGGATTTCTTTGGAAGGAATGATGCTAAAGCTGAAACTCCAGTACTTCGGCCACCTCATGCGAAGAGCTGACTCACTGGAAAAGACTCTGATGCTGGGAGGGATTGGGGACAGGAGGAGAAGGGGACAACTGAGGATGAGATGGCTGGATGGTATCACGGACTCGATGGACGTGAGTCTGAGTGAACTCTGAGAGATGGTAATGAACAGGGAGGACTGGCATGCTGCGATTCATGGGGTCGCAAAGAGTCGGACACAACTGAGTGACTGAACTGAACTGAACTGAATAGAGGATTTTTCCCCAAGTTGCTTCTTACCATATTTTGACTAAACAATGTCCTTCTGGATGGAAGTGAGGAAATCCATCCTTATGCTGTGCTTAACTCTTGCTTCCCTCACTTTCTCTGAGTCCGATTTTGCCTTTTGTAGATATCACAGAGATTAAATCCATTCCTTTTTTATATATAGAACTCTTGAAATAGCTAAACACTTCCTAAATCTCTGCTGCTTCTGGAAATAGATCACTAATTCCTTCTACAATTCATTAAATTTCACATATGCCCTAGTTTCCAAATTCCTGCCACATCCTAAGAGGACAATGTAGAGTCTAAAAAATTTTTTGTATGTATGGTTACATTTGTTCCTTTGCAGGCAAGAAAATATCATAAGCCCTATCTATCTATCTATCTATCTATTACCTCCTTATCTCTCTGCCTGCCTCCCTTTCTTCCTTCCTCTCTTTTAGGACAAGCCATTTGAACAAAGTCTAGGAAATTTACATAACATATCCAAGACCTAAATCTAGAAAGCAACAGGTCAGGAATTATAACCAAGCCTTTTGAGTTCTAAACCCATGCTTTTCCATTCTTTGTTAATGGTTGGATTCTTTTGTTAAAGGTAAGACACTCTTAGTGAAAGGCTATACAGTGGAAAGGGTCTTGCTTAGTGCAGTATGGTTTTGCAATCTAGTAATAGCATTTTTAGCAATACGTACCACAGAGTAAATCTGAAAAATTCTCATGAGTAGAAATGATATAAAGAACAGGGTGAGAATACAAAATGTTGGCTATGAGAATCCTTTCTCTAGTTTGAAAGTTTTAGGTTCTTTTACCCTCCATTTTATTTCAACTCACCATGAGATTTTCAGAGCAACTTTCTAACTCCAGGAGATCTTCCCAACCCTGGGATTGAACCCTGGTCTCCTGCACTGCAGGTGGATTCTTTACCTACTGAGCCATCAGGGAAGCCTCGAGGTGTAGTAACTTTAATCAACTAAACATAACTTCAGAATCATTGAGTTCATGCTGTCCTGGAGCCCCTTTTACAAACCTGTATTTGAAGCTGGTATTGTAGGTGAGCAGTTGTCCTTTTCGCACGTACTCAGGATTGAAGTTAAAGTCATTGTAGGAACTGCATTGCTACCTGAGAACACACAACAGAGAAACGGTAAAGAGATGAATATACAAGTGACAAGAAGTGAGCAGCAATTACAAAGCCACACACATAAAAGCCACTATTGCTCCAAATTAGCTGCCTTCCTCAAGTTTTTGGTTAAGTTAGTGTGGAACTCTGAATACAGTTTTGCCTACTGAAGCAATTTTATAAATAAAGAATAGGTTCATGGGCCAACCCACTAAAAGCCTTTTCTATCTTTTTAAAGTGGCTGAGATAAAGTATTAATAATTCTGCAGGCGCTAACCACCCTGTATGACAAGTTTCCCATGGCCAAATGCATTCAGGGCTGTGGCTTGGAAGTGCCAGCAACACGGTCCCCCAGGGTTGTTGGCACCCCATGAGCTCTAAGCCACTGATGCCCATGGCTGGAGGTGGCGGCTCTAACAGTAACATGTGGGCTCCTAGGCACAGGGCATAAAGCATCTCAAGGAAGTGAGAATCATCCGCCAGGTCCCCTTCAGGATCTTCCTTTTCTTCCTTAGTCCCCAAGG
This sequence comes from Neotragus pygmaeus, assembly GCA_006410875.1. NCBI lineage: Eukaryota > Metazoa > Chordata > Mammalia > Artiodactyla > Bovidae > Neotragus > Neotragus pygmaeus. The sequence continues at coordinate 977,557 of SJYV01051512.1, read as the reverse complement.
ATCCATCTGCTTGCTGGCTTACCACCTACCTCCTTGGCCCAGATGTAACAGAAAATAGCAACCTTCTTCTCCACATAGTTCGTTGTTAGTAACAAAGTGAAGAGGTTCATTCCTCTCAAACCCATTTACTACATGAAGCCATCAAGGAAAGCCGGAAGATACAGCGAGAGGATTTGGTTCGCTTCTTTTTTTTTTTTTTTTTTTTTTCCCTTTAAGCACATTTCGTTTATTGTCTTCTTGGTTGTTTAACCATTACGTTGTGTCTAACTCTTTGTGACCCCACGGACTGTAGCCTGCCAGGCTCCTCTGTCCACGGGATTTCCCAGGCGAGAATACTGGAGTGGGCTGCCATTTCCTCTTCCATCCGTTCATTTTTATACACCGAAAAAATATTCAAGTGCATGTCAGGGCAGCATCCCGCCAAGGTCAGCCTGGTTGTTTAATGAGGAGAGGGTGGAAATGGAGAATGGTGGCTGGAGCTCGGACATGTGATGAGGAGAGGGACTAGGCCTGGGTGTGCCGCTGACACTAGCCCTGGAGATGGGAGAGCTGGGGTGCACGAGGGAGGTCACGGATTTTACCCCCGCCTCTCCCCGCACCCTGACGGGGGCGGCTTGGCGGGTATATCCCGGGTGTAGCGTGAGTCAGGTGGTCAGAGAAAGAGAGGTGAGGTTCCTGAGTGTCCCTTACAGCCATTCCCTTAAGTTAGTAAATATGCACTCACTCTGTGCTAGGCTCTGAGGGCTGAGCTGGGGCCTTGAGGAACCCACAATCCATTAGGGAACACAGAGACGTACAGGCATAGTTACAGCTGAATAAAGGAAGTGCAGTACAGGTGAAGTGAAGGAGTACCTCAGGAGAGGGAGAGGGGGATTCTAGAAAGGAAAATACACAGCTTTTCAGAAAAAGATCCTTCTCGAGGAGACAGGATTTACACAGGTAGAGGGAAAAGGCTGCAGTTCCGGGAACAAGCGGCATGAAAAAGGGCACAGCGAAGGCACAGACGGGGCAGAGCTTCCAGGCGAAGGATTTTAAACAAAGCGCTCCACAGCCAGCCCAGGATCCAGCAAGGTTCTGAGCCCATGAGACACAGAACCAGAGCCATGGTTGGAATGGACAACATGGACTGGCAGAAGAGAGGATGCCACCGGGAGCCATCTGGGAAGTTTCTACAGTTTTCTGGGAAGAGGAAAGAAGGGTGAGAAATAGGAGGCCAGCGCTGAGGAGGGGCAAGAGGGATAGCAGGGGAGACTCTGGACCCTCCACTTGGCAACGCCACCTTCTCTCCAGCTCCTTGGGCTCATCTAACTCATGGATTCCCCTGACCACTGTCGGATGGAGCTTTCTGCATCTACAGAGTCAGATTCTACTGGTGCCAAAGGTGGGATCTGCACTGTGCTGAATTCCCAAGGCCATTGGCAAATTATCAGCCCCCTGTTCTCCCACGTGCCTGTGATGCTCCTGTCACTCACTCTAGAATCTCAACCTCCTCTTTGCTCCCTGACTCTTCACATTCACTGAAGGGTTGTGTATTTATATTTATATGCTCCCAATTTCACTTTCTCTCCAGTGATAATTTCACTCAACTCTGGGAGAAAATAGTGTTCAATAACTGAAAGGATAAACTTTATGCTACGTATCAACAGCCATAATATATAAAATTAGAAATTAAGCCAAAGCTCCAATACTTTGGCCACCTGATGCAAAGAACTGACTCATTGGAAAAGACCCTGGTGCTGGGAAAGATTGCGGGCAGGAGGAGAAGGGGGAGACAGAGGATAAGATGGTTGGATGTCATCACCAACTTAATGGACATGATTTTGAGCAAACTTTGGGAGTTAGTGAAGGACAGGGAAGCCTGGCGTGCTGCAGTCTATGGGGTCACAAAGAGTTGGACATGACAGAGCGACTGAACAATGAACAACAACAACGTAAATATGAGTGATTTTCCAAGGAAATGGTATCACATAAATATGCTCTTTATGAAATAAAAAGCTCTCAGTCTTTGAAGAATCAAAAGTTTAACTTTGTTAGCTGGTTTTGAGTGCTAGATTTGCATAGCATTTATAAATGCTTTATTTAACAGTTTTCATATAAACACATAAATATTTTTAGTGACGATCTTGACATTTTAGTTTTAGTGCTACTTATTTGGTAAAAAAAAAAAAATAAAAGACTTTTAAAATAAAATATTTCTAAGGAAAATATATCCATAATATAATGACACTAACCTACTTTTAAAACAACACAATTAAAATTATTTACTACAAGATTCATAAAACAATAATGACTATATACATTTGAATTCAGAAATTATGATGCCCAAGGGTCAGGCTTCCTGGACTTCCCTGGTAGCTCAGAGGTTAAAGCATCTGCCTGCAATGCGGGAGACCTGGGTTTGATCCCTGGGTTGGGAAGATCCCCTGGAGAAGAAAATGGCAACCCACTCCAGTATCCTTGTCTGGAAAATCCCATGGACAGAGGAGCCTGGCGGGCTACAGTCCACGGGGTCACAAAGAGTCGGACACGACTGAATGACTTCACTCAAGGGTCAGACTTACTCTGTATTGAATAAATCAATATGATTAAGCCTAGTAAATACTTAGACAAAGATTTTTTAGAATAGGAATTCACAGTTTAGTACAAGTGGCGTTTTGGGTGTATTTATATAGATGAGCTTTCCCTATAAATATTTATACTTGTAAATCTCTGGATAAAGAAACATTTAAGGAAGAACAAGAAAGGTCATAACAGAAAATGTACGATGTGGCTGTGAACAAAGACTACTACCAAGTCTGAAATTCAGTCTCAAGTTTAATAACTTTCAACTTATGTATATGATGTTTCTATTCTACNTTCTACTGGTGCCAAAGGTGGGATCTGCACTGTGCTGAATTCCCAAGGCCATTGGCAAATTATCAGCCCCCTGTTCTCCCACGTGCCTGTGATGCTCCTGTCACTCACTCTAGAATCTCAACCTCCTCTTTGCTCCCTGACTCTTCACATTCACTGAAGGGTTGTGTATTTATATTTATATGCTCCCAATTTCACTTTCTCTCCAGTGATAATTTCACTCAACTCTGGGAGAAAATAGTGTTCAATAACTGAAAGGATAAACTTTATGCTACGTATCAACAGCCATAATATATAAAATTAGAAATTAAGCCAAAGCTCCAATACTTTGGCCACCTGATGCAAAGAACTGACTCATTGGAAAAGACCCTGGTGCTGGGAAAGATTGCGGGCAGGAGGAGAAGGGGGAGACAGAGGATAAGATGGTTGGATGTCATCACCAACTTAATGGACATGATTTTGAGCAAACTTTGGGAGTTAGTGAAGGACAGGGAAGCCTGGCGTGCTGCAGTCTATGGGGTCACAAAGAGTTGGACATGACAGAGCGACTGAACAATGAACAACAACAACGTAAATATGAGTGATTTTCCAAGGAAATGGTATCACATAAATATGCTCTTTATGAAATAAAAAGCTCTCAGTCTTTGAAGAATCAAAAGTTTAACTTTGTTAGCTGGTTTTGAGTGCTAGATTTGCATAGCATTTATAAATGCTTTATTTAACAGTTTTCATATAAACACATAAATATTTTTAGTGACGATCTTGACATTTTAGTTTTAGTGCTACTTATTTGGTAAAAAAAAAAAAATAAAAGACTTTTAAAATAAAATATTTCTAAGGAAAATATATCCATAATATAATGACACTAACCTACTTTTAAAACAACACAATTAAAATTATTTACTACAAGATTCATAAAACAATAATGACTATATACATTTGAATTCAGAAATTATGATGCCCAAGGGTCAGGCTTCCTGGACTTCCCTGGTAGCTCAGAGGTTAAAGCATCTGCCTGCAATGCGGGAGACCTGGGTTTGATCCCTGGGTTGGGAAGATCCCCTGGAGAAGAAAATGGCAACCCACTCCAGTATCCTTGTCTGGAAAATCCCATGGACAGAGGAGCCTGGCGGGCTACAGTCCACGGGGTCACAAAGAGTCGGACACGACTGAATGACTTCACTCAAGGGTCAGACTTACTCTGTATTGAATAAATCAATATGATTAAGCCTAGTAAATACTTAGACAAAGATTTTTTAGAATAGGAATTCACAGTTTAGTACAAGTGGCGTTTTGGGTGTATTTATATAGATGAGCTTTCCCTATAAATATTTATACTTGTAAATCTCTGGATAAAGAAACATTTAAGGAAGAACAAGAAAGGTCATAACAGAAAATGTACGATGTGGCTGTGAACAAAGACTACTACCAAGTCTGAAATTCAGTCTCAAGTTTAATAACTTTCAACTTATGTATATGATGTTTCTATTCTACACTTTGATCACTTAGACTCTAATAGACTTAAATGCCATTTAATTGTGCCATATTTTAAAAGCACCACTAGTTAAATCCTGCTTTTAAATTTGATGGTTTGAAGAAAGAAAGTGTCATCTTGTGGCTTCCCTTCCCTGCAATCCACAGGCAGTGGAATCACCCAGAGAAACTGTTAGCAAAGTGCAGTAACTATGACGTCCATCAAGCAAAACAGGGCAGTGAAATGAGAGTAAGAATAAAATTTAACCAAAACAACAAATGTAGAAAAATGGAAAAAAGAAATCATTAGGGAACATAATAAATAAAAAATCCAAAGTAAGACGTAAAGAATTACCCCTCACATCTCAAGAATCACAGTGAGTATAAATGGGGCATGGCTAACCAGTCAGACAACAAAAATAAATATCACACAGAAATTCTGACAGCCACAGACTCATGGACAGTCTTAATGCTGACAGTATTAATGACAATACTTTGAGCATTTATACTTTCCAATTATTCAAGTATAATATAATGTATGGTGAGAAAAATGTATGAAATAATGGTTGTAAATGATATTGGATATTCTTGGGAGAGATAGCCCACAATGGGAAAAAGAGGAGGAAAGAAGGAAAAGAATCTCAAAGCAGTTACCCTGAAATGGAATTGTCAACTGTCTCCTGGAGTACGGTCAACAACTATTGAAACTTCTGTACAGAGACTGAGCTTATGTGATGCTTCTTGTACAAAGATTTTCCTAAATAGTACACACTGTCAGCTAACATATAGCCTATGGGTATTTCACACTCATGAGCTCTTAGTGAATAAGAAAATGTTTTGAAAGCAATGAAAGAAAACATTGCCTCCATTAGTGTTTATCTGTGATCCTCTTAATAAGCTATGTAAAAGCTGTGTGCGTGATCAGTCACTATGTCCAACTCTTTGCCATCCCATGGATTGGAGCCCACCAGGAGCCTCTGTCCATGGGATTTCCTAGGCAAGAAGGCTGGAGTTGGTTGCCACTTCTTTCTCCAGGGATCGTCGCAACCCAGGGATCAAACCCGTGAGTTTTGTAAGGATATTAACTGCATTACCTGTGATGGGAGTTCTGTTTTTCAGCCTATCCACCTCCATAGTGAAGTCATCCTTCAGAAAAAGGAACCCAATAATGGAAAACAGGTAGACAAGGATGAGGGCAAGAACCGCAGTAAGGATAATGGATCGGCCGTTCCGTGTGACACTTTTTATGACATTGAGCAGAGTTTCTTCTCTATATACCAAATCAAAAAGCTACAGGGAAAAAGAAAAGAAAAGAAAACAAAGGCAGGGGAAAAATGCAATGAAGTAACAAGTGGATAAATACAAGGGTAATCACAAATACAAATGCAGCCATTTTAGTTTATCCATGAGAGAATAACAATATAAATAAGGCCTTAAAAATGAACCAAGATAGGTATTTCTTCTCTAGTTGGAATGTATTAATAAACTGCTTTTTCAATAAAGATAACTCTAACACAGTATATAATGTGCATCTATTGATTTCCTAACCAACAAAATATCAACTTTTTTAAGACATGGAAATAGCACAGAAAATTCAAATTTGAATTTAGAATTATAATATTATATGTAATCAACTTAGCTGCTTATTCCCTATTTTTAATCTTTCTAATATTCTGCAGTTGCCTCTGGAATAAGTAATATAGCTAATGTGAAAATGCTGAATTATGTTCACCTAAGTGATGAATAATTGACAGATTCATTCAATGTATTGTTTAATTAAAAGATTAGAGGTGAGATGACAAGATTCAATTTTATGAGGCCACTATAATATTAATAGAAAAAGTATGCAATTTAAAAATATTTGAGAAATGTAAACATCTTTCTTAGTTAAACAGGTAGAATGAGATCAAAATCTATTACTTTATTATGTACTTGTGGAAACAAAAGTATAATACACAGGGCAAATTCATTTCTTCTAATAGGTTACTATCAATTTTGTATTTAGTAGTAGAAAATCTATGCTCAAATTAAGAACCTAGGTATGTGTTTGCTATCTGTTGTCAACATTAAGGAAAATTTTATTTATTTTTATATTATAATGTTGAAATTAAACATCAGAAAGTATCTGTTTTATTATCAAAAGTTGGTTAAAAGCAATAAAGTAACAGTTACTTTAAAGAAGGCATTAATAGCAGTATGGAAATGAATAGTATTTTTAACTTTGGAATAATTGGGTTTGTCTCCTACTATCTGTGGGCAATGATTAGAATTTCTGAACTGGTTTAAATTATTGATGTCACTCATCCTTTCAGAAACACCAGGGCTTTGTACACTGTTTTTCTAAGTACTGAGACTTATATGGTTACTTACCAATTTAAATGCAGCTGTGCAAATAATTGCTGTAAAAGATATTAACTTGTTTGCTCACCTTAAGACACTGATATTTTATGATGGTCAAATATAAAAACATATGTTTAACTATTTTGCTTATCTGTTCATCTCAGGAGGGACCTACAACATTTAGAAATAAAGTCCATATTCTTCCATAAAGACAAATTAAGCAATGCTGATTTAGCTTCCAAATTATTGACCTGGCTTATTTAACTTATTTAAACATTTAGTTGACAGAAAGAAGATTTTTCCTCAGTTGAACAGTGGCTGAAAGAAAAGGTCTGGCAAAATATCTAGTTCATTTCTGGATAGTTTCTGAAAGTTTTTAGTTTTCAGAAGCCGATGGGATGCTTGCTAAAAAATACATATTTTGGGGCCCCATTCTATATGTACGGAATCAGAAGTTAGAGAAGGCAAAGGTATTGACATTAGACAGATGAATGGTTCCTTCTGTTTATTTCTGAAAGAAAAATCTACAGTGTGGTTTTCATTACTGGTTAAAGGATACATTTGTGGACATAACTGAGAGTGCATATTTATATATTTTTTAAATATAAAAATATTTTAAAATACATTGAAATACTATTTTAGCACTATATTCAATAAAATGTCCTTCTAGTACTCTAAACATGAAAATGAAATATATCCTTTTATAATCAACCCAATGAAGACAAATTAGCATCAGTGTTGTACAATTTGAAAGATGAAAGATGAGGAAAAAGCAAATAGAAAATAAGACTAATACAAATTAAAAGTAACATTACTATTAATAACACATAATAATTCAAATATACCTTTGTCAAAAACCTTTCCTTCAATAATGCAGAGTTACATACATCACTTCATGTTTTTCGTATTATTTCTTTAATGGGTCTTGATAGTATTAGCCTCTAATACTAAACCTATCCATTTTATAAACAGGGAGGTTTTTTTTTTATAAAAACACTGTCATAAATTTTACATATTACAGTCAGGGAAAGGTTCTGGGTATAACTTATTATATCACATATAATACATGATGTAAGTTGTCTATTAAATATCATAGGCAGATTTTTTTAAATGGAAGTTTTATGGTGAATCAGAGCAAAGAAGATATTCATTTGCATCCCTGGATCAGAAAAAAAAAAATCTACTTTTGATTGCTGAATACTAATCTAACTTAACTGCCTAGAATATAATTTTGTATCCTTATGTTGATACGGGACAAATCCACTCTTCACTGTGGCTCTTTCCATTGCTCTAGGGTAAATGAAAATGCAGCCTCTTACTGAATCCTCCTACATGGCTGTTCTGTATAACAGGGCAGCAGACTATGGATTTGCCTCTCATGATCTAAGCAAACCAGTCAAGACAATGTTTTTAGATCCTCAGCTTGTTCTTTAGGAATTATTTTACTGGGTAGTGCTCTCCTCTGCACATCAGTTGTGAGCTAAAGATATAAAGAAATTGCTCTTAATGGCATCATGATGCTAACCTGGTAATGGTCTATGGTTTAAAACATTATCATATACTTGTATCGACTCCTCTCCTGGCTTATGGCTAGAGAGCATATACATAGGAAGGAAAACTGATAATAAAAACCAAAACCAAAATACAACTTTAGAAGAAATCTGCAAGTCCATCCAATGAATAGATATATGTAAATAAGTTTAATAGCAACGCCATGTTAAATCTGAAACTATAAGACTGTCCTTAAAACGACTCATTGTCCTTTTGCTGACTGTTGGCTTTCCCTCTCAGTTTATTTATATGCCATTCTAAAGATATACAACATATTTGGGATTATAAATTAATACAATGAATTCAGTATCAAGAAAATAAATCCTTTTTCTTCAATGCAGCTTGCTGCATGAGGCCTGGGTCAAGAGCTGGGTTTCAGAGAGTACATAAAGAATTGCACCACCTATGTAGTATCTCAGAGAAAAAAACTAAAAATAATAATAATGCATGATTTTCCCAGGCAAGTCTAAAAATAACATAATTTGTCCTCAATGCCAGACTCTGCTTAAAAAAATCAAAGAGAGAAGCATAAGAAGCAGCAGCATTGTGTATGTTTTTCAGCAGTGACTGTCCACATAGAGATGTACTCACCAGGAAGCTATAGAAGAATTCATGGACAAAGAGGCCCAGCATGCAAACCAGGACATACGCCACGTGGTAGAGAAAGGCCATATCCAGGATGACCGCTCGGTAGCCTCGGGTGAACGTACCACGATTTCCAACAAAACTCACCAGAAACACTATTTTATTACAAAGCTAAAGGGAGGAAAAGATTCGATTTTATTGTCTTATTCATACTGGTGAAGCTCACAAAAACAGCAGGTCATTGACAAAACCTATTATTTGCAAAGTCTGTGGTTTTCTTTGATGATTTCTCATTTTGCAATTTTTCAACACTGCTTACAAATCTACATGTAAACACCAGACAGACAAACCCTGTATTCTCTGAAATTCCAGGAAAAGGGAGCAAGAGTGATTAAGAGACCCAGCTCTGCAATCAAGACAGACCTGAATTTAAATCCTAGCTTTCCCACTACTATTATATGATCCAGGCCATGCAACCGTAGGCCTTGGTTGTTTCTTCTCAAAAATTAGAATAAAGGAATTCCCACCTCAGAGAACTCTTCAAAGAATTAAGTAATTCATAACGCATATGAAGTCCTTAGTACAATGACTCTTGAAATATTACTTATTATATCTTCCATATTAAAAGTAATACATGCAATGTTTTAATCCTGTCTCTTATACACATCTTGGTAATGGTCTNTTTTGCAAAAAAATAAATATATTTATCTATCTATATTAAAATAAATATAATACTTGCATGTATCTTCTAAGCTGTATGTATGGTAATTGTTCAGTAAGCATTTTGGAGTATTTATTATGCTTTGTATCATGTAGAATATTTAAGTTAAAACTACATTTAAAATTGCCTTCTGTGGCATAATTTTAGAATATAGAAATTAATACTGAGGTTTTGGGGCAATAACAATGACCCATGCAATGATTTCCAAAGAACACAGCTATCATAAACTTAGTGCCATCTCTTTGGTTCCAGAATCACTGTATTATTTATCAATGGAAAGACTAATTTTTCCATTTAGTTATCAAGGAAAGAATTACAGGTTTCAAAATTTCAGTTAGTTCTTTCAGATCATTTCCTGCATCCTTAAAAATTTTCTAATGGCACCATATTTGTCTTTATGTGTCCAGACCTAACTTTAGGAAGACAGCTTGCTCTTTGCAACATCATAAATTTCTCAATGTATATGAAAGAAATTGTCTTATGGAATGATTTTGAATAACATAAAAGGAGAATAAATAACATTTTGGACAGAAGTAAAATTTGAGAAGTTGAAAAACCTTCAACTTTCTGAAGTCCAAATCAATAAAGATAAAATGATAAAAGGCTTATCATTGCACCTTGGGAAGTTAACCAAACCAAATCAACAGCATGGCAAGTAAAAGTTTCAAACCTTTCCTAAGTTTGCTCCATGTTAATTAAATATCCTCTCAACAATCAACTTTATCAATTTCATCATCTTGCTGACAACCTGAACAGTGTCAAATGAAGTTTTACTTTACTGGTGTTACATCATCATATCTTGACATTACTATTAAATATAGCTACAGTATTAATGGATGTCTTTATGTTTACTATCCAAGTGCAAGTTTAATTCATTCACCCAAATTGTTAATATGAAACAGAAATAAGAAGTTCAATAAAAATGAAATTAAAGATTTAAATTATGACTTTTCAGAAGGATGAATGATATGCTGCAGACAAATTATTTATATATCATGTCTTTAAACTGAGTCATAAAAAGTCAGGCACGAAAACTATGTACACATCCTTTATACTAAGTAAAAGGGATATACTGAATTCAAGTTCTCAAAAACAGCAACATATTTCACTTCTCAAATGATTCAAAAGCAAGGACAGACTTCTGCCTGAAAGGCCTCTGCCATTTTTGCATGAAAAATAAAGATTAGCCTTATAGGTTTCAAGTTAATTCTTCTGAACTTTGATCTAAAGTTTGATGTTGATGGACATGCTCCTGTTCTCTCGATGGAATTGATACTGATAGTGGCAGCCATCTATTTCTGCACAGAATAGAAACAAGGAATTTGAGGTCTTTTTAAGTGTTCATATCATGAAGAAATAAGTGCAAGTATAAATGATTTGTGTAGGAAAGAACTTGAACACTGGTTTTTCTTGCCCATGACTTTGAAATTTGTGAACTAGTCTTATTGAGTATTTTCCATGAAAGCTGGGAATATTCACGGAAATAAAGAAGTTACGGAAACATTCTCCTTTTTCATGTCACGACTTATTGGACACTGCCTAACTAGTCCTTCACTTGTCAATACCATTACGTAAGCAATCATTGCTTCTATGGCAGGGGTCCATGTGGGCAACAATAAATGGGGAGTGTGGGAACTGGGCAAGGTGGTTAAAAGGCCATCCTCAGAAAAACAAACATTGTATATTAACATATATATGTGGAATCTAGAAGAATGGTATAGATGATCTTATTTGCAAAACAGAAACACAGATATAGAGAACAAACATATGGACACCAAGGAGGGAAAGGGGGAGTGGGATGAATTGGGAGACTGGGACTGACATGTATACACTATTGACATTGTGCATAAAACAGATAACTAATGAGGACCTACTGCATAGCTCAATCTTCAGTGACCTAAATGGGAAGGAAATACAAAAAAGAGGGCATATAGGTGAACACATAGCTGATTCACTTTGCGTACAGCAGAAACTAATACAACTCTGCAAAGCAACCATACTCCAATAAAAATTAATTTTTAAAAGGTCATCCTCTTCTGAACTGCTGTTGAAAGGACCTTTCAGTCAGCACACAAATACCAATATAAATGATCATAAATATCCCATGTATTTTTTTTGTTCTCTATTCTTCAAAGCTGCCCTTGATATATTGGGTTGACTAAAAAGGAAAACCCAAACAAAACTTTTTAGCTAACCCAACATTTTTCATTGGAAGGACTGATGCTGAAGCTGAAGCTCCAGTAATTTGGCCACTTGATGTGAAGAGCTGATTCACTGGATTAGACCCTGATGCTGGGAAAGATCGAGGGCAGAGGGAGAAGAGGGTGACAGAGGATGAGACGGTTGGATGTCATCAATAACTCAATAGACATGAGTTTGAACAAACTCCAGGAGATAGTGAATGACAGGGAAGCCTAGCATGTTGCAGTCTATGGGGCAAAAACAACAACAATATTTTTAATTAAGAATATGGTAAATTATGTGAAGACTGGGAGGAAAAAGTGGTGGGTGAGGGAGAGAAAGAGTAGTAATGTAAGTTCTCTGTACAGCCTTTTTAAAAATGGCACACCATCCAAATGATTTATGAATGTCTTCTACAATAGCAAAGTTAATGCTCATTTGTTAATTAATGTACACTAAAATAAGTTCATTAATTTTAACTAAGTAAATTAATTATACAGTATAGCAACAGTTTCACAGATACATTACATTTAATTGATATATCTTTGCAAAACTTTTAACAGCACACTATAGTGGAAAGACCCTGGCTTAGAACTTGGGCCATCTCGGTTCCAGTCTCTGTAATTAATTACTTTGGTAAATCCTCCTGGTCTCTATAGGATGTGTATATACTCCTTTCTAAAATGAAATGACTAGAAGGGTATAAACCTGAAGGTGCCTCATAGCTCTAGAATTCAAAGTGGTGTTCTTTAAATTTTGCTATTTTATGTGATCCCAGAAATTTCCAGCTTCCTTTATATTACCCTATTTGTTATTTGACTGTGTATTCCTGATTGGTAATTCCACCCCCATCTTACATTGTTCCTATTTATATCCTGGGAATAAATTATAATAAAAGAAGATTGCTTTATTGAAAAGCAAAACTAAACTTATTGTCTTGAACTACAGTTTAACTATATTACCATATATTCATCAACCATCAACTTTCTAACTAAAAATGAGATTATTTGATTCAAAAATTTCCATTTCAGTGATGCTACATGGGCAGGATAAGGTTCCCCAGCTGTCAAAGCCTAAGGCAAAATAGTTATGTAGTCAAAATCACCCAAGAAAACTTTTAAATTGTCAACAAAACAGTACAGTAAACAAGGGTATAAACAGTAGTGTCTCTTACTAAATTCAACACATGCTATTAATAGTATTCTCCCAGCACTGGAGCAGTTTTCTGTTTCTGCAACTGAATATCAGAAGTAGGTGCCTCAGTGAGTATATTACAAGAAAAACACACAGAGAGTGTAAGAGACTGTGTGTGTGTGAGAGAGAGAGAGAGAGAAACGAAGAGAAGAGGAATGTTTTGACTCAGAAAACATCTTTCACAGATATATACTATATTATTATTTACTATAAAATAATCTAAAAAATATGAATAGTAAGAATTAATGGGATGGTTAAATAAATTATATGATATCCATACAACTGGAAATATTATCATTACTAAAATGAGATTTACAAATAAGTTTAATGGTATGAAAAAATATTAAATGATCCAAAATTGTTAAAAAGTGTTTATATTTGCCAAACTAATGTTAATTTCCAGTACTCATAGCTAAAATTGTAATGCAGAGGGTGGGAAGAAAACTGTATTGGGTTATAAGATAGGCTTTTATAACAGAGAAAAACATATGAATTTTTTAAGCATCTCAACTACTGAGATAACTAACCCCTGTAACAAGACAAGAGAAGCCATCTGCAAACTAAATAAAACTTCACTTTTTAGAACCTAGTAAAGAAGAAGCATCATAATAAGCAGAAACTGATAATATGAAGTGCTCAGTACACAGATTGAGGCTTTTCCTCCCACTTGATTCCTTTTCCAAAAAAGGAACTTTCTGTATTTGCTTCAAACTGTGAAAGACACTGAGTCAGAAACAAACAAGTTCCTGTGAACCAAAACACAAACACTTTAAGGATCATGACAGCAACGTTCTACAAGTAAATCCTGCCTCACGTATTAGGTACCTAGTAAATACGAGCCTTCATTGCTGTTTGTCATTATCACTGCTGCTGTTCTTTTTTTAAATCTTCACACTAATCTCCTGAACTGATCTTCTCAACAACCCATTTGACTGATGAAAAGAATGAAATTCAGAGGCATGCTATTTGCCTAAGGTCTGAAATTCTGATTCTCACCAAGTCTTGACTCTCAGGTAGACATTTTTTCCCTGTTTCTGATACCTGTAACTTTAGTAATTATTGTTCCACCTGTTATACAATGCAATGTTTTAAGTGCAAATTAAGTTACTAAATATGTTAAAATCTAAGGTACAAACACAATTGATTTGTTTTCTTTTTCCCCTACCTCCTAGGAAATGGTAAACCATAGATAGTTCTGTAATGATCCTGTACATTAAATGTAAAGATAAATGATATCCACTAAAGCATTTCTATTTAACTGTATAATATCANTTTATATTACCCTATTTGTTATTTGACTGTGTATTCCTGATTGGTAATTCCACCCCCATCTTACATTGTTCCTATTTATATCCTGGGAATAAATTATAATAAAAGAAGATTGCTTTATTGAAAAGCAAAACTAAACTTATTGTCTTGAACTACAGTTTAACTATATTACCATATATTCATCAACCATCAACTTTCTAACTAAAAATGAGATTATTTGATTCAAAAATTTCCATTTCAGTGATGCTACATGGGCAGGATAAGGTTCCCCAGCTGTCAAAGCCTAAGGCAAAATAGTTATGTAGTCAAAATCACCCAAGAAAACTTTTAAATTGTCAACAAAACAGTACAGTAAACAAGGGTATAAACAGTAGTGTCTCTTACTAAATTCAACACATGCTATTAATAGTATTCTCCCAGCACTGGAGCAGTTTTCTGTTTCTGCAACTGAATATCAGAAGTAGGTGCCTCAGTGAGTATATTACAAGAAAAACACACAGAGAGTGTAAGAGACTGTGTGTGTGTGAGAGAGAGAGAGAGAGAAACGAAGAGAAGAGGAATGTTTTGACTCAGAAAACATCTTTCACAGATATATACTATATTATTATTTACTATAAAATAATCTAAAAAATATGAATAGTAAGAATTAATGGGATGGTTAAATAAATTATATGATATCCATACAACTGGAAATATTATCATTACTAAAATGAGATTTACAAATAAGTTTAATGGTATGAAAAAATATTAAATGATCCAAAATTGTTAAAAAGTGTTTATATTTGCCAAACTAATGTTAATTTCCAGTACTCATAGCTAAAATTGTAATGCAGAGGGTGGGAAGAAAACTGTATTGGGTTATAAGATAGGCTTTTATAACAGAGAAAAACATATGAATTTTTTAAGCATCTCAACTACTGAGATAACTAACCCCTGTAACAAGACAAGAGAAGCCATCTGCAAACTAAATAAAACTTCACTTTTTAGAACCTAGTAAAGAAGAAGCATCATAATAAGCAGAAACTGATAATATGAAGTGCTCAGTACACAGATTGAGGCTTTTCCTCCCACTTGATTCCTTTTCCAAAAAAGGAACTTTCTGTATTTGCTTCAAACTGTGAAAGACACTGAGTCAGAAACAAACAAGTTCCTGTGAACCAAAACACAAACACTTTAAGGATCATGACAGCAACGTTCTACAAGTAAATCCTGCCTCACGTATTAGGTACCTAGTAAATACGAGCCTTCATTGCTGTTTGTCATTATCACTGCTGCTGTTCTTTTTTTAAATCTTCACACTAATCTCCTGAACTGATCTTCTCAACAACCCATTTGACTGATGAAAAGAATGAAATTCAGAGGCATGCTATTTGCCTAAGGTCTGAAATTCTGATTCTCACCAAGTCTTGACTCTCAGGTAGACATTTTTTCCCTGTTTCTGATACCTGTAACTTTAGTAATTATTGTTCCACCTGTTATACAATGCAATGTTTTAAGTGCAAATTAAGTTACTAAATATGTTAAAATCTAAGGTACAAACACAATTGATTTGTTTTCTTTTTCCCCTACCTCCTAGGAAATGGTAAACCATAGATAGTTCTGTAATGATCCTGTACATTAAATGTAAAGATAAATGATATCCACTAAAGCATTTCTATTTAACTGTATAATATCAAAACTATAGATTAAAAACTCTATCAATATTTATCATATAAAAATTAACAATTATTCCATTTAATTTGTCCCAAATGAAAGCTGATTTTTTTTTTCAGTCAACATGCTCTAGATAGGCAGATAATAATGCATTATTTAGGGGTTGTGCAAATAAGTGTTTTATGCTCTGAACACTTTAGAGTACCGACAGATTGACAAAGTTAATAAGAAAGTTTTATCTCCAGGTAGATTTCTTCTCATGAAGAAATTAAAGTATAAAACCTGTCAGTCAAACAAATAGTCATTTCTTAGGGTGGAACTATTTTTGCCAAACTAGGCAGAAGTTATCTTTTTATCCTATCTCCCGAGGGAGAAAATACTCCCAATGTTTTCGGTTTTCCCAATAGACTTTAAAATGTTATTCCTTATTTCTTTATATATTCTTGAAGCCTCTGGATGACAAGAACATAAATCCTCTATGGGAGACCCAATATATGCTGTTATTTTGGGTCTAACTCTGCCTAGCTATTATTTCACTGATCAAATTTGAATTTTCTCACTTGGATTAATGTCTTATTGAGAATCAGCTATTAGTTTATGTATATTATTTGCTTTTTCAAATAACAGGGTTCAATAGTCATTGTATTTTTCAAAGAAAAAATAATAAGCTGGAAGTAGTAATAGGCTTAGAAAAAATCAGACAAAGCCATGAAGATTCCTTAACTCACTTGCTGGAAATATTGCAAAATTAGCTTATTTCCAAAGCACAAAAAGTACAAGTTCAGTTCATGTAAACCATTTTTGAATATTTAAGTGCTAGGTGTTAAGGTAAAGTAAAATGGGGCAAGGATTGAGATGGACAGGATTATATCTATGAATGTGACAAACTCTGTCCTCAAGAAACTTACGGAAAAATATATTTGGGACTTTACAGAATTTTTACTGACAAACTATTTGTATGTATAGTATACTTCACTTTATTCACAATAATTGTGGAATAATTGATAACATGGTGACCTGAATGTTTTAGTTTAACATATATAAACATATAAATATATCTGTCTGTCATATCAGTTCAGTTCAGTTTAGTCACTCTGTCCTGTCTGACTCTTTGTAACCCCATGGACTGTAGCGTGCCAGGTCAGACAGATAAGTACATCTGTCATGTGTGTGTGTGTGTGTGTGTGTGTGTGTGTGTGTGTATCTGTATCCATCACATATATATGTACATATCTGTCATATATATCATGCTCAATTTTTGAATAATTATAACAGAGATCTGGCTGTATACTAGCTCAGCTAGTATAATACTAGCTCAGCTTTATAATTCTCAAAACTTCAGTTATTATTTCATTTATTCATTTTCAATATATATTTGCCACATTTTTTATGGCGAGGCACTGTAAATGTGTAAGAATACAAAGATAATCTTTCACTCATTCATCTACTCGCTCATTACTTAAATTACATAAGAAACATTTGTTGAGTACCAATCATGTTCCAGACTTTGAATGATTACTCATTCTTCTTAAGAACTTATGTAGAAGGGGAGATACCAGATGTAGATACACAGATACCAGAATATAGGACATTATGTTAGCAACCCAGTTAAAAGTATACAAAGTGCTTAGGTATTCAGTGGACATATTATCAAGATTTATTTGCCTACATGCAACTTGTTCTTTCATCAACGATTTATTGTTTCTTAATATACTTTTTCATCTACACCATACAGAAATTTGTTTAGTCCCTTTAAAATTTTATCACTTGGGCAAAATTACTGCTATCTGCAATAGTAGTCTGGCTGACTTATCCTAAACTTACCTAGTAAGGTTGCGAAATGTGCTCCCTTGTTCTAATATTTTAAAATTCAGTGAAAAAAAAAAAACTTAATCTCATCTATGCCTTTCACAAGTTAATAGGTGTTGTTCACATTTTAAAAAACCCCAATTTCATATTTTCTGCTATAGCAATCCTTTTCCTTTGGTCATTTTATAAAAGATACTCACTTCTAAAATTCTACTGAATATAATTTAATCTTTCTTAGATGATTTAGAAGTTACTTTAGAATGTTAACAGTGGTTCAGAGTCATTTTTGTTAATAGCTGCCCATATAGGATGCCAAAGGCATTAAAATTGGATTGGGTTAAATTGAGTGCAGAACTGGGTCATGCCCCAGATGCTACCATCCTAAATATATAAAATTTTCACTAGCCATTTTTTCTTTCTCTAAAAAGTCAATGAAGAAGGTACACATTAAACTCAATTTAATTTGGATTCGCAATAAATTGGAATTTATTCACAGAGTTAAAGCATAGAGCTACACTTTTATATTTAGTACACTTTTAATTAATCTAAAACAGTACAAAACTAAATAAAGTACTTACATTTGCTGCACCAAGAAGTATTAACGTAGGCCCAAGACCTATTGTATATATTGATCTGAGCATTACTGACACAAGAAATGGCCGAATACCCACAGGCTTGGAGAAGAAAAACAGCATAGATGTGCAGATTGCCACTGCTATCCAAAGTAGAATTGAGAACAATGGTGAAAGAGTACCTGTAAAATGTGGAAGGGGTTTATTTTTACTAAGAACAAAACTGGAAAATGTTAAATCATTTGCCACTCTATTTTATATATATGAAACTCTAATACTTTGGCCACCTGATGTGAAGAACTGACTCATTGGAAAAGACCCTGATGCTGGGAAAGGTTGAAGGCAGGAGGAGAAGGGGACAACAGAGGGTAAGACGGTTGGATGGCATCACCAACTCGATGGACACGAGTTTGAGCAAGCTCCAGGAGTTGGTGATGGACAGGGAAGCTTGGTGTGCTGCAGTCCACAGGGTCACAAAGAGTCAGACATGACTGAGAGACAGAACTGAACTGATTTCATATAATAGAGCAAGACAAGTTGTAAGATACTGAATTTCAAAGTAACCCACTCTACATTCAGAAAACTAAGATCATGGTATCCGGCCCCATCACTGCATGGCAAATATATGGGGAAATAGTGGAAACAGTGTCAGACTTTTATTTTTGGGCTCCAAAACCACTGCAGATGGTGACTGCAGCCATGAAATTAAAAGATGCTTGATCCTTGGAAGAGAAGCTATGACCAATCTAGAAAGCATATTAAAGAGAAGAGACATTACTTCACCAACAAAGGTCTGTCTAGTCAAAGCTATGGTTTTTCCAGTAGTCATGTATGGGTGTGAGAGTTGGACCATAAAGAAAGCTGAGCACTGAAGAATTGATGCTTTTGAACTGTGGTTTTGAAGAACACTCTTCAGAGTCCCTTGGACTACAAGGAGATTCAACCTAAAGGAAATCAGTCCTGAATATTCACTGGAAGGACTGATGCTGAAGCTGAAACTCCAATACTTTGGCTACCTGATGAGAACTGACTCATTGGAAAAGACCCTGATGCTGGGAAGGATTAAAGGAGGGAAGAGAAGGGGACAACAGAGGATGAGATGGTTGGATGGCATCACCAACATGATGGGCATGAGTTTGAGTAGGCTCCGGGAGTTGGTGATGGACAGGGAAGCCTGGCGTGCTGCAGTCCATGGGTTGCAAAGAGTTGGACACAACTGAGTGACTGAACTGAACACACTGTATATTTAGATGTCTTTGTATACATTATTCATTCTTTCTTGTACTCAGACACTCAGTGGTGTCTGACTCTTCACGATCTTATGGAATGTAGCCCCCTCCCACTCCCGGCTCCTCTGTCCATGGGATTTTCCAGGCAAGAATACTGGAGCAGATTGCCATTTCCTCCTCCAGGGGATCTTCTGGACCTAGGGATTGAACCACTGTCTCTTAGGTCTCCTGAGTTGGTAGCTGGATTCTTTACCACTAGTACCATTCTGCATCACCTACATTTCCAGAAAGCTTGTGATGAATCCCAGGCTGCTTAAATACTCACTAGTCAATGCTCCTTACATTAGTTCTGAAACTTGTGTGTCTTTCCAATGGGAGTCATGCTAGATGCTTTGGAGAGGTGTTTCTCATTTAAGGAATCTTAATTCAAAATGAATGACTAATGGCCATCAACTATTCAGCTAAACCAAATGGAATCTGGCATTGAACTCATACCTTGTCCTGTTTTATTATAATCAAGTTTTTATATTAAACAATTCAGAATGCACATTCTACTTTTTAATGAAATAGACCTAAGCTTTAACTGTTAAAACACACAAGTGCGTTTATGTGTATGAACACATAGGTATATGTGTGTGTTTCTCAGCTTCTAAAAATAATGTTCAGCTATTTACTTCATCAGAAAACAAAAGCTCCAAATGTTTCAAAACTAAACTCCATTGCAACAAAAGTTTCTTTAGAAATGGCCCCAGAAGGGGTTTATAAATACATTTCCTTTTTTATAAAGGACAATTTATTGATGTTTGCACTGACATGTGTATTCAAGGAATCCCCCTCTGAAGGTCAAGTGATGCTATATTTGCAGAAGTAAATTAAAGGGGAACACTCTTGGGCTGATTAGACCTCAAACATGTATTCAGGCTGTTGAAGTCAGAGGGGAGATGACAAAACAGGGATTTTCCACTAGTTTTCCACTAGTAAGATTTTCTTACTAGTTCAGGTAAGTCACTTGGAATCAGGCACTGAACTCATATCTTGTCCTGTTAAATTATCATCAAGTTCTTATGGTGGGTTAGGGGTAAAGAATCTGCCTGCCAATGCAGGAGACATGGGTTCAATTCCTGATCCAGGAAGATCCCACGTGCCTCTGAGCTACTAAGCCCTTGTGCCACAACTATTGAGTCTGTGCTCTAGAGTCTGGGAGTCCAAGTGCTGCAACTACTGAAGGCCTCTTTGCAACCTGTGTGCTTTGCAACAACGGAAGCCACCACAATGAGAAGCTCTCTCACTGCGATGAAGAGTGGCCTCTGCTGCCACAACTAGAGAAAGCCTGCAAGCAGCAATGGAGGTCCAGCACAGCCAAAAAATAAAGTTTAAAAAGTGTTTTTAGGTTATAGATTCAGAATGTAAAATATCTATTCTTTAAGGAAACACACCTAAACTTTCACTGTTAAAACACACAAGTGTATTTATATATATGTGTGTGTGTGTGAAAGTAAAAGTGTTAGTTGCTCAGTCGTGTCTGACTCTTTGCAACCCCATGGACCCGCCAGGCTCCCCTGTTCATGGAATTCTCCAGACAAGAATACTGAAGTGGGTAGCCATTCCCTCCTCTGGGGGATCTTCCTGACCCAGGGATCGAACCCAAGGCTCTTACACCTCCTGCGTCGGCAGGCAGGTTCCTTACTAGTGCCACCTGAGAAGCACCAATTATTTGTTGACTATAAAAAGAAACATTACCTGTGAGCTCGTTTTGAGTGAGTCCATCTCTAGTTATAAATTCCCCAAGTTGTGAGCTTCACTCTCAGGTTTAGTAAAACTGCCAACATCTTTGCACACTTAACTCTCATCCAATCACTAGATTCTTTGGTATAATTCATACGCAATGTCTTGGTGTGACATTCTTATTTTAAAAGTCTCAACTTTGGCACTGCTAGTCACACTGTGCATTATCACTAATGCCTGATAAGCTAATCACAACTTGACCACCCTTTCTCAGACAGTATCTGGCTCGCTGAGGTTTCCTCCTGATCCAATGAGAAATTATAACCATGAACTTAAAACTGGACATTTGATCCCTTTGTAGAGAGAACTCAAACAGTGTTTAGCTTAGTACCCTGCACATAGTTTAATGTTAAATATGTATTTGTGAAGAGTAAATAAGTTTAAAAGTTACTTAAATGGCTATTTACACTATTGTAATTGACAACAATTTGTAATTATATTTTGTCCTCTGACAAACTTTAGAAGATAGTAGACTGTCAAAGCCATTTTTTAGCCATTAACGGTGGAAAGAGGGGACTGTCTTCTTGATATTTGTATTAATTTTCTATAATGATCATGTATTATTTTATAATAGAAAAAAATTTAAGAATTCACTCTATACATTTTAAAATATTAGAGTATAACACTTGTCCGTAATAAAAGAAAATTCAAATAGAAACACTGGAGACTTCAATTCTACTCTCCTATCTACTTCACACTGACTTGTTTTAAGTTTACTTGTAGCAGGGGTTCCCAACCCCTGGGCCACAAACCAGTACTGAGCGAGTGAAGCTTCATCTGTATTTACAGCCACTCTCCATAGCTCACATGCCATGGTCTAGGGAAAAATTGTCTTCTATGAAACTGGTCCCTGGTGCAAAAAAGGTTGTGTGTGCATGCTAAGTCCTTCAGTCATGTCCAACTCTTTGCAACCCCAAGGACTGTAGCCCACTAGGTTCCTCTGTCCATGGGATTCTCTAGACAGGAATACTGGAGTGGGTTGCCATGCCTTCCTCCAGGGAATCTTCCCAACTTTGGAATCAAGCTATTTCTCCTGAATTACAGGAAGATTCCTTACCTGTGAGGCACCAGGGAAGCCATAAATGTTGGGTACCGCTAACTTATAAAACATGCTGCATCTTACTCCCTCTCTCCACTCCTCTGCCTCCAGCAGAGACTTGTAAGGATTTCCTATTTCTCCCTTCTCAATCGGGCTAATGCAAATTAGATAAATCTATGGGTGTGCTTTACTATTGTGTCTCACTCCTTTCTTTATCCTTTAACTAGACTATAAGCTCCTTGAGGACAAGGTCAGTTTTCCCAGTGTTTGTATCTCTAGGGTTGAGCATAGTGTCTGGCATCCAGCCACACTCTATCAGTGGTTGCTATTAAGGTGAATGAATTAAAATCACCTTGAAGATTTATTTCCTTTAACACAAAGCACTTGAGGAAAAAAGAATGACATCCCAAATTTGAACACAGTATTTTTCAAAAATCACATGCTAAATGGATATGCTGCTGCTGCTGCTGCTAAGTCTCTTCAGTCGTGTCTGACTCTGTGCGACCCAGNACTTAAATGGCTATTTACACTATTGTAATTGACAACAATTTGTAATTATATTTTGTCCTCTGACAAACTTTAGAAGATAGTAGACTGTCAAAGCCATTTTTTAGCCATTAACGGTGGAAAGAGGGGACTGTCTTCTTGATATTTGTATTAATTTTCTATAATGATCATGTATTATTTTATAATAGAAAAAAATTTAAGAATTCACTCTATACATTTTAAAATATTAGAGTATAACACTTGTCCGTAATAAAAGAAAATTCAAATAGAAACACTGGAGACTTCAATTCTACTCTCCTATCTACTTCACACTGACTTGTTTTAAGTTTACTTGTAGCAGGGGTTCCCAACCCCTGGGCCACAAACCAGTACTGAGCGAGTGAAGCTTCATCTGTATTTACAGCCACTCTCCATAGCTCACATGCCATGGTCTAGGGAAAAATTGTCTTCTATGAAACTGGTCCCTGGTGCAAAAAAGGTTGTGTGTGCATGCTAAGTCCTTCAGTCATGTCCAACTCTTTGCAACCCCAAGGACTGTAGCCCACTAGGTTCCTCTGTCCATGGGATTCTCTAGACAGGAATACTGGAGTGGGTTGCCATGCCTTCCTCCAGGGAATCTTCCCAACTTTGGAATCAAGCTATTTCTCCTGAATTACAGGAAGATTCCTTACCTGTGAGGCACCAGGGAAGCCATAAATGTTGGGTACCGCTAACTTATAAAACATGCTGCATCTTACTCCCTCTCTCCACTCCTCTGCCTCCAGCAGAGACTTGTAAGGATTTCCTATTTCTCCCTTCTCAATCGGGCTAATGCAAATTAGATAAATCTATGGGTGTGCTTTACTATTGTGTCTCACTCCTTTCTTTATCCTTTAACTAGACTATAAGCTCCTTGAGGACAAGGTCAGTTTTCCCAGTGTTTGTATCTCTAGGGTTGAGCATAGTGTCTGGCATCCAGCCACACTCTATCAGTGGTTGCTATTAAGGTGAATGAATTAAAATCACCTTGAAGATTTATTTCCTTTAACACAAAGCACTTGAGGAAAAAAGAATGACATCCCAAATTTGAACACAGTATTTTTCAAAAATCACATGCTAAATGGATATGCTGCTGCTGCTGCTGCTAAGTCTCTTCAGTCGTGTCTGACTCTGTGCGACCCAGTAGATGGCAGCCCACCAGGCTCCCCGTCCCTGGGATTCTCCAGGCAAGAACACTGGAGTGGGTTGCCATTTCCTTCTCCAAGGCATGAAAATGAAAAGTGAAAGTGAAGTCGCTCAGTTGTGTCTGACTCCTAGTGGCCCCATGAACTGCAGCCTACCAGGCTCCTCCGTCCATGGGATTTGCCAAGCAAGAGTACTGGAGTGGGTTGCCATTGCCTTCTCCAGCTAAATGGATTATAAGAAGGCACAATTCTCTGCTAACCCCTCTGCCTTTGCCAAACTGGGCAGGGATCATTGGCATAGCAATGCTCAACTTCTGAGTGGACATCTCGGAGATTCCCTAGCATCAATAGCTGTGGCTTCAGCTACAACCAGCATGACCTCATTATCTAACTTTGGCACAAGTTTCATTTTTAGAGAAGCATATGTTAAGCATATAAATTAATCAACCAAACAAGGAAACCCACACCAAAATCTACAGCCACACCAACAGGCCCTGGATTCTTGAAGAAATTCAAAGAAAGCTCTGCAAAGCCTGACTACAGAAGGAGATTATTTGCAGTAGGCGTTGGGAGGGTGGACATCTCACAAGTTGGTACTCTGAGAATCACCTTCCATTAAGTATCTCCCTTTAATTATTATATGCTACTACTCTGGCTGACAGTAGACACTGTTCTCTCAGTTAATATTACAACGTAAGCATGAACCAGATATCTGGACACAACTGATTCCCACAAGCTCACTGTGTGTTCAGGCTGGAAAATACCCTTGGAGACAGCATACACAGCCCATTCCCCCTGCTGCCAGCCTCTCTGTCCTCACCTGACACATTAGCCAAAGTGACTCTGGAGCAGCTTGTATTAGGATCTGGGGTTGGAAAAGGTGGCCTGTTTGGACCACAGGTCTTTTTTTCTTGCTCAGGATTCACCAGGTGATTCTGTGATCAACTCCTGCTCAGAACCTCAGAGCTGGATGGAATCTTCCTATTTACTTATTTTTTCTTTTTTAACTTTTAATTTTAGAACTCTTTCTGACTAATGTTACAGTTGCAAATATAATACAAAATTATCATTGACTTCCCCAAATATCGACACCTTACATAGTCACACAACAATGATCAATGTCCAGAAACTAATATGATATATTACATTAATAGAGTTGGACCATAAAGAAGGCTGAGCACCACAGAACTGATGCTTTCAAATTGTGGTGCTGGAGGAGACTGTTGAGAGTCCGTGGACTGCAAGGAGATCAAACCAGTCAATCCAAAGGAAATCAACCCTGAATATTCATTGGAAGGACTGATGCTGAAGCGGAAGCTCCAATACTTTGGCTGCTTGATGTGAAGAGCTGACTCATGGAAAAGACTCTGATGCTGGGAAAGATTGAAAACAACAGGAGAAGGGGATGACAGAGGATGGGATGGTTAGATACCATCACTGACTCTATGGACATGAATTTAAATAAACTTCAGGAGATAGTGGAGGACAGAGGAGCCTGGCATGCTGCAGTCCATGGAGTCACAAAGAGTTGGACACTTAAGAGACTGAACAACAATCACTTTAATCTGCAGACCTTTATTCAAAGTTCATGGACTGCACAAATAACGTCTTCTTTTCTGAACCAGGATCACACATCACATTTAGCTGTCATGTCTCTTAGTCTCTTTTAATTCCTCAGCACTCCTTTGACTTCACAAGCTTCAAGGGTACTGGCCAATTATTTTGTAGAATATTTCTCATTCCTGATTTGTCTGAAATTTCCTCACTTTATGCATTTTTGTCAAAAGATGCCATATCCTTGTCAGCACATCATGTCAAGAGGCACCTGATGTTGCTGTGTCTCTTCACTGGTGACATTAACATTGATCACATAATTAAAGTGATTTCTCCACTTTAAAGTCACTCTCTTGCATAATAAGTATATTACAGGGAAATACTTTGATTACATCAATATCCAGTTTCTCATTATACTTTCTCATCTAACACTTCTTTGTTAATTTTAGCATCCACTGATGACTATTACTATTATATGGTATTTGCCAAACAGCAACATTCTATTTCTATTACTCTTTCTACACTGATTAACAGGAATACTATTGTAAGGAAGAGCTTTCTCCTCTACCAGTATGGATTCCCGGATTCTTATTTTATTCTGTGGGTTATTATATGTTACTGTAACTATTTTTATCTCAAAATTTCCACAGAATTGGCCACTGGGAGACCTTTCAAGTTGAATCCTGTGTTCTTTGACACATTCCCATCATTTTTTGTAGCACTTTTTGGAAGGAATCTTAATGATCAACTAATTCATCTTTAAATCATCTCAAAGCGTCCCAGCCAAGGAGTCATCCAGTCTACGCTTGACAAAATCCAGCATTAGAGACTTGCATGTCCACCACAGAATTTACCTCCTCCAGCCAGTTCTGATGGCCAAGTACAGTAATCAGTCTTAACTTTGCTTTCTCAGTCTTCCCAGCTATGCATAGCATGTAACTGAAGGTTAGAGGCTCAGCTAATCCTGATCAAAACTGTAACCTTATTCATGGAGCTATAATTAAATAGCTCATCTAGAACTGTAATCAGATTACCCAGATAGAACCTTGGGGTTCCATACTGCCAAAATGGCAGCTCATGCCTTCCCTTCCCCCTTCGTGCCATATCCACACCCAGATACTTAAGAGTGAGCCTCCACGCTGGTCACTGCTGTTCACCTCTACTCAGTCCTGTCTGAAGAGTAAAGCACACACCTGCACCTGATGAGGAGACACCTTGTCTTCCTGCCTTGTCTTTGTTGGTCTTATTTCTTTCTGAGGCTGGAGCCTCAGTCCCAGTTTTACCATATATGTGGTTTCAAGCTCTTGTTCAAGGACCAGTTGTATTAGTAACACCTCAGGAAACTTGTTAAAAAGTATGCATTTCCAGACTCCAGAATTACTGGTCAAATCTTCCAAAGCCTCAAGTTCTTCATCCAGAAGGATGAAGTACTTACTTTATAGAATTGTCAGGAAGATTACATGGAATTATGTATGCGTCATGCTTAGCCCTTTGCTTGATCCAATCTAAACAGTAAACAATAACAGTTGCTATTATCATCATTAGCTATACTATTACAACTGTTATTAGTCAGGCAAATATGAAAAAAATGTATCAGATGCTTTACTTTCTCCTCAGTGAGTAAAGAGTAGATGTTCAGAGGGGTACCTGTGCCCATCACCATCATATTTATTGTATAATAGGTGGCAGCACAGGCTATATACTTTGGCTCTGGTGGTATATATCATTATAAGGTATATCATGGCATAGAACTTAGGGACGATGATGCCCCTGTATAAAGGGGCACCTATTATTGACACGCTTCTAACCTAATCATCCCACAGAAAAGTCTGAGAGCACAAACAAATGCT
The DNA here is from genome assembly GCA_006410875.1 of Neotragus pygmaeus. Classification (NCBI taxonomy): domain Eukaryota; kingdom Metazoa; phylum Chordata; class Mammalia; order Artiodactyla; family Bovidae; genus Neotragus; species Neotragus pygmaeus. Next base: position 950,229 of record SJYV01051512.1, on the reverse strand, counting down.
TTAACTGTCTAGTCTTAGATCTGCCATTCTTCTCTGGGCTTCCATCTCTTTATGTGTCAATGATGATTTGATATTAGATAATTTCCAGAACTGCTTCTACATCTAAGACTTTATGCTCTATTTACCAGGATGCTACAATCTAGTTAGCATTCCGTGTGCAGATGATACTAATTTATCATTTCAGGCTGGACTTCTCTCCTTACGAAAGTTATGTTCTTTTGTGCCAAGACGGCTATCATTACTAAATGAGACTAAACACACTGAAGAGAGCTGTTTCCACTTCCTGCTGTATTTGCAACTTCCCCACAATGGATGGCCAAATATTTGCTATGTTTTCATTGCTATTTAACTCACACATCTACTCCCTTGTCAAATATCCTTTTATTAGCACTGGCATACTTTCTAAAAAAACCAAACCTTTCTATACTCAGATTATACCCAAAGGCTAGAACTTTGCTATCTGCCATCTGCAACAGACCTTAGAAATAGCAAATTACCTCTGCACTCCCATTTCCCTTCCTGCTCACTCCCCTTCCTACTCAGATCTGAAATAGGTTTAAATACCCCTTGCTTTTCTCATACCCTCATTTCCACTGAGCTTCCCTTTGTAGTACTAATATTCACTTTGTAACAACAACAGCTAAGCTTTATCAAATGATTAGTAGTAGTAGCGTTAATCGCTCAGTCGCGTCTGACTCTTTGTGACTACAGGCCACCAGGCTCCTCTGTTCATGAAATTCTCCAGGCAAGAATACTGGAGTGGGTTGCCATTTCCTTCTCCAGGGGATCTCCCAACCCCAACTGAACCTGTGTTTCCTGCATTACAAGTAGATTCTTTACTGTCTGAGCCACCAGGGAAGCCCAGATGTATATACAAGTGCTATGTAAATAGCTGAAGATGAGTGGCAAACTCAAGTTCTATTTTTTGGTATCATATGATTACTAGTTGCTATTTTTAATGCTTTACCTACAACATCTCATTAAATTCTCACATAATCCTATAAACTGATGAGATACAAAAGTATCTTGTAGCTATTATCTGCTGGTATTTCTCATCCTGTCCTCAGAGCCATTCCTTCAATCCCCATTCCAAAGTTATCTACCTGATTGTATCCCAATCAGGATGCAGATTGTGACATATTCTCCCACGTTCTTTTGCCAGATTTAAAGAAAACTTAATTTCGACAGCCTTTAGTGTATCTCTCCTACTATTTCCCATTTCACTTAACATGGGATAATTTTTCTTGTCTTTGCTTTAGCAAAACCTCATATATCAGCAGTTTGATAATATTAACCTCATGGCCAATATCCTTCGTGCTCTGTTATTATAATCTGCCTTATGCTGTACATTTAAAATTACTTTTTAAATTATCTGCATGCTCACTGTAGAATCCTTAACAATACCGAAAGCAAAGCAAAGAGAGTAAAATAAAGGTTCTACTACTTAAGATAATCACAATCAACATTTTGGCATACATCTCTCACTTTCCCATGTATTTATAAGATTGAGATGACACATAAAATGCTTTTGCTCACATGTATATGAACTTCTTGAAAAATATTTATATTGACCATCATTTTCTGCCTATTCTATTTACGAGCATTCTGTTTCCAGTGAATAAAGAAAAGCTATTTAACATGAATGAAATTGTTGTAACTTGGAAGGTCTAAATAGTTAAGGCATGCATCAAAAGTATTGTTTTTAGTCTCTAACATACTTATTTAAAGACAGACAAGCACTTACCTTCATCTCCATCATCCCCAAATGGGTAGAAGAGAGCCACAGCTAAGTTGATGAACACAGCCAGGTTGAAAGAGATGCTCCCCCAAAGAGAAATATGCCTTGAGAACCAGAACAGGGCAGGATTACCTGGTGAGAAAGAGGCATGGTGGGACAGAAAAGAAAATGAATTTTGATTTCAGTACCAGTGCCCTACTGAAATAACATCTTCCTAAATGCATTTTTGCAAACTACTATAAAAGCATATATAAACAAACATTTAATGCAACTTATTTTAGAATATTTATCGTCAATACCATAAAGGAGTTTTCCATTTGATTCCTTCTTTTCTTTAGCCAGTTTACACCTAAGCTACTGTAGAAGGGTGAGTAATTCTGCAACTGCTAATTCTGGTCAGAAAATATGACTCTGGGTTAATTTTCTTTAATATATCCCTAGAGCAGGTTGGGAGAAGGCAGTTTAGCAATCACCTGGGGCCCTTTTTAATGGAATGGTATATACTGCTGTGTAATTCAATAATATCAATTAATTGGTCTCACTCCCCTGTCTTAAAGTAAAATAAAATCCCCACCCTTTGCACAGATGTATCTCTGGTGAGAATTTCAAATCACAGTCACAGTTACCTGAACTCTGAAACTTAATAGTATGGCATAGCACTGCTTACTGGGAACTAGTGATTTATAGTATTACCTAAGTTTTATTTTTATTTTTTTTAATTTACTTTACTTTACTTTACAATACTCTATTGGCTTTGCCATACATCGACATGAATCCACCACAGGTGTACACGAGCTCCCAATGCTTCCCAAGAAGTTGTTGGGTTTGCAACAGCAAAAGTGAAAGATACAACAAAAAATCCAATAAGTGGGAGAGGTTTTGCTGAATATTTTCAGAAATGGGATTCTGTATCTGTCACCAGAAATGAATTGATAGATGCATCTCCTGAATAAAATTTACATAAGCCAAAACTCAGTTTCTTTCACCTCTCCTAAAAAACTGAACAGACACATCATGCATACAAGATTGTCACACAACATATTCAGGTCTTGTCCCCTGTCTAACTCTTAATAGTTTAACATTAGATTTAAAATATTAAGAGTCAATTGAGGGGAAAAGCCATTTCAATTTTCAAATAGAAATTTTAAGCTTTTCAAAGTATGTTCTGTGAATTCCAATCTCAAATCTGCTGCTTACTTATAAACTACACTTCCCTTCAGTACATCTTGTTTTCTTTCCCTTGGAATAGAACATTCCAACACTGGAGTAGGCTATGATTAGCTACGGCATTTAGTTGACTAATGTGTCATAAATTGTAAGCATTTGCATTTTCATCATTCTTGAATTAGGAGTCCTCATTTTAAAAAGCAGAATATTAAGACAAAATTAGAAGATGTTGATACATACATCTGTAACAACAAATCCATCAAATGAATTAGATTCTGTCTAAAACCTCATCATAAGCTACCTCCAAATTTTAAAAGTAAACTGTATATTGGAAATTATTTTAAGTTTTTTTTTGACAAATGACAAAATATTTATCTCAAAAACACAGACCCCATAAGCATTAGCTCATTATCCAATTTACTTTTTGTCAGGAATAAAATGAATGATTTTCAAATTGAGTTTTTGTTATGTACTCTGAATACCTAAGTTTCCCTGAACTCCATACGGTTCTTCATGGGAGAGTAATTTCTTTCAAATATCCTGCTAAGAAAGTTTGACAATGCATGCTACAATCTTTATTCAAGGATGTTATGTCTCAAGCTCAACCAAATTCATAAACCATAATCACTGACGTTCCCAGGAAACTAAAATGATGCAATACTGTTGAACAGAAGTATTAAGAACATATGCCTGTTGTCTGGAAAATCTCTCCAATAGTCAGAAAAGACCTAATCAAAAGTTTTACCCCAACGATTTTTATTAAAAACTCATGATATTTCTCATCTGAGAAAGTAAAGTTTATTTTAGAATTGAAAAATTTTCAATCCTATTGTGGTCTTATTAAAAAACTTTTTAAAACGTATTAGAGTGTAGTTGATTAACAAGGTTGTATTGATTTCAGGTGTACAGCAAAGTGATTCAGTTATACACATACACGTATCTATTCTTTTTCAGATTGTTTTCCCATTTTGGTTGTTACATAATATTTCCAAATAGACTTAAACCTGAGAAATAAGCAAGGGGAACTATAAGATGGTAACTTTTAAGTGTTACATCATAAGCTTGCCTGGTTTGAATACAAGTGTCACACAATTTTTACTTCGACTTGGCAAGATTCAGATATGTTGAAAAAGGAAAGAGTTTCAGAAAAAACATTCACCAGTCTACCTGATCATAAGATCACAGATACAAGAGGACAGGCATGCCTATGCCAGGATCTCTCCACTCCATTCACTGATTGTTAAGGCCGATCAAGGCCTATTCATGGACTTAAAACCTGCAGCTGCTCCACAGCTGAAACCCACAGCTGCAATCTGGGATGTCATAATATTTGTAAAACTATAGGATCAGTACTAAAAGATGATCTAATTAGTCAGAACCTTCTACGGTCCTTAAGCCACAGGTGTCTTGGCTCCAAGTGTAGACAGAGCTTACATGCTTAAGCTTATAAGTGATTTCAGTAACATCAGATGGCAAGAAGTTGAGAGCCAACTGAAACAAACGCTGTCATGTATCCCAAAGTACTGGTGTATCTATCATTATGCTCAAAACATTTTCAGTATGCTCAGATCATTTCGGTTCATTGTACTTACTCCTGATTTTCTTCTGCCACTTCATCTCATTGTAGAGATCTTCAGTTTGCTGGAAAAAGTCATTCACTTTACTTCCCTGTTCATCCCTCTCTGTGGTGTTGAATACGCGACACTTGGATTCTCGCGTGAGGTATTCACATATATTGGGGACAGGAAATACTATTTGTTCCATTGTCCTGTCATGCCGAACAATCTGAAAAACATTAATTTGCATTTGTTTTAAGCTTTGGAGAATCTTAGACTACTTTCTGCTTTAAGCGTGACTTCAATAATGATACTTTATGAATTCAGCTATGAAAAAATGTAAAAATATGCCAACTTGAAATATCCTGTATATTATTCTCTTTAAATGAGAGAAATTAATCAGACTAATGTATCATAAGTATTATACTTCACTGTAAATAACAAAAACCAAGATCTTTCTCAATTAACATTAAACTCTTGCCACCCATTTTTATCTTCATGAAGTACATCAGAGAATTAAGAGGGTCTTCACTGGGAAGTGTCTGGCTATGTAACCTTAAGCACAGCACTTGTTATATTTTTATCCTGCTCTTAGCCTATTCTTCCTAAAAATGGCTACTGGCGAACAAATAACATATACAACATAATGTGCCTTGCATTCTACAGAGAAAAATGTTTTATGTCATTAAAATGTTTTCCTGATAATGGCAAACATATTCTCATGTGTAACTCATTCAAGCATACACTCAGATGTGAATACTTGTTGTTNCAGAGAAAAATGTTTTATGTCATTAAAATGTTTTCCTGATAATGGCAAACATATTCTCATGTGTAACTCATTCAAGCATACACTCAGATGTGAATACTTGTTGTTTTGAACTTCTCTAGTTTGGTATTGGTAACAGTTTGTTGTTTAGTTACTGAGTCATATCTGACTCTTTGTGACCCCCTGGACTCTGTTCATGGAGTTCTCAAGCAAGAATTCAGGAGCAGGTTGCCGTTTCCTTCTCTAGGGGATCTTCCTAGACCAGGGATCAAAGCTGTATCTCCTGCATTGGCAGGTGCACTAGGCCACCTGGGAAGCCCTGATCACAGTTTAGCTTTGGACAGAAAAACAAGTTAAATGATTTCATACAGAGTCCCTATGTCACAAGGGTTCGTGCAGACTAACTGTCAAGGTTCATATTTATATACTCTATCTAGCCCTCAAAAATTAATCAGAAATTAGTCTAAGCTAAAAGAGTCGTTCTGTCTCCCCGTGCTACTGACTGGTATGGTGATGAGCACTTGACCTATTTCTGGAAAATGAGGCATAAGAAGAAATATCCTGGGGCTGGAGATGCTCTCAAAGGAGATTTTCCTTCTAGAAATGGCAGAAGCCACATGAGACAAACAAAAGATCAAATATACAACACACCAGCTCTTTTTCATCAGTACCCTCTTTCTCCCTGCTTAGAAAAAAAGGTGATAATGCTACTTGAAATTCTGGCAGCCATTTTGCAACCATGAGGTGAGATAGCACCCACATAATAAGAAAGACTTAGCTGAAAATATGGAAAAGGTCTGAGTCTTTGAAGACATTGAATATATTATAGAACTACTGGTACCTCCAGACTTCCCACTATGAGGGAAAATCAAATATTTTTATTGTTTAAAAATGATTAGCCTGGTATTTTGTTAGTTGTAATTGAAACTATCCTAAATGTTATGTTATATATACAAACCACATACTAGAATACTATCATAAAACAAAGAAGAAATCTGTAGTGGAACATAGGTTAAAAAAATCAATCATACAAAATAAAAATTGGAAGTATTTGGTATGGTAAGCAACTACATGGGAAAAAATGGTTTACCGGTTCAAACAGTGCCAAACATTAAAAAAAAAACTCTCCAGATGCATTTAAGAAATAATGTCCTGATGACTATAAGCCAAGCTTTTCAGCCCCTTTGTAACATGTTATGTTTGATCCTGGTTGTTACATTTTACAAGGGACACTGACAGACTGGAGGGAGTACTGAAAGAGATGGGGATGCGTTAACAGCAAAAAGCCAAAAAAGGGATACTTTTTTCAATACACTTATACCACACATGCTTATTCAGGCCTTAGGTGAGGAGTCCTGGGAAATTCAAAGTGAAAAAGCATGAACCCCAATCTATAAAGGCTTGCAATTTTATAATCATGATGGCACCTCAAATGTCTGAATCAAGCTATCATGGTGACAGGGAAGCAAACAGTCTGAACAGCAGGCAAACATGAAAGTGGGCTGGATTGCGTGTGTTATCAAAAAATAACTTTCTAATTATTAGCTATTCCAAATCAGACGTTTCCTCCTGAAGCAGTGAGATGGCTATCACAGGAAGAATTTAGAGCCGAAACAGGATCTTTGCAAAGTAATTCCTCCTTGGACTGGTGAACGGACTAGGTAACCCATAAGGTCCTTGCTATTTCCCAGGGCCTTTAAGCCTATAATATTTAGACAAACTATTATTTGCAACAATATTTATTATTCTGAGGCTATGCTTCAAGAACAGTGTTCAGTATTGGAAATAAAAGGGTGATTAAGAACAGTCCCTGCCTCAAGTAGAGGGCCAGTGACCCAGAAGAACCTAACAGTATTCCAACATGATACCTTAAAAAAACAGAATGATCAAAATGCCTGTGGGAGTATAGTGGGATAAAATAAATGAATGCAGAGGTGATATAAGCTGGTATTTGAATGAGCATGAGGTTGGTCAACATGAAGAATTTAGATCATCAGTCCAGATTATTCCTTTGAATCCCTACCTTCTATATCCAGCTTCATGCATTCCTCAAGTCACCTCAAATTCAATTTATCCAAGAATCAACAAATGACCTTCCAGAACATTTTAACTGCCAAAGTTAGGATCCTTGTGCATAACACCAATTTCTGTCCATTTATCCAAACCAGAAGCCCAGGGGGCATCTTTTCCCCAGTGTTTCCCTCACCTTACATGCAGAACCCAACATCAAGCACCAAGCCCCATGTATATGTATACGTGTGTGATGTAACATACAGTGTCTCTATTTCCTCCAATCTGTCATCTTCAATACCACCATCTCTCTCTTTTATATCTTTCTATCTCATCTACTTGCTTTCCTTGCCTCATTCCCTTTTCCAGTCCTTTCTCCAAATAGCAATTTGAATAATCTTTGAAAAGAATCTTTTCCTATCCTACGTTCTTTCTCTTTCCCTTCATTCAATTCTACCTAGAATTCCATGCCCAAATTTTAGTAGAAAGAAATCTCTACTCAATCCTTTAATATATATTTTATGACAACCTTCTTTGTGAAATCTACCCTGAAATATCCCAGGCACAGTTAAATACTATTTTCTCTAAATATTCTTTCTTTATACAATTACTATACAGAATGATATTCTCTATGTGTACGTAACTGGTAGAGAGCAAAGGTTCAGTAAACATTTATAGAATGTATGTATTCACAGCTAAATCTCTCCTCACTGCTGAGACCCCACAGAAATCTAACTCCAACCGCAGTCCTCAGTTCTTACAGAGAGGTATTAATTCAACCCCTACCTCTGGCCCACCTGCTATTCCATCTATTCCTGATATTCTCTTCTAATTACTAACCTTGTTCTTTGGCCTCTGGGACCTTAAATAGAAACTTGGTTGTTTGATGATCTATTTGTATCAATTTATCTGGCTTCTCAGCCCCTAAGCACTTGAGATAGCAATGTTTTTGCTATGGGTGCAAAAACCCCAGCTCATGGGTTGCACTAGGTCAAGTCTCCCACCAAAGCTATTAATATTCATAAATGTGAGCAAGGGATCCACTTTGCAACACAAGGTAATAATGATCATTATTGCAAAGGTTTGGCAACAGAAAACAAGAAGGTACAGTGATTATGTACCCTGAGAGTTAACAGCAGTAATGCCATTGTGCACTCTGCTAAAAACTAAAAAACACCTGCCGAAGTGGATGAATGCATGAATGTAAATTACCCTGACAGGCGTCAACTATTCTATTCACTTCTGCCTGGTCATCTCTGCCAACCAGTGTCAAAATGATACCATAGCTAGTAATGACAGCCAGATGGTTCTCACAACACATAATGATTAAGGCCACGTTGATCCACACCTCCAAAACTGCCACCAGCCCTTAAGTACGGGCTCATTTATGGGGGCGGGGTCAACTGCTGCAGACTGAAATGGAAACTCTTAAACCATTTCAAGTCCATGCTATCAATATAAAAACTGTACTAGTGCCTTCCGTTTTCCCCACCCTTCTGTACACTTTCTTACACAGAGAGCTCTTCTTTAATAAGCCTTCCACAGTTTTTTAAAAGAAACAATTTCTTGAATGATAGAATCTATTATAATAATCCTATCTCTAAAATATCTTCCAGAACCAAAAGAAAATAAAAACAACTTTATTATTTACAAAAGAGAATTTACATATAGTTCGGGTCAAAAAAGAAAGACAATTTTGAAAGATGTGCAGATTGATTTCTTAAAGACCACCCCTCACATCTCCTCTTTTGGTATATATGTTGATACTTTGAGAGTTTACATCACTCAATTCTACGTCATTGTTCTAGGAAACAATGATAAAAATGGTCTGAAAGAGAAAGCGAACATATCTTTTCACAGTTGGACCCATTGATGGTTACCTCAATCTGAGCAGTATGGTTGGCGTAATACTTCAAGGCTTCATCGCCATCATCTGGATCAGATCCTGGTTTGAGCATCTGCTGTAAAAGTTTGTTGTGGCGGGCCAACTAAGGGAAAAAGTGAGAAAAATGTTTTAGTTCTTTTTCCGCCTCTACTGAGGACAGATTTTGAAAACACTTTATCCACTTTAATACAGAACTTCACAGTTCTGGGACTAAAGGCAATTAATTCCATTTCAGGAGAGGGTGTCTATCTCAAAGGTATAAACAATGATATCACTATAGCAATCCTGCATTTTTATTTGGTGATATAGGTTCTTAGCAAGGGCTTCCCATTTGACACAGTGGTAAAGAATCCACCTGCGAATGCAGGAGACACAGGTTTCATCCCTGTGTAGGAAAATCTCCTGGAGTAGGAAATGGCAACCCACTCCAGTGTTCTTGCTGGAAAATTCCATGGACAGAGGAGCCTAGTGGGCTACAATCCATGGAGTTGCAAGGAGTGAGACATGACTGACAGTGCATACATTCATGCATGTTTTTAGCAGATGACCATGTCTTGCTCAGAGTAAGTATTCAGTTACTATTGTTGATTAACTATATATCTTCAATAAATGTATAATTGTGCCAAGAAGAAGAAAAGCCCACAATGATATATAATTGACATTCCTTATAATAAATTTCGGAGAAGGCAATGGCACCTCACTCCAGTACTCTTGCCGGGAAAATCCCATGGAAGGAGGAGCCTGGTGGGCTGCAGTCCATGGGGTCGCAAAGAGTCGGACATGACTAAGCGACTTCTTTCACTTTTCACTTTCATGTATTGGAGAAGGAAATGGCAACCCACTCCAGTGTTCTTGCCTGGAGAATCCCAGGGATGGTGGAGCCTGTTGGGCTGCCGTCTATGGGGTCGCACAGAGTCGGACATGACTGAAGTGACTTAGGAGCATAATAAATTTAGACTACATGTACACATAAAATGACTTGATGCATACTGTGACAGTTCAATGGGGAGTGATACCAATATAAATGGCAGCTTCTTAATGCACATAAATAGGTATCTATATTTCCTATAGCATCTAATCAAAGCTCTACAATTAGCAGTTTGTACTAAAATCCTATGCTTCTGCACAGTCAGATGTTAAAATTGCTGTTTTATGAGTACAGAGCTCAGTTTTATTAAAATTGAAACCAAAGATTTAAAACACAAAAATTTCATTATAAATTATCTTAAATGGCTGTCAATAGAACTAATGTTTTTCCCTCATTAGAATGTCAGTGGTATCTGTTAGCCAGCTCTCTCACTTTGTAGATAACTAATACATATTGCCTTCAAACAGCTCTTTTATGGTTGTCTTGAACAATCTCTAAAAACCTCATAATGTCTTTAACCTTTCAGGTTTTCTATTAAGCCCTAAGTTCCCTGAGGGCTTCTGGTAACAAAAACTCTGACATATAGTTATTTTATTCCTAGCACCATTCCTATCTCTTACTCTGTGCCAGACAGTATCCTAAACTTTTAGGTACATGAATGCATGTGAACCTAGTAAGAAATCTCGGGGTAAACACTATTACCCCATTTTACAGACAGGAAAACTGAGGCACAGAATATTTAAGGAACTTGTCTATGAGAACATAGCTCTCGAGCTAATGATAGATCCAGTATTGAACTCAAGCAGTGTGGTTCCAGAATCAATACTCTCATCAACATTAAAGAGCACTAGATAGGTGTTTGTATTATTCATTAAGTATTATTATAAATTGTGGGTATGAAGAATAGTAATAAATTTTAAACAATAATCCTGAATCTATGAAACTAAATAAATATCATCCTTGTTAGTGATATTTGGTAAGTTATATATTCATTTCATTGATGCTGCTCTTTCATTTTAGAACTGGCTTTCAGGGATATTTATAAACCACTCAAGAAAGCCATCCCTATTTTATATTTATATTTAATTTTTGACTGAAATGTGAATTATACAGATTTTATTACAAACCATAGTCATAAAACTTGTTGTGACTTGCAGGTGTTTCTAAAACTCTAAATGAATTTCAAAAGATAAAATTATGGTAATCATTTACGCACATTAGCATATGTTCTAGGAAGTGGCCAGTTCTTGAAGGCATGAACTGGCATGATTTGTTTATCGATTGGATCTGAGGCATGCGAGAAAGAGAGCAGTTAAGGATGGACTCCAAAATTATTGACCTGAGCAAGTGAAAGTCTAGAAATGCCCTTTACTAAGGAAAAATGCAGGAGGAGCATAATTTAGGGGGTCAGTATCTGGACTTTGGTTTTGGACACAGAAAGCTTCAGATATCATTCAAAAGGAAAGAGTGAGCAGGCTCTTGCTGTTTGTCAGGAATTCTAGGCAGGGGTTGGGGATGGAGCTATAGGGTAGGCATCATCAATATATGGATGATATGTAAAACCATGACCCTTGAAGCTGCCATAAGCTTAGCCAGAGAAAGGAGGCCTAAGGATCTCGGACAGAGGTTAGAAAGATGAGAGGCACCAGCAAAGGAGGCTGGGAAAGTTGGGCCAGTGAAGCAGGAACAAAGCCAGTGAAATCGGGTCTCCTGGCAGCCAAAGGAAGAAAGAACTTCAAAAATGGAGGGCACGATCATCTGCATCACATCAGACGAGGACGGGGAAGTGGTCACTGGGGTTACCAACTTGGAAGTCGTGGTAACCTTCACAGAGGCAGTTCAGGCAGTACTGGACACCAACGTCTAGTCGTAGTGAGTTTAAGTAAGAATGAGAGGAGAAGAAGTACAAACGACGAGTGTAGGCAGATCTTGAAGACTGCAGCTGTTAGGGGAGCCAAGAAACAGGGTGGTAGCTAGAAAAAGGGAATTACAATAAGAGTTGCCATTAATGAGACTGTGGTTTTGCTGGGTTAACAACATGCAAAAAAAAAGAGAGAGAGAGAGAGAGGTGGAATTTAAGAGTCTGTGCAAGGAATGTATATGGGACCATGGAATCTTAGCTGAATAAGGAAGGAAATGAAGCCAGGAGGAACGATGAAAAAGTGACAGGATCAACAAATTGTAGCTTCTAATGTGGTTTTTAAAATGTGTTGGGAGTTCGGTGCAAGGTAGGAAGCGCTAGTCAGAGTGAGATACTTGAAACGGAGCTGACTGACAGAGAGCAGGGAGCAGGGATCAGTCAGGACCAGGTCTCAGGAGTGTCTCTCATCTAATCTCTATCTCCTACCTCTCACACCTCCACTTCACCCTGGTCCCAGTCTCCATCTCCTCTCGCCTGGAATTCTACAGTAGCCTCATAACTGTCTCCTGGCTCCACCTTTGTCTTCTAGATATCACCTTCCTCAAGGCCAGAGTCCTTTCGATCAGATCATGCCTCTCTTCTGTCCCAAATGCTCTGATGGCTGTCGTCTCATCTAGAGTCAGAGCCCACTCCTCACTGTGGCCATGAAGGAGACAGAATGTGGCCTCCTCCCTCCCTGGACTCCTCTCTGCCACCCTCCCCAAGCCCCAGCCACACCGAGTTCCTGTCTGTTCCTTCAGCCTGAGAAGCATGTTCCCATCTCAGGGTTTTGGCAGGTGTGGTTCCCTTTGCCTAGATTCTCTTCCTCTGGATTCCTACATGGCTTGCTCCCTCAGCTACTTCAGGACTCCTTTTAAATACTATCTTATCTTATGCTTTCAGAGACCACCTTATTCACCTCTCCCAACACATCTAACCCCATTTTCTGCTTTGTTTTTCTCCATAGCACGCACTATGAAATACCATATTTTATCACTGATCTATTAGCTATCTCCCCCCAAAGAATGTAAGCACATGCTCTCAGAGGAAATGGGTTTACCTCTGTTTTATTCATGGCTGTATTTTCAAGGCTTAGAACAGTATCTGGCACATAATAGATGCTCAGTACATACCTTTTAAAAATCAACTGAATGTCAGTCTTTAAATCTTAAATTATGGATAGCTTCCCAAGGTGAGACATTAATGTGAATGACTTCTTTTCAATTTATTAAAATGCTTCAATTTTTTTCTTCTCTAGTCTTTCTATTTTTAAATTGCCATAGAGTTAATTTACAATGTTGTATTACTTTCAAGTGTACAGGAAAGTGATTCAATTATGTGTATACATATAAATGTATATTCTTTTAAGGGCTTTTTCCATTATAGGTTATTACAAGATACTAAGTTATCTTGACCTGTGCTTTAAAAAAAATCTATCTTGTTTTTTTTTAATCTATTTTATATATAGTACTGTGCAGCTCTTAATTCCTAATTCCTCATTTGCCTTTTCCCCCAAACCTTGCTATACCCTTTGATAACCATAAATTTAATTTCTCTGTATGAAAGTCTATTTCTTTTCTTGTAAATAAGCTCATTTATAAAAGAAATAAAAAGCCTTTATGTCTTTATAGGCACTCTATTAGTGTCAAAACTGCTATAATTATTTTAAGAAACCACTAATCCTATTTTATATGATATAATCAATAGTAGAAATCTATACAAATAATTTTTATTTCATCCAGAGTAACAGAAATATGGTAGGGCCTCTCTCTCCTTCAGTCTTAATGAAATGCTTTGTTTCATTTGTCTTGTTTGATTGCAGATAAGAGGCACTCTAAAAGGCACGTTAGAGGCTTCCCTGATGGTCTAGAGGTTAAGATGCCAGTGATTCCAATGCAGGGAGCCTAGGTTTGATCGCTGGTCAGGGAACCAGATCTTGCATGTCGCAACTAAGAGTTTGCATGCTGCAGCTAATGATCCTGCATACCTCAATGCAGACGGAAAATCCCACATGCTGCAACTAGGACCCAGCACAGTCAAATAAATAAAAACATCAAAAAGACACTTTAAGAAAATGCTTAGGCCTCCTTTCACATGTTCAAACATTTATTTTATCTTCATTCATGATATGTAAGTAATCTATATAACTCTGGGAAAATTTGAAATATATATATATGCTGCTGCTGCTGCTGCTGCTGCTGCTAAGTCACTTCAGTCGTGTCCGACTCTACATATATATATTAAAAGACTGATTTATTTATATTTATGGCTGAGCTGGGTCTTTGTTGCCGCATGGGCTTTTCTCTAGTTGTAGCAAGCGGGTGCTACTCCAGCTGCAGGGCACGGGCTTCTCACTGCAGTGGTTTCTCTCGTGGAACACGGGCTCCAGGGTGCTTGGGCTTCAGTCGTTGCAGCACGTGGGCTCAGCAGCTGTGGCCAGACAGCTTAGTTGCTCCCTGGCATGTGGGATCCTCTCCGACTAGGGATTGAACCTGTGTCTCTAGCATTGGCAGGCAGATTCTTTACCACTGAGCCTATCAGGGAAGCCCTGAAATATATAATTCTTTACAATGAAAACAAGTTAGAAGTAATTGCCATTTTTTGAAACCTGGACATCTTTTACATTCTTTATAACTGATGGCCTTTCCTGACTAAAGTCACCTAGTTTCTTCATTGTTCTGTGTTCAGATATTGCCCTTTGCATTTCTAGAGAGTATAATTTTCCATATTGCCTCTTAGTAACTATTATTTTTCTTCAATGGGCTGCAAACAACCTTGAGAAAAAGTGCTTGGGCTTATTCACTTCTACATTCTCAGGGCCAAAAGCAGAACTTGGTACACCAAATAGACAAAAACAAATATTTGTTGGATAAAGAAAGAAATGGGTTAATTAGTGATAGTCATTATGCATTTAAATAAGCAAGGACACATATAAGTTTCAGTAAATTGTCTCTGTTTTCTCCTTAATAAATGAGAAAGCCCAAAGACAAGGAAATATGATGAGATATAAGATGATGACAGAATTCCCAGCATTGGTAGAAATAAAATATTTTAATATTTTTTCTTATCTCATAGCTGTTCACGTACTTCTGTTTCTTCTGCTAGATTGTAAACTATTTGGAGAGGAAGGAACTGGGTACTCAAAAACTGTTGAACTGAATCCTTTATGAAGCAAGGATAGCATTCCTATCACATAGGCAAAATACAAAAAAAAGCAGACTCTCTCAATGATTCTGAAATGTGTGAAAATGTGTCAGTTTAGAGCTCTCTTGGTCCAAATTTATAGTTTCCTAAAAGCACAGTACAAATTCTGAAACCAATGAACACACACCTAATTTTTTAAAATAAAGATCTGGTCCCCTATTTATACAATTCTATCAAAAATATTCTGCAGAATGGCCACAATGACAACCAGAGACATCAGGGTTTCCTCAGAAATGGGCTCTTACTCGGGCCACATCTTGTTCATTCTACCAGCCATGTACCTTTTCCTATGATGCAAATAAAGAAAAACAACCCCAGCATCCGAAGATGTAATGGCATCATTTAGTATTATGTGCTTTGGAAACCAAAGGTGCAAACACTTGCTAAATTTCTGGACAAGTATGGTATGTCTGTCAAGAGCCATCACAGTAAGAAATATAATTTAAATCCTAATCCAAAGCTGGAAAACAGCTAATTTAAATAATCAAGGACAGCCATCTTACAATATCCAACTTGACTTGACAGAGACCCTCACCACAGCACTCAAAATCATCTAATGTCACGACACAACACAGTCTAGAAAACCAGCCAACAATCAATAGCTGAACATGGGCAACAACACTGAATGCTAAAAGGGGTAACGTCATAGGTGGGAAACCTCTGAATATAGAAAAACTTGTAATCCACAGCAATATTTGTGAGGCAAAATAGTAGCAATTGTTTTATATATGATATGGACATGGGATTTACACTTGTCATATTTGCTTAGTAAGTGATGGCCAAATAATTTTACCAATAAACAACTCCCATTAGCTCATTAATACAAACAGAAAAATTAGTCCTGTGATAATCTGTTGTCTATAAAAATAATAAAGCTTTAAAACAAATTGCAATGCAATCATGGGGAGATATATTAGTGAGGAAAGGATCAAAAGCTTTGGTGGATAGTTAGCCTTATAAAAGGACTTCCCAGTGGCTCACAGTAAAGAATTTGCCTGCATGCAGGAGACCTGGGTTTGATCCCTGGGTCAGGAAGATACCCTGGAGGAGGGCATGGCAACCCACTACTGTACTGTTGCCTAGAGAATCCCATGGATAGACATAGAAGCCTGGCAGGCAGTGGTCCATAGGTCTGCACATAGTTGGACATGACTGCAGCGACTAAGCCACAGCAGCAGCCTTATAAAAAAATCAAGACGTCCCTCATAGCAAAAGACTGCCAAGAAGGGCTAGGGTTCTTTCATTATATGTTGAAAAGAAAAAATGAAAGTCATGTACCTTAGCTTATGATTAATTATGGCATTTATAATTTAGTTAAATACATATCCAACACTGAATGGAATTTAAAATATGTATATGTACGTACACACACTTTAAATACAAACCTTATACATAAACCTACAGTAGGGTCTTTGACTAACACTGGGCAGTTTTAAAGTCCAAGACTGGGAAATAAAGATGACGGACCTGGGCTTTTCACTTTTAGCAGCAACTCTTGGGGAACCAGTGGAAACAGTGTCAGACTTTATTTTTTTGGGCTCTAAAATCACAACAGATGGTGATTGCAGCCATGAAATTAAAAGACACTTACTCCTTGGAAGGAAAATTATGACCAACCTAGATAGCATATTGAAAAGCAGAGCTATTACTTTGCCAACAAAGGTCCGTCTAGTCAAGGCTATGGTTTTTCCAGTGGTCATGTATGGATGTGAGAGTTGGACTGTGAAGAAAGCTGAGCACTGAAGAACTGATGCTTTTGAATTGTGGTGTTGGGGAAGACTCTTGAGAGTCCCTTGGACTGCAAGGAGATCCAATCAGTCCATCCTAAAGGTGATCAATCCTGGCTGTTAAATGGAAGGACTGATGCTGAAGCTGAAACTCCAATACTTTGGCTACTTCATGCGAAGATTTGACTCACTGGAAAAGACTCTGATGCTGGAAGGGGTTGTGGGCAGGAGGAGAAGGGGACGACAGAGTGTGAGATGGCTGGATGGCATCACCGACTTGATGGACATGAGCTTGAGTGAACTCTGGGAGTTGGTGACGGACAGGGAGGCCTCGCGTGCTGTGATTCATGGGGTTGCAAAGAGTCGGACATGACAGAGTGACTGAACTGAACTGAACTGAACTTGTTAAACCATTTCACATTTGCATTCTTATCATTATGATTTTAGTGTTCATTTTAGTTTGGAGCCAAGTAAGGATGAGGTGAAAAAAAAAAAGCAATTGCATTTGAATGTTATTCAGACTTCCCTGGTGGCTCAGACAGCAAAGCATCTGTCTACAATGCGGGGGACCCAGGTTCGATCCCTGGGTGGGGAAGATCCCCTGGAGAAGGAAATGGCAACCCACTCCAGTACTCTTGCCTGGAAAATCCCATGGACAGAGGAGCCTGGTAGGCTGCAGTCCATGGGGTTGCTACGAGTCGGACACGACTGAGTGACTTCACTTTCACTTTCACCAATAATTATTCTTTAGCACCTCTCATCTGTGAACTTTTTCATGTAGTCTCCATGTTTATTAATTGGTAAAACTGACACAGCTATCCAAAGATCACAAAGTGAGCTGGAGCCTGAAGTCAGAATAATTGCCTTATCTGCTCAGGTTTGGTATACTGCTTTTATACCAAACACTCTTCTTATTTGAGCTAGAAATCAGCAGAAGAGGGTATAAACTAAAGTTTTACCTATTCTAACATGCTTAAAATATACAAGGCCTATATTTTCAAATTATCTGTTTTTCTCTGATTTTGTGATTCTACTATATGCAAAGCACAGAACTAGTGTGGGATTACAGAGATAAATGAGATACTTTATTCTTTTAAACAACTTACTTTTTAGTTGGAGGAATTAAAATGATTACAGGAATGTAAATCAAAGAGGGAACACAAGGGCAGAAATACAAGGAGTCACATCTGGGTGGTGATCCTAGGAAAGGAATCACACATGAAATGCATCTGATAAAGGTTTTTAAAGAATAGAGAAAATGAGGAAGCGGCTGGAGAGGATAGCACAAAGAAGTTATCCTGTGTAGAGAGGGATATCCATGAACAAAGTCACAAAGAATGGGTAGCAGGAGACAAGACTAGAATTTGGAGCCAGACTAAACGCCCACATGAGGAGTGTGAATAGAGAATATGGCTGTGCCGCTGCTGCTGCTAAGCCGCTTCAGTCGTGTCCGACTCTGTGCGACCCCATAGACGGCAGCCCACCAGGCTCCCCCGTCCCTGGGATTCTCCAGGCAAGAATACTGGAGTGCGTTGCCATTTCCCTCTCCGATGCATGAAAGTGAAAAGTGAAAGTGAAGTCGCTCAGTCGTGTCCGACTCTTAGTGCCCCACGGACTGTAGCCTACCAGGCTCCTCCGTCCATGGGATTTTCCAGGTAAGGGTACTGGAGTGGGGTCCCATTGCCTTCTCCAGAATATGGCTTTAGATTGAATTTTATCCACCAAAATGATACATTCAAGTTCTAACCCCCAGGACCTGTGAAACTGACCTATTTGGAAATACAGCAAGTTCTGTTCAATTTGCAGAGCATGTCCAATTGTTCATAAGCCCAACAAAGTTAGCTTAGGTACCCAACTAACACAATCAGCTATATAGTACCATATTATAGTAGGTTTATAATATTTTTCACACAATAATACATAAAAAACAAATACACAAAAATAAAGAAAACATTTAAAATTTTACAGTACAGTACAGTAGTATCAGCTACATCACTGATGCTTTTATGCTTGCTCTTGGACATCTCAGGGTTGAAATAAAGACACTGTACTACTATACTATAGTACCATACAGTAAAGTACACAAATTCTCTACACACACTTGTAGGGTATATATGCATGTGACAATGTACACCAGACACGTGAATTATTAAGAATTTACGTGACTGAACATGCGAACGCATATTTGCATCTTTGAAAGTTCACAACTTGAAGGTCTGTATGTAATGGACTTACTGTAAGGTCTTTGCAGACATAATGATATTAAGATAAATCATACCGGATATTGATGGGCCTTAATCCACTGACTAGTGTCCTTATAAGAAGTAGGACATTTGGACAGACACACATGCGCGCACACACACCCACAGAATGCCATCTGATGACAAGAGAGATGTGAGTGAGACAAGCCAAGGAACATCAAGGACTGCCAGCAACCACCAGAAACTAATAGCAGGAGGGCAGGGTCTTCCGCTAGAGCCTAGAGAAAGAGCCTTGCCCTGCCAGCACTTTGATTTAGGCCTTCCAGCCCCTGGAACTGCGAAATAGTAAAAACCTGCTGTTTTAAGCCATCGAGTTTGTGGTAACTTCTTAGCACAGCCCGAGGAAGCTGTCTCAGTCTGTTCAGGCTGCTATAACAAAAATACCATAGACTAGTGGTTTATGAACAGAAACTGATTTCTTACATTCCTGGCTGCTGGGAAGTCTAAGAACAAGGACCAGCAGGTTCAATGTCTAAGGAGAGCTCACTTTCTCATAGTCAGATGTCTTCTCATTATAACTCTACTGGTAGACAGGGCAAAAGATCTCTCTTAGCCCTCTTTTCTATGAAGTGAAGAAGTGAAGTTGCTCAGTCGTGTCTGACTCTTTGCGACCCCATGGACTGTAGCCCACCAGGCTCCTCTGTCCATGGGATTCTCTAGGCAAGAATACTGGAGTGGGTTGCCATTTCCTTCTCCTCTTTTCTAGATAAGGGCACTAATCCCATTCATAAGGGCTCCACCATCATGCCTAATTACCTCCCAAAGGCCCTGCCTCCTAATACCATCACATTAGGCATTGAAAGTAGTTGCTCAGTTGATTCTTTGCAATCCTATGGACTGTAGCCTGCCAGGTGCCTCTGTCCATGAGCTTTCTCAAGCATGAATCCTGGAATGGGATGCTATGCCCTCCTCCAGGGGATCTTCCTGACCCCGGGATCGAACCTGTATCTCTTGCATTGCAGGCAGATTCTTTAAAATCTGAGCCACCAGGGAAGTCTCCACATTAGGCATTAGGATTCAACATAGGATTTTGGGGGGAAGGTACATAAATACACACTAAAAGAATAGAAACAAACTAGACTTTAGAAAGCAAGACAAAGGGTGCGTCTGGGGACTGGGCATGGGATCATAAGAAACTTTAACTTTATCATTATTTTTTTAATATCATTTAAGCTTGGAAGCAATTATAACAAAATTTTTAGCAACAGATATTAGCTTGGTGCAAACAATTTCAGTTTAGGACCATGAATTTTAAATTATTATAACTAAGTTCAAGCATATCTTTATCAATCAAAATAGAAACCATTACAATCAACACATTTTTGCCAATGAGAAATAAGTTTCACACTCATTCAATCTATAGCAGAAGCTAATACAAATGCAAACCATAAAGGAATTTTTCTCTTAATGTGGCAAGATAAATTGAGATCCTTATCTGTTCTTTTTCCTTCTATTAGAAAAGAAGTCAGGGGATTAGAGAGAAGCCGTTTGGGATTGGTGTCATCTGCCCAGAGCCACTCCCAGGACTGTGAGGTCCTTTATAAAGAAAGTAGACCAAAGAAGAAATAACCCTTCTCCCAGGATATGGATGCCAGAATTATTATTCTGTTAGAACAGGGTCAAAGCCATGACAAGAAGAAGGAAATGTTTTCTTACATGAGGCAGTTCAGCTGTGTGGGCTTGGCAAGAGAACAATCATGTCACCATGGCAGGAGTTGTTTGTACTAAGATACGTCAAAGGAGAACTCGCTTTAGGCCCTCCAGGTAGACAGGAGAACACCCCTCCCACCTCAGGCAGTGCAGCCCAGGCCACAGGAAATCCCCGTCTATTCGGCTCATGACTGAGGTTAAGGAGTGAAGGGCTCCTTTCACGAGGGGAACACGATGGCTTTTTCCCAAAGGAAGGAGGTGACAGCATTAGAGACGGGGGAGAAGTCAGGTAAGAATGAGACAAAGGAAAGAGTACTACAGATGGGCCATGGAAGCAGAGGAAAGCATGGATTCACCACCAAACAGCATAATGGAATCGATTAGCTGGGAAAAGTTAACAGATCTTAGTCTTAAAAAGTTAATTCACAAGTCCCTTTCTCTCCTTCTCAGGTTTCCCTGTTACTCAGTCCATATTACCTTGAGCAGTATTTGGACTGTAACCAGAATGAAAAAGGAAAAAGGCAATATTTGTTTTTCTGGATTTCCAAATAGGCTCCTGAGAATCCAAAGAGAAAGCCCTTAAGAAAGTGTAACCAAGAGGAAAGCTGGCAAAGAACGGGAGAAAGAATAGACTGGGCGTTCATTCTGAGAAATACAGTTTGGCACCCCAGGAAAGAGATGGGGCAAATTCCTTAATACCCTGCCAGGCAGCTGTGAAGGACTCATGGACCACCAGCCCAAAGGATCCCAGACCTAGAAAAGCACGAGGTCTCACGACTGTTTTCTCTTTTCATTGCCACGCATACGCAACCACAGGGAAGTGAAGACCTGGTCCTTTCCTTCCAGTGCAGGACTGAAGGAGGGACCCTGCAAAGCCAGTATTACTCTGTTACAGCATTGTTATCTAAGGTGATAAAGAAACATAGCTCTTACTTATCTAATATCTAAAATAAATCCTTTTTATTTCTTAGAGATCAGTTTATTATTTCCATTTTACAATGGCGGCCAAACTAAAGATAATGGGAAATAATAAGAAATTTGCCAAAAATTTTAAAACTCCTAATTTCCAAATGATCTAGACTTCTATTCATGAGGGTCTATCTAAAATTATAGTAAAACCAGTAAAAGACCGTTAGTGTTCATAATAAATAAATATTTGACAGCTAAACCCTTGAAGCAAGGCAAAAAAGGAGGGGGGGGAGGGCAAGAAACAATGCATTTTAAAATGACTGAAGGTAGTAAGTTGTCTTTGAACTAAAGTTTTGCCATAAAGCATTACAAATTGTTGTGATGAAGAATCTAGCTTTCCTGCTGATTGCTAATACTTATGCTAATATAAAGGTTCTCAGAATATGGTCCACTACCGGTGACATCAGCATCACCGAGAACTTGTTAGAAAAGCAAATTCTAGGGCCCCACTTCACCTTCAGAATCAGAAACCCTGCAGTTGGGGTCCAGCAACCTGGTTTAACCAGCCGTCCAGGTGATTTCAATGCTGCGAAGAGTTGAGAATCCTTGTCCTTAATAAATTTTTATCACCAGTACCGACTTATATTCTTGACAGGAAATCCCCTTTTGTAATCTAAAATTAAACTTAAAATTTAGAAGCAATTCTGTTTTTAAAGGAGGTGACTCAGTGGGTAAATAATCCACCTGCAATGCAGGAGATGCAGGTTTGATCCCTGGGTCGGGAAGATCCCATGGAAGAGGGCATGACAACCCACTCCAGTATTCTTGCCAGGAGAATCCCATGGGCAGAGGAGCCTGGAGGGGTACAGTCCATAGGGTCACAAAGAGTCAGACAAGACTGAAGTGACTGAGCACACATGAGACAAATATAAACATTTAAAAACTCTTAAAAACACTAGTTACTGAATCCATTTTTCAAAAAAAAAAAATGAAATTGGGATCAGACATATAAAAAATATTCCATTTAATTAAAAAAAATCGGTCACTTATCACTCACAGATTCCAGTTTCTGAGTTCACTTTGCTCTTTTAAAAATATTTCTGCACTCACTATTTACAATTGCCAGGGCATGGAAGCAACCTCAATGTCTATTGACAGAGGAATGGATTAAGAAGATATGGTACATATATACAGTAGAATATTACTCAGCCATAAAAAAGAATAACATAATGCCATTTGTAGCAACACGGACCTAGAGACTGTCATACTGAGTGAAGTAAGTCAGACACACAAACACAAGTATCATATGATATCACTTAGATGTGCAATCTAAAAAAATGGTATCAGTGAACTTATTTACAAAATAGAAAGAGTTATGGGTGTAGAAAACAGAATAGAATTACCAGGGGTGAAAGAAGGCAGGAATAAATAGGGAGAATGAGACTGACACACATACACTACTATATATAAAACAGATAACTGATAACCTACTGCATAGCATGGTGAACTCTACTCAGTACTCTGTAATGACTTACATGGGTAAAGAATCTAAAAGAGTGGCTATATATATATATAAAACTGATTCACTTCTCTGTACACCAGAAAGTAACACAACACTGTAAATCAACTATACTCCAATAAAAATAAAATAAATAAACAAAAGATTTCTGTACCAAAATCCCATTCAAGTAAAAAATGTTTATTAGAAGGTTTACATAATTATATAAGCATATTAGTTTATAAAATTAGTTTATAGATGTATTTTCATGAATAGATGAACAAAATTACCTTCTAAAAGCTAGCTTTTCCCCTAGAATTGCTTGTCATATTTATTCTTTAGTTTCATTTCTTCAATTAAAACAGGTCACACTTTCTCATATTTAATACTGTAGAAGTTATTTATGTTAGTATTTTATTAAAATTTTATAATTTTGAAGGAAAATATCTGTCATTTTGCGTTTTTCATGGAAAATTTTAAAAAGTACAATATAATGCTGAACTGCTTCTGATATTAGTGTAAGAATATTTTCTGAGTGACTAAAACTACTGTCCATGAAAATAAATTGTATGTAAGTATATTATATTCTCTGAAATCAGCATTTCACAAAAATATTCCATATTAATCATTGTTGGCAGTGTTCTACTCAAAACAAATAAAATATTTTCATGGCTAGAAGCACACAAAAAAAATTAATCTACTTATTTAGTGCAGTTGTTCAAAATGCAGATTAACATTAGCAAGTGATCTCCAGGAAACACCCAAATGATATACCCTAGGAGTTTTTTTTTCGCTTTGTAGAATTGATGAAAGACAGACATTTCTTCAGACTCTATTTCTTTTTGATGTAAATAAAGACAAGTCTTGGAATTTTCCAGGTTTTACTAATCCCATAGGGCTTCTCTGGTATCTCAGTTGGTGAGGAATCTGCCTGCAGTAACAGAGACCTGGGTTCAATACTTGGGTCAGGGAGATCCCCTGAAGAAGGTAATATCAATCCACTCCAGTAGTCTTGCTTGGAGAATCCCACGGACAGAGGAGTCTGACAGGCATAGTCCATGGGATCGCAAGAGTTGGACACGACTTAGCAACTTCACCACCACCACCATGACTATTCCCATAAAGGAAGCAATGCGTTTCTTCAGACCCAGAGATAAGAGGATAATAATACTTTAGTAGCTTCTTCAATCATCTAGAAATAAATTAGCTGGAAATTTACAATCATGTCCCCTCCCTAATGATCTTTCAAATGTAGTTTGGGAAACACTAACAGAACAGAGGGATCTTTCTCCACAGAAAGATTAATTAAAATAATGAAACATGGCTGTTAATTATCATTTATCTAATGTTAGAGTATCTCCCTCACCTAAAGTCCTGGGAGGACAGGAGTTTTGTTTTGTTCATGATTGTGTCCCATGTATCAACAGAGTCCAGCATACAAAGACTCCTTAATAAGTATTAATTGGATGGATGGATGGATGGGTGGGTGGGTGGATGGCAGGCATAAAGAGTTTTTGTTTGTTCAATTTTTAATGGTAAATGTGTTTAATTTTCCAAAAGAGACTGATTTTTAGAAAATACTGAATCATAATTTATAAATGTGAAAGATGGTTTAATTCATTTTTATGGAGGAAAGCAATTGTTTACTTACCAAAAAAAAAAAAAAAAAAAAAAAGAATTGATGAATTAGAGTATTGCTTATCTGTTCAAAAGTATTCTGATTCTTTCTCAGTTTCTAGTGATTTCCCCCCCCCCAAAGGAGACCATTAAGAGATGAAGACAGTCATCTTTCCGAAGCCTTCAAACATATTAAAATGGGTCTTACAGTTGTCTGGAAAAACTTAGAGAACACTTGCTCTCAAAATAATTGTTGGAGTGAAGGGGCTTATTATCCACATTGAGGGATTATCTCTGATTCTACCCCTGACCTTTCACAAGAACATATACAATCACTTGACCTTTTTATGTCTAATTTACCTGGCTGTGAAATAATACCTACAATACCCTATCTAAGAGAATTACTGGAGAACCTATGTTTCTAATACTTCTGACATTCCTCAACCAATCAGGCTTAGCAAAGAGCACAGTATTACTGTTCTACTCTCCATTATGATAAATCTCGTCTAAGAATGAGTCAATTGCTTTTCTCTTGCTCATAGTCTTGACAAAGCCATTTCAAAGTAGCCTAATTAAAGGCTTGGAATCCTAANAAAAAAAAAAAGAATTGATGAATTAGAGTATTGCTTATCTGTTCAAAAGTATTCTGATTCTTTCTCAGTTTCTAGTGATTTCCCCCCCCCCAAAGGAGACCATTAAGAGATGAAGACAGTCATCTTTCCGAAGCCTTCAAACATATTAAAATGGGTCTTACAGTTGTCTGGAAAAACTTAGAGAACACTTGCTCTCAAAATAATTGTTGGAGTGAAGGGGCTTATTATCCACATTGAGGGATTATCTCTGATTCTACCCCTGACCTTTCACAAGAACATATACAATCACTTGACCTTTTTATGTCTAATTTACCTGGCTGTGAAATAATACCTACAATACCCTATCTAAGAGAATTACTGGAGAACCTATGTTTCTAATACTTCTGACATTCCTCAACCAATCAGGCTTAGCAAAGAGCACAGTATTACTGTTCTACTCTCCATTATGATAAATCTCGTCTAAGAATGAGTCAATTGCTTTTCTCTTGCTCATAGTCTTGACAAAGCCATTTCAAAGTAGCCTAATTAAAGGCTTGGAATCCTAATGATGAGTTCCACAACAGTCCTGTCAGTGCCAGTGTGCTCAGGAATCTAATCTGAAGTGCACAAATGAGTCAGATGTAAAACCGGGGGAGGAATGTGGGGAATTGAGCAGAAGCACCATGAGATAATTTTCAGGAACTTTAAGATCAATTGCTTGAAAGCATTTCAACCTCAAGTTTCTGCAGCTTTCTATTTACATCAGACTGAGAAATTTACCATGGTAGTGCCTCTCTGTTTAACTGTCTAATCAACAGCTGCTTTAAACAAAGAAAGGTCAGCCTTTGTTAGATTGGGTCTCAAAAGTGAGAGAATTATTGTTCAAGTGAACTTCTGCATTCAAAGGCAAACCTAATAAAGGAAGAAATGAGGTGGCAAGGTGAATTTCAACTCTAAGTTAGGATTCAGATAAGTTGAATCAAACTGAAAAGAAACAAAGAATTTCAAACAGACAGATTTTGTTGCTTGTTCATTCTGTGACATCCAACACCTTTTAAAAGTTATACAGTAATTCAGAAGTTAAATTACCCAGGTTGCAACTGAAGAGACAAAGAGAAGGCATGCCATGAAAAAAGAAAAGGAGGAAAGAAAATTCAGAGACATATTCAATTAGAAAGACTTGTTCTTCTTTCTTAAAAAATACATTGTTAACTGGTCGATATCTAAGGAGATAGGCATCAAACAAACATATAGATACTACAGACAATGCTATATTCTGCAATTTATGCTTCTTTGGTATTACATGATAAGGTCATGAGTTATCCATAAAAGAAACAATACTGTTAGATCCATAAAGCGCTGCTGCTAAGTCGCGTCAGTTGTGTCCGACTCTATGCGACTCCATAGATGGCAGCCCACCAGGTTCTCCTGTCCCTGGGATTCTCCAGGCAAGAACACTGGAATGGGTTGCCATTTCCTCCAATGCATGAAAGTGAAAAGTGAAAGTGAANAGTCGCGTCAGTTGTGTCCGACTCTATGCGACTCCATAGATGGCAGCCCACCAGGTTCTCCTGTCCCTGGGATTCTCCAGGCAAGAACACTGGAATGGGTTGCCATTTCCTCCAATGCATGAAAGTGAAAAGTGAAAGTGAAGTCCTCAGTAGTAGTAGCAGCAGCAGCATACACAATTTTAACATAACAAAAATGCCACTTATCCCAATCTAGGACAACAACAACAAAATTCTCTTCATAATGTAAGCAATCATGAGCTAAATACTATGACTGGCGTATGCCTTCTGTGTTCATTCTAAAATGCTTCATGAAACTGACGTGTGTCTAGTAATCCTCTGAACATAGGGAGCATGCATAACAGTGAATGCAACAGACAAAATTCCTGCCCTTATGGACTTTCCATTCATGGGAGAAACATACACAAACAAATCTACGGTCAATCAAAAGGGGAAAGTGCTAAGACAAGAAGCAGAGGATGGGAGTAATGAACACTGGGAGGGGCTGGAGGCTGCTATTTCAAATGAAATAGAACATTGCAACAGAAACTTAATAACAAAAGAAACAGTAAAGTCAATGATAGAAAGCAGGAGTATGTTTGCTGGTTTCAAAACACAGCCTTAAGACCAGGGTCACTTAAGTATGGGAGGAAGAGGGTGGCCACAGAGGCAGGTAGAGGGGGTGCAGGGGTCAGGTCATATTGGGGAGCTTTTGAAGCCAATGATTTGATGCTGTTTACAAACTAGAATTATCAGAAGGTTGTGAGCAGAAAGATGACATAATCTGCATTGCATTCTTAACGGTTCAGGGCAGTGCTGTTAGAGAAGCTGCCAGGCTTCCCAGGTGGCCCTAGCAGGTAAAGAACCCACCTGCAAAGGCAGGAGACAAAAGAGACAAGAGTTTGATCCCTGGGTTGGGAAGATCTCCTGGAGGAGGAAACGGCAACCCGCTCCAGTATTCTTGTTTGGAGAATTCCACGGACAGAGGAGCCCGGCGGGCTACAGTTCACGGGGTTGCAAGGAGCTGGACATGACTGACACAACACACCAGCTTCCCTGCTTCCCTTCACCTCAGTGTCTTCTCTAACAGTGTACCGTGTATGTTAAGTCACTTCAGTCATGCTCGACTCTGTGCAAATCACGGATTGTAGCCTGCTAGGCTCCTCTGTTCATGGGATTCCCCAGGCAAGAATACTGGAGTAAGTTGCCATTTCCTTCTCTAGGGGATCTTCCTGACCCTGGGACTGAACCCACACCTCCTGTGTCTTTTGCAGGCAGATTCTTTACCACTGAGCCACCAGGGAAGCCCTCCACTAACAGTACTTTATTCCTATTTATATCAGAGTGGTAATGATTTCATGAGATATAGCACTCAGTACTTGATAACTATGAATCTTTTCTTTTTTTAAGTAATCAGGCACGTGAGCATCAAAGGTCTACCAAGCCCGTTTGTGACTGCCTGCTCTGTTCTATTGAAAATGACTGAAAAGTTTGGTGAGGAGACAGACACAAGTAGTGGGTATTTTAGAACAATGCCTCTGACCTTCTGGTGGAAAGTGGATTAAAAAGGGACTTCACTGGAGGCAAAGGAAGGAGGGTGTCACAGCTGCCTGGGCAGAAGGAGGAAACGGGCAAGAAGAGGAAGAAGCCTGGGCAGGTCTGAGAGATGTCAGAGGGAGGAAATGGTCAGCTATGCTGTCTGGGGTGGGGGGTGGGGAGGGTGGAGATGAATGCCAGCTTTCCAGCNGTATACTTACCAAATAACAAGCAAGCCAAGTCAGTCAAAATGTAATGTGTCCTAGCATTTTCTTGTCTTTTCCCAAAAAAAATCTGTTTCGTGGGTGTCTGGAAGGGCTCAGGCTTGTCCCACATCTCCAATTTTTAAAAAAATTTGTTTACTTAGATCCAGAGTGAAAGGAGAACAAAGTCATTTTATGCTTACGGATGTTTTGATTCATGCAAAGTGGTGGTGGTGTTTGGGCTGGGTGAGATCCCCAAGACTGTCATTATCATTCAAAGTCCGACAAACATCCCACCCCCAATACTGTGGTTTCTTCGATTAAGTCAGTTGTATACATCATCTCACCTTCATCTATGAAAGACTTCATCTATAAAGTCTTTCATAGACTTCAGAAAGAACATGCATTATTTAGTGCTAAACTAGATGCAGAAGCAAGTAATATCTCTTACTCTAAAGTAATTAATTTATGTGACAACCATTCTTCAAGGAGCCACCTAACAGCAGCAATAACACCAGTACTGGATTCTTGGCTTTCTGTGTTTTTCAGTTTAAAATAATTCCATTCAGACTGACATATATACACTACTATAATATAAAAGAGGTAACTAATAGGGACTGATGCTGAAGCTGAACCTCCAATACCTTGGCCACCTGATGCAAAGAGCCAACTTGTTAGAAAAGACCCTGATGCTGGGAACGATTGAAGGCAGTAAGAGAAGGGGATGACAGAGGACGAGATGGTTGGATGGCACGACCAACTCGATGGACATGAATTTGAGCATGTTCCAGGAGTTGGTGATGGACAGGAAAGCCTGGCAGTGCTGCAGTCCATGGGGTCGCAAAGAGTCAGAAAGGACTGAGCGACTGAACAGCAACAAGGACCTACTATATAGCACAAGGAATGCTACTCAATGGTCTCTTAAGGCCTGTAATGGGAAAAAGTTTTAAAAAGAGTGGATATATGTATATGTATAATTGATTTACTTTGCTGTACACCTGAAACTAACATAACATTATAAATCAATTATACTCCAATAAAAATTTGAAAAAATCCTACTCACTTTAATGTACAGGCTAAATACGTGGATTGAATTTAGGCTAATTATTAATTGGTAAGACTGCCCTTATACTTGCAAACACAATCCACATGGGAAACACTCATTTGATAAGCCCCAGGGATATAAACAACACCAGAAAAAAGTTTCTAATATATTACTTTATATCATTCTTCACCTCTCCTTAAACTCTGTATGATTCCACCCTGCCCCTCAGTGTTTCAATTACTAAAACTGTAGTTGCTAAAATATCTTCCGTAGGACTGATCCTCTGCTGCTGCTGCTGCTGCTGCTGCTAAGTCGCTTCAGTCGTGTCTGACTCTGTGCGACCCCATAGANCTGTCTGGGGTGGGGGGTGGGGAGGGTGGAGATGAATGCCAGCTTTCCAGCTGGGGAACTGGTTAGAGAACCATGCCATCACTGAGAAAGGGGGCTCAGTGTAGTTCTGGGTAGAGGCTGGTAATGACTTTAAGGTGGCTGCTTCTCTGTGCCACCAATTGCAATGCAGACTGTGATGCACAAGAAAAGAAAACGTCTGAGCCCCCAGGAGAAGCGGGATAGAACTTGGCTGACTGTCACCACCTGTGGCCTCAGCCCTCATCTTTCCTGGATATGCTGAGTGTTTATCACTTTGGAAGATTTCTCTCTTCCTCTGCATCAATGCTGAACGTGTGGAAGTGGTCAACTTTCCATTCATCTCCCAGAATAATGGAAATAAAAGCAAAAATATACAAATTGGATCAACTTATAAGTCTTTGCATAGCAAAGGAAACAATAAACAAAATGAAAGGACAACCCACAGATCGGAAAAAATATTTGCAAATGATGTGACCGATAAGGGATTACTCTCCAAAATTTACAAACACTTCATGACGCTTAACAGCATCAAAACAAACAACTCACTCAAAATGGGCAGAAGACCTGAAGAGACATTTCTCCAAAGAGGACATAGAGATGGGCAATGGGCACATGAAAAGATGTTTAACATCACGAGTTAGTACATAAATGCAAATCAAAACTACAATGAGACATCATCTCACACCAGTCAGAATGGCTATCATCAAAAAATGCACAACAATAAATGATGGAGAGGGTGTGAAAAGAAGGGGTCCCTCCTGCACTGTTGGTGAGAATGAACACTGGTACAGTCGCTACGGAGAACAGTATGGAGGTTCCTTAAAAACTGAAAGTAGAGTTACCATGTTATTGTTCAGTCACTCAGGTGTGTCCAACTTTTTGCAATCCCATGGACTGCAGCACGCCAGGCTTCCCTGTCCTTCACTATCTCCTGGAGTTTGCTCAAANGAGGTTCCTTAAAAACTGAAAGTAGAGTTACCATGTTATTGTTCAGTCACTCAGGTGTGTCCAACTTTTTGCAATCCCATGGACTGCAGCACGCCAGGCTTCCCTGTCCTTCACTATCTCCTGGAGTTTGCTCAAACTCACGACCATTGAGTTGATGATGCTATCCAACCATCTCATCCTCTGTTGCCCCCTGCTCCTGCCCTCAATATAACCCTGCAATCTCACTCTTGGGTGTATATCAGAGAAAAACATGATCCAGAAAGATACATGCACTCCAGCATTCATTGCAGCACTGTTTACAATAGCCAAGTCATGGAAGCAATCTAGATGTCCATTGACAGAGGACTAGATAAAGACGATGTAGCACATGTATACAATGGAATATTACTCAGCCATTAACAAGAATGAAGTGGCATTTGCAGCAACATGGATGCACCTAAACAATGTCATACTGAAAAGAAATGATATAAATGAACTTACTTACAAAATAGAAAGAGACTCATAGAAAACGAACTTATGGTTGTTGGGGGGTTGGGATAGTTAGGGACTTTAGGAAGATCATGTACACACTGCTATATTTAAAATGGATAACCAACAAATACCTATTAAATGAAGCATAGCCTTTCACAATAAAACAATGCTTTTTTTTTTTTTTATTAAAAGAACAAGCTAAATTCAATTCATAGTCAATAAAAGGG
>SJYV01051512.1:879479-918557 GCA_006410875.1 Neotragus pygmaeus | reverse complement strand
TGTACACACTGCTATATTTAAAATGGATAACCAACAAATACCTATTAAATGAAGCATAGCCTTTCACAATAAAACAATGCTTTTTTTTTTTTTTATTAAAAGAACAAGCTAAATTCAATTCATAGTCAATAAAAGGGAGGTGATGGATGATGTCAAGGAAAACCTGCCAAAGGATGTGTTTTCTGTTAAAACGATGTAGACTAATGTTTGTTTATTCCTTTTGGAGTTCATTTGTGGGCCCTCTTGCAGTGTCCATTTAGGATCTGAATCCAGCTGTCTGGATTTGAGCCCTCCCCAACTCTAATGAGCCTCAGGAAGGGGGATGCACTTCTCCTTCCTACTTCTGTCTCAGCAGTCTGAGCATGAAGGCCTTGCTGCAGCTCCCGAGCTCACTGACATTTAATTAGCACTGTCGCTGCTATCTCATCACGTGCGTTACCATCTGGGAACCGCAGAGCACCACGCAGGGTGGGTACCAGTTGAAATAAATGCCTTGTCTGGCAGCTAAAGATCTGCTTTTGCAAACAGGAATGCGTATTTCCTCTTAGCCCTTTCCTGGCAGTGCTTCTCGATAATGCCACTGTGCTAAGAGCAGAGACAAACCTATATGAGGAGGCTTCGGAAATCTGGGATGGGCATGTTAAACAAAACACACACACACACATACACACCCATTTCATCTGAAGAGCAACTGCCGTGTGTTGAGGGTATAAAAGCTGCTCGGTGACAAAGAGAAAATTTGATTTGTAATGCCACCAGTGTTTATCTCATCCTCTCTCCCCTCAAAGATCCGGAACTGATATTTCACTTTAATTATGCTTAAGACAGGGATCAGAAGAGGATACACTGGCTAAGCGGCTCTGAATCACTGCTTCTCTAATATGCACCCAGAGCGAATCCACTTTTTAGTATTAACCTTACAGCCCTCTCTGCTCACTGCTGTCTGTCGGGGGCCCCCACCACTCAGTATGGATTGCCCTTAGTGAGGCTGTTGGTGATCTAAGTGCCAAACCCTGTTGGGATTTAGGACTGCACTTTAGGTATTGCCTGATGGTTCAGATGGTAAAGACTCTGCCTGCAATGCGGGAGGCCTGGGTTTGATCCCTTAGTTGGGAGGATCCTACCCAATCCAGTATTCTTGCCTGGAGAATTTCATGGACAAAGAAGCCTGGTGGGCAACAGTCCATGGGGTTGAAGAGTCAGAGACAATTAACATTTACACATTGAGTTCGCCGGAGTCCCTGGTCTCCTGCTCCTTTGTGAGTCTGTCTATTTTGCTTTCATGGCCCCATTTGCTCAGACCTCTCATTCTCAACCTACATGTTTCTCTTTCTCCTTTCCTGTAAAGTGTTCCATTCTTGGGGCTTCCCTCGTGGTCCAGTGGTTTAAGAATTCGTCTTCCAGTGCAGAAATGCAGGTTTGATCCCTGGTCCAGGAACTAAGATCCCACATGTCTTGAGGCAACTAGCCTGCGTGCTGTAACTACTGAGCCTGCACACATCATAACTAGAGAGCTTGCACACTGCAAAAGAAGATCCACTACGCCACAACTAAGACCCGCCAGAGCCAAATTAATTCATAATTTTTTTTTAAATAAAGCATTTCTTTCCTGATCTTTTTCTCTTCTCATTCCAACTGTTTTTCCTGAGAAAGCTCATCTATGCCCACCAATTCAAATAGCATCTATATACTCTTATCTCTGTCCATCCATGTTCCAAGCCCAGGTCTCTTTCCTGAGAATCAGGTACATATAATAAACTGCAGGTTATATATCTGTGACCCAATGTGTCACAAATTCCTCAAATACCAGAGGTCCAGAACCAAGCTTCTTTCCACCCCATCCTACCCCCTAGTCGTCTCTATATCCCATCTTACCCAGCCACCAACTCTGCAGTTATCTCCCATCATCCCGCTCTCCTCACGCCATTCCCAGAAACGCAGTGGCGTTTGCATTTAGACGATGTTAAAGGTCAGCCCCCTTAGGAAGCTCTCCAAGTGTCCTGGACTGACCCTGCCAATGTCCCCTGCCTCATCCCTGGCCCTCTCCCATGCTGTGCCCCAGCTGTCTGGCCTTCTCTTGTTTGGTCCTTAGGAATTTTACAAGCAAAGCATGGTGAGGCTTAGGATTCTAACACAGCTATGGGAGATCAAAGAATCCATGCCCAGGAGGAGAAAGTTATGGTTTTTGTTTTGATGTAAATTTTTTTCAAAAGATTCTTTATGTGGATAAATCACCCAGGTTAATTCTTTTAATTTCATATAAAAGAAAATTAGGTGATAATCAAATTCGTTTGATAGCACAAAGGTAGAAATTTCAAAAGGAGAGGGACAGGAAACAGAAGAGGCTGGATCTGGGTCAGGTGACCAGGCTCTGGGACAATTAGGGAAGGAAGCTGATGAGGGCGAACGTCTAGCCTGCAGACAACTTGAATAAAAATACTCAGGATGGATGGTAAGAGACAGCTGAGGGCTCCACCCGAGACTTAGTCAATCAGAGTCTCTGGGGACAGGGTCCAGGAGTTGATGCCCACTACAGAGGGATAACCGCTGCTCTGACCTCAACTTATTAAAATTTAATTAGAATATAATGGCTTCATAGTGTTGTGTGAAGTTTCTATTGTACAACAAAATGAAGCTGCTATATGTAGGCATATTTCCCCTCCGTCTTAGACCTCCCTCCAGCCCAGCCCCATCCCACAACTCTAGACCACCACAGAGCACTGAGCTTAATCTCCCTATGCTACACGGCAACTTCCCACTAGCTATCTGCTTTAAACATGTCAATGCTACTCTCTCAATTTGTCCCACCCTGCCCTTCCCCTCTGTGTGTCCACGAGACCATTTTCTCAGTCTGTCTCTATTCCCACCCTGCGGATAGGTTCATCACAGTCCTTCGTCTCTATTCCCACCCTGCAGATAGGTTCGTCAGTACCATACACAGTGCTTCCCCAGTTTGGAGATGGAAATCTTACCTTTCCCCCAGCTAGCAGGTTCTTTAGTTTGCCCTCTCACCTCTACCCCTAGGTCTGTGTCATTCCAAGTGTGTGCCCCCGTGCTCCCCTCTTATGCTTCTTTTCTACTTGATTCATCCACACCCCGTCTCACACTTGATTCATTCATACTCTCACTCGAATGATTCAGCATACACTGCCCAGTCAATGGGTTAGTTAGCATCAGGCTTCCACTCTTCATAGAAGGCTGAAATCAGGATCTCAGCAATGCAGAGTGACTTCACTTTTATCCAGGCAGATCCTAAGTGTATGTCTCTCTGTGGTATGTGTGTGCCTGTGTGTTACAATCATAAACAAAGTGAATTAAATGTTATAAATATAGAGATGAAAAATAAATGACCTATCACTTCTGACTCAGAGAGATTTTTCAAACGTGAGAAACTTCAGACTGTGAAGATTCTAAAGATCAGACCCAGAGGGATGGTAAGAGGAGGGAGGAGGGAGGGGGGTTCAGGATGGGGAACACGTGTATACCTGTGGCGGATTCATGTTGATGTATGGCAAAACCAATACAATACTGTAAAGTAATTAACCTACAATTAAAATAAATAAATTTATATAAAAATAAAATAAAGATCCTCTAAAGCAGAGTTTGGCAAACTCTGGTTTGTGGGTCAAATCTGGCCTAACATCTGTTTTCATCAATGAAGTCTCATTTTAACACAGGCTGGTTTGGCACTAGACTGGTAAATTATTGTTTCCAGCAGAAACTGTATAACTGAAAACTAGCCTAAACTATTTACTAGGTGGCCCTTTGCCAAAAGTTACCTGTAAAAATAAAAAAACAAAACCAAAAAACTTGCAAATACTTTGCAGGTCTCATAGAGCAGACAAAATCAAAGAGAGAGAGAGAGATACATAGTGAAGGGAGAGTCACTCAGTTGTGTCCGACTCTTTGAAACCCCATGGACTGTATAGGAATTCTCCAGGCCAGAATACTAGAGTGGGTAGCCGTTCCCTCCTCCAGGGGATCTTCCCAACCCAGGGATTGAACCCAGGTCTCCCGCATTTCAGGAGGATTCTTTACCAGGTGAAAAGGTATCTTTTGAACCAAAGAGCTTTATACCTCTAGAGTTGATATTACTTCACTGATTACATAAATCCCAACTTGGGACTTTTCAGAACTTTCCCCTTCTTACAATTTCAAACAACTACTTGATTGTGATGTAGAAGGGGGACTTTCTTGGTCTGGCTGAGGGTAACTACTTTCCTTTTTGAAACTTGACCTTTTAGTTCAATAGTTTATCTCTAGCATTATTTTGTCACTGTGGTCTTTCACTTTTCTGTGCCTCTGTAAGTAATTCTAAAATTCCAAATGTACCAACAGCCACAAAACACAAAGGCTGGGCCAGCTCATCACGTTACTAGTAAGATTCAACATACCTACAGAAGTCTTTCAGCTACGAAATCAGAAAAGAACTATTCTCATATTCCACCTTAATATTCTACCACTGGATCTATTGATTAAAAGTGTAAAGTAGATCCTTCTGTCCTGACAGCCCATCCCATCTCATACTTCTACAATGTGTCCTTGGAATAAAGTGTCAGCTATCTGTTAAGCTCTCTTCATTTATGTTTGAGCTGGAAAAACAAGTTAACCAATAAACATAGGCAGATACATGAAAGCACATACACACCAGCACATACATCCAGGATACTCCTTGTGCCAGGACATTAGTGTTATTATATTGGCTTACGTGTTTACTAATTACATTTTCTCATGGGCTTGTATCTAATTGATCTGTCTTTAAATGCTTGCTTAATACTGTCAGGGTATAAATTAGCACATGGAATAAAAGTACAGTCATTAAAATATCTTTTGGAGACTTGTAATAATGCTTTTGAGTTGGTGGATATATTTAAAGCCAAGTTCTGTGCCATTTGTCTCTGTGTTAGTGTGTTTAGCATTCAACAAAATCCTTAATGTCTCATTAATTTTATGGCAACATAAATAAGAACTAAGTATCCTAAGGAAGAATTTAGTAGAAACTTACACTATATTTCAATAAATTATTTTTTGGCACTTAAAACCCTCCAGAATTTCATAACGTATGTCCCTCCATTGCTACCTCTACATCTGTACAATGCTGCTCTATCTCCTGATGTCCCAGAGCTCCTCACTTCCACACACATATCATGATGAGTACCTCTGGTTCCTCTGCTCATTTCTTCCCTGGGATGGAAATGCCTTCCTCTCTTTTCTCTGCTTATCTAAATCTTATCAGAGCCTCTTGATGACGGTTAAAGATGAGGGTGAAAAGCTGGCTTAAAACTCAACATTCAAAAAACTAAGATCATGGCATCCTGTCCCATCACTTGGCAAACAGATGGGGAAGAAATGGAAACAGTGACAGACTTTATTTTCTTGGGCTCCAAAATCACTGGGGACAGTGACTGAAGCCACGAAATTAAAAGACACTTGCTCCTTGTAAGAAAAGCTATGACAAATCTAGACAGTATTAAAATGCAGAGATATCACTTTGCCTATAAAAGTCCGTATAGTCAAAGCTGTGGTTTGTCCAGTAGTCATGTATGGATGTGAGAGTTGGACCATAAGGGAGGCTGAGCACTGAATAATTGATGCTTTTGAAGTGTGGTTCTGGAGAACACTCTTGAAAGTCCCTTGGAAAACAAGATCAAACCAGTCAATCATAAAAGAAATTAACCCTGAATATTCACTGAAAGGACTGATGCTAAAGCTGAAGTTCCATTACTCTGGCCATCTGATGTGAAGAGCCAATTCAATAGAAAAGATCCTGATTCTGGGAAAGATTGAAGGCAGGAGGAGAAGGGAGAAAG
Organism: Neotragus pygmaeus; assembly: GCA_006410875.1. Classification (NCBI taxonomy): domain Eukaryota; kingdom Metazoa; phylum Chordata; class Mammalia; order Artiodactyla; family Bovidae; genus Neotragus; species Neotragus pygmaeus. The sequence continues at coordinate 912,747 of SJYV01051512.1, read as the reverse complement.
GAAGAGGAGAAGGGAGAGGAAGAGAGAAGGGAGAGGAAGAGATGGTTGGATGGCATCATCAACTCAATGGACATGAGTCTGACCAACTCTGGGAAATGGTGAAGGACAGGGAAGACTGGCGTGCTGCAGTCTATGGAGTCTCAAAGAGTCGGACATAACTTAGTGACTGAAGAAAACAAATCTTATCAATATACAAGGTTTATCTAATATTTAGCCCCCTTGGGAATCCCTGATGGTCCATTGGCTAAGACTCTGAGGTCCCAATGGAGTGGCCTTAGGTTCAATCCCTGGTCAGGGAACTAGATTCCACATTCCGCATCTAAGAGTTTCCATGACACAATTGAAGATCCCACATGCAACAAATAAGACCTGATACAGCTAAATAAATAATTATTTTTAAAAGTATAGTAAAATGTTAGCCCCTCCACAAAGCCCTCTACAGTAACACCAATGCTAAGCTCTTCCCTTTCTAGTCATCTGTGGCACTTGTTAACTGCAACAGTCACTCATTTAATCACTCAATCAAAGTATTTACTGTATCAAACACAGTCCTGTGCACTGGGCAACACATTCATGAATAGAATAAAACTAAAATGTTTTTACGGTCTGGGTCTGTATCTAAGTTAAAAAGACTGTGGCAGAATCAAGAGTTTCATTACAAATATGTTAAGTGTGAGATGCCTAAAAAGACATTCAAATGCAGACTTCCTGGGTGGCACAGTGGTAAAGAACCCATCTCCTGTCAATGCAGGAGATGTAAAAGACAAGGTTTTGATATCTGGGTCAGGAAGATCCCCTGGAGAAGGAAATGGCAACCCACTCCAGTATTCTTAGTGGAAATCTACATGGGCAGAGGAGCCTGGTGGGCTACAGTCCACAGGGTGGCTAGCAGCTGGAGACCACTGAGTGGCTGGGTACACACAAACAAGATGCCTAAAAAGACATTCAAATGAAGATCTTAAGCAGTTGGACGTACAAATCTGGTGTTCAGAGGAGAGACTCAGGTTCAAGATATAAACTGGGAGTTGATTATGGTACATCTGCTGTTTAAAGTCACGTGACAGAATGAGACCATCTGAGCGTCCGCTGAGAAAACCAGAGCCGTGGAATGGGTCCTGGAACTCTCCTTCTGATAGAAACGGGAGAGGAATAGGAACGAGTGCTGGGAAGAAGGCAGAGAGAGTGGAAAACTGTGCAGCAAGAAAGCTAAGTATTTCAAGAAGACAGCATCCCAGTGTGTGAAATGTTAGTGACAGAGAAATATGATGGAGACTGAGGACAAGCCATTCAATTATTCAGGTGGCAGTCACTGGTGACCTCATTAGGAGCTGTCCTGTTGGCATGGTCAGGAGGAAAGCCTGGCAGGGAGGGATTTCAGAGAGAATAGAAAGAGGAAACGGAGGTAGCAATTGTATACAACTTTTGATCGTTTTGCTAAAAAAGGGAGCAGAGCTACGGGTCAGTGGGCTAGGGTTTTTTTAAGAGAAGCTGATTTGCCTGCTTGAATGCTGAGCAAATGATCGAGTAGGGGGAAAGCGATGTCTCTGTTCCTCTGACTCTCTCTCTGTCTCAGCCACATAGTCACTTTCCTCTGCACACTCCTAACCTGAGATCCCAGAGCATCCCAGTGACACTCTGTCCACAGGGTTGCTATGCTGTGATTGTCTTTATGTGGTTGTTGTTTAGTCACTCAGTCATGTCTGACTCTTTTGTGACACCATGGACTGTAACCCTCCAGGGTCCTCTTGTCTGTGGGATCTCCCAGGCAGGAATATTGTTGTGGATTGACATTTCCTTCTCTGGAGGATCTTCCCAACCCAGGGATTGAACCCACATCTCCTGCATTGGCAGATGTATTCTTTGCTGCCACAAGGAAGCCTTTGATTGTCTTTAGTCTCCCAGTAATAAAGGGTAAATTCCATGAGAGCAGAGACTATATCTCACTGTCATGCCCGCAGATTTCTCCATCTGTGGCACAGTTGGTGTCTCTAGAATGGCTTCCCCAAAAGGAAGTGGTGATGTGATCTCAGGGATCAGGCTCATTGAGCATGGAATCTGCATCTGTTTGCTGGGAACATAACCAGGTGATAATATGTGAACAATAAATTCACATTGACTTAAGAATGAACTGAGAATGAATTTAAAGTCATGAAAGTAAATCTGATGAGCCTTAAATAAATCTTGATGGAGCACTTCTGATGCACCAGGATCTGTCCAGGTGCTAGATGTGTAAGTAGGAATATTTGTGGAGACAACTGTCAGTCTTCATATCATGTTAAAGTTGTTACTGAAAATACAATTGCCTTCTATCACTTTGCTGTATGGCAACAGGATACAGCTAAGTACTTTTTAAAATTTAGAATCTGACAGGCCTTTTTAAATTGCAAAGTTGTATTAATCTAAACTTCTATCATATGACCAGTAATTAACACTACTAGTGAAGGTTCCCTCAATCAATACCTATATTCCTCAGAGACAATGAAGTGTTATACTTCACTAATCATCAATATGGGTTTGTTTGTTTTTTTGGGGGGGTTCTGGGTCTGGGTGGGGTGTCATTTTACATTATATATTATCATGTAACTTAAATATTTCTTTCTATGTGTTGGTTGCCAAGAAACGTAGAAAAATTAATGCTCAAAATAATATTAGTTAGCAATATCTTTTCCTGATGCTAGGAAAGATTGAAGGCAAAAGGAAAGGGGGGTAGCAGAGGATGAGATGGTTAGATAGCTTCACCAACTCAACAGGTGTGAATCTCAGCAAACGCAGGGATAAAGTGGAAGACAGAGGAGCCTCAAGGACTGTGGTCCATGATGTTGCAAAGCATCAGACACAACAGCAACTGAACTACAACACACAATGTATTTTCTTGTGTCAAATTGCCATAAGATAGCAACATAGAAAAATATTTTTCTTGTAGTGAGAAAATAGCTGATCCTGGTTTTCGTATTTCTTTGAGACAAGAAAATATGCAATTATGTTCAGTGTTCAGGCAAAGTTCTTTTAATTGCTTACATTTCTATATATCTATCTGCCAAGACTAACGGCAAGTTTTTCATGTAGCTGGGCAATTAGGATAAGAGTATTTTGTTATCTGATAAAATACTCTCTTGATATTTAAAAAAGCTATTTTCAACTAAATTCACATATTGGAAAGTTTTTACAATATGAAAGTCTCTATGAAGTGACCTTACATACCTATTTTCAGAATGACTGCTGTACACACTTCACATTTATTTATGTTCAACTCTTGATTATAACTCAAAAATACAGATCATTATTTATCCCTGAAGACTAAAAACAGCTATGTTCATTTTTTTTTTTTTCTGGTGTGTTCTGCAGAACAGTTTAGAAAACATTGTTTACCATGCTGTCTTCTGTTCTTGTATATGTTTCTTTTAGAATTAAATAACAGTAATAAGTTGGTCATAAATGAATAGTATAGATATGCCTTGTATTGGCCATTATTTTTCACTCTTGGTTATTACCAAGAAGCTCAGTGCTTACCACTGATAAACAAGAAGGATATTGGGTAAGCTACTTAGCATACTTCGATTCTTTTCCTTCTCAAGCCTTTTGATCTTGTATTCTAACAGTCTAATTATACAAGTGCATTTCTTACTCAACCTCGAATTCCTTTTATAAGTAGGTAAGGTAAAAATAAATACATAAATATCTAGTAGCTGGTTAGTTTTGTTGTTCTTGTTCAGATGCTAAGTCATGTCCAACTCTGTGACTCCATGGACTGCAGCATGCCTGGTTTCCCTGTCCTTCACCATCTCCCAGAGTTTGCTCAAACTCATGTCCATTGAGTTGATGATGCCATGCAACCATCTCATCCTCTGTCGTCCCCTTCTCCTCCTGCCCTCAATCTTTTGCAGCATCAGGGTCTTTTCTAATGTATCGCCCCTTTGCACCAGGTGGTCAAAGCATTGGAACTTCAGATTCAGCATCAGTCCTTCCAAGGAATATTCAGGGTTGATTTTCTTTAGGATTGACTGGTTTGATCTCCTTGCTGTCCAGTTAGTTACTTTGTTACATTACTTAAAATGTAATCTAACTCAGTAAAATAATCTTTGCTGCTGCTGCTGCTAAGTCGCTTCAGTCGTATCCGACTCTGTGCGACCCCATAGACAGCAGCCCACCAGGCTCCCCCATCCCTGGGATTTTCAAGGCAAGAATACTGGAGTGGGTTGCCATTTCCTTCTCCAACGCATGAAAGTGAGAAGTAAAAGTGAAGTCTCTCAGTCGTGTCCGACTCTTAGTGCCCCATGGACTGTAGCCTACCAGGCTCTTCCATCCATAGGATTTTTCAGGCAAGAGTACTTATGGTCCAACTACTTTTAGTTCAGTTCAGTTTAGTTCAGTCGCTCACTCGTGTCTGACTCTTTGTGACCCCATGAATTGTAGCACGTTAGGCCTCCTTGACCATCACCAACTCCCGGAGTTAACTTAGATTCACGTCCATCGAGTCAGTGATGCCATCCAGCCATCTCATCCTCTGTCGTCCCCTTCTCCTCCTGCCCCCAATCCCTCCCAGCATCAGGGTCTTTTCCAATGAGTCAACTCTTCTCATGAAGTGGCCAAAGTACTGGAGTTTCAGCTTCAGCATCAGTCCTTCCAATGAACACCCAGGACTGATCTCCTTTAGGATGGACTGGTTGGATCTCCTTGCAGTCCAAGGGACTCTCAAGAGTCTTCTCCAACACCACAGTTCAAAAGCATCAATTCTTNCTGGAGTTTCAGCTTCAGCATCAGTCCTTCCAATGAACACCCAGGACTGATCTCCTTTAGGATGGACTGGTTGGATCTCCTTGCAGTCCAAGGGACTCTCAAGAGTCTTCTCCAACATCACAGTTCAAAAGCATCAATTCTTTGGCACTCAGCTTTCTTCACAGTCCAACTCTCACATCCATACACGACCACTGGAAAAACCATAGCCTTTACTAGACGAACCTTTGTTGGCAAAGTGATGTCTCTGCTTTTTAATGCCCCTTAAATTATGCACAATAAGACAGACCCCAAACAGCACCCAGTCATAAGTGGGGTTCCATCCCAGACTGAAGCCCACACCACTACTCATCCATAAAATGGGCGTGGTGCCTGGATCCCTCAATCCTTACCTAAACAGGTAGCACATTTCAGAAACCTCCAAACACTTCTTGGAGCCTGTGTGCCAAGTACAGGTCCATTGGGCAGGAAGTTTTACATGCCATGCTAGTGAGCCAGGCTTCATCCTGTAGGAATGGTTTAGGGGCTGGGGGGCCACTGTGGAAAGATCCCAAAGGACTGACAGATCAGATGTGCATCTTAGAAGGACTAGTCTAGAGCCACATACAAATTAGATGGAACAGGAAGCCTGCTACCAGGTCACACAGAATGAAGATGAGTAGTACCTTTTTTTAGGGTTTTTCTGTGTTCAGGTGTTATACTAAGTACTATACCAAGTACTAACTGATTTAACCCTCAGAACAACTACAAGGTAGATACTGTTACTACCCTCATTTTAGAGATGAGAAAACTAAACACAGAGAACTTAGATAACTACCCCGTAGCTTATATATGACAACGTAGAATTTGAACCCATCTAGTCTGACTTCAGAGCCTGCATGTTGACCTACTAAACTAAATTGCCTCTGTCCAGATAGATGCTAAATATCTGAATAGGAACCCAAAAATGTCTGCTGACCAGCTAGTTCCAGTATATGATTATCTGCTTTTATACAGAACAGAAATCAGAGAGATGAGTGAACTTTTTTTCCATTTTCATCCAAATGTTTGGCATCCATAATATAGTATGTCCGTGAGTGGGAGCCACTCGGGAATTAGAATTGTTACCGGTAGAAACACTGTCTTAATGCAAGGCTGTTGTTTCAAGAATTAACATTCTACCCAAAAATGTCTGCCTAACTTCCCAAAGGCTTGCACTTTCTGATGAACTGTTTTTTAGCATTTTTACTCCACTATGGGTTTGAGCAGCAGTTAATAGACATATCTTGCCCATTTCTTTGTCTTCTATCCGGTATTAGCTGAAGTCACATCAGATTTTGTTTTTCCTTCTACATCACAAATAACAAAAACCATGCATATTTTAACTTCATCTCTAGGATTAAAGTAAATACATAATTTTGGCAAATTACTTGGAATTACGGGCTAGCAGCATCTGGTTCGGATATTCTCAAGTAAATTATTGGCACAATCTCTGCCACATTTTTAATTTTAACCAAAAATGTTCTCAGAAACATGTGTTTTCTGTCCCGTTTGCATGGAATCTGTTTTAGAGGGCCTCGGAGTTTTACACTGGGGTTTCAGACATTAGCTGCAATACCTGAGCACTGCTGTGGGCCCTGAAGAGCCCTCCTGCCTCCAGCACCATTCTGTCCTGCCTCCAGGTCTGCGGGGCAAGAGGCCCGCAGGTACTGTGTGTCCACGTCACTCGCCCTTCCTTCTGCTCCCAAATTACATACCTCACTTTTATGTCAAGTCCAATATAGCTTCCTTACCGTTATTTTTTTCCTCCTTATTCCACATCAAGAGTACCCAATTACTTTTATAAATACTTGCTTTAAAAATATCACAGTGGTTTCCTGCTGCTTCAAATTCTGAAGGGCTATGCAGGATTTTAGACTCTTATAAATCTTTCAAACAGTTCATATTTTATCAACAAAGTGTGCTTTTTTGTAAACCCTAAGTATAACTCCTCATCAAAAGTTTTTTTCTCCCCAATTATTTGACCTTTCCTTAAAAACAACAAAATTAAAGGAATTTGGGTCATTTCAAAAGCTACTTGCCGTGCTGTCCACGGGCCCACTAACTCCACCTTGCTCACCAGCAGGAGTGGGGTTTGCTTAAAAGAGAAAGCAGGAGGGCTGTCAATTTCAAAACATCCCAGCAGACGTACAGCAGGGTTATGTACTAGGTCTACAAAAGAAAAGTCCAGGAAGGCCACGGCTTTTGCTAAAACTGAAAAGCCCAACGAGCTTACTGAGTGAATGTGGTGTCACATCACCAGGGATACAGGAGGACTGAGCTTGATGGTGGAGGCTGGGCCCCTGGTCCTGAGGCCACACCAGCCCTGCAGGTTACCCAGCTGTCTCAATGCATACAGCCACTTCCGTGGTTTTTCACTTGAAACTCCTTAGAGATACCCAAGGCTTGGCCACTTAGGAGACAAATCTAAGAATGATATTCAACCTCCAGCAAGATGCAGTTCTAAGCAACACAAAAATCAAGGTGTATCCACCAACTAAATGATCACCTGGAAACTCAGGAGTTCCAAGGCTTAGTCTCCTTTGCTGTATTTGAATTTGTATAATATCTTATTATATTGGAAAACCACTGCTGGGCATAGAAGCAGAGAACAAGGTGGGAGAAACGTAGTCTGGGTACATTTTAGAGTCTCAGGTCACAAACACAAAGAATAAACGGGGACATCCCTGGTGGTCCAATGGCTAAGACTCCTTGCTCCTAATGCAGGGAGCCCCGGTCCGGTAACTGTTCAGGGAGCTAGATCCCACACGCCACAACTAAGAGTTCCCATCCCACAACTAAAGATCCTGCATTAATTAAGACCTAGAGAAGCCAAATAAATATTAAAGGGAAAAAAAAGGAATAAATCAACTCTTTGAAAAATGACCTTAGGTTAGAGACCCTTGATTACCCCCACCAGAAATCCAGGAGAGGGTTTGCACTCAGCTTAGAGTCACCCCCATCCCCAACTCACCGGCTCCCCACAGGCATCCAGGGAAGGCCTGGTGGCCTCACTATGTGCGCAGTTCTTCTGGGAGCTGAGGCAGGGCCAGAGAAGCACGGAGTGGGCCCAGAGACTGCCATACTCAGCAAAGCAAGCCAACCACAGACAAGTGTCATGCCAAACTGCTCAAGGTGGAATCAAAAAAATGATACAAATGAGCTTAAATACAAAACAGAAATAGACCCGCAGACACAGAAAACAAATTTATGGTTACCAAGCGGAAAAGGGAGGGGGGAAGGGACAAATCAGGAATTAGGGATTAACACATACGCTCTACTATAAATAAAACAGATAACCAACGAGGTTCTACTGTATAACACAGGGAAGTATACGCAATATTTTGTAATAACATATAAGGGAAAAGCATCTGAAAACAACAGGCATATATGTCTGTATAACTAAGTCACCTTACTGTATTCCTGAAACTAACACAACATTGTAAATCAACTGTACTTCAATTTTTTTTAAAAGCACAAAATGGATACCTCTCCTCAACAGTGGAATTGTGGGTGTACAGCCTTAGAGCTACATAACCCTATCAGGTACTAGGTGAGCAAAACCAATCAGGGATCCAGTCAGGGCACTCAGAGGAGGTGGGAAGGCAGGGCTTCTCAGAGAAGAGGTCCAGAAAGGGAGGTCTGGGCCAAGCCACAGGAGGTATTCACAGTCAGGGTTCATGGAGAACAGAACCAGGACTAGATACATCCGTATCTGTGTGTGTGTGTATTTACACACATATCCACACGCTTCCCAGGTGGCACAGTGGTAAAAAATCCACCGGCAATACAGGAGACGCAAGAGATGCAGGTTCGATCCCTGGGTCTCGAAGAGCCCCTAGAGGATCCCCTGGAGGCAACCCACTCCAGTATTCTGGCCTGGAAAATCCCACGGACAGAGAAGCCTGGTGGGCTATAGTCCATGGGGTTGCAAAGAGTCAGACACGACTGAACACACACACAGACACACACAGAGGATGATTTTTTGTAAGGAACTGGCTCCTGTGATCATGGGGGCTGACAACTCTGAATTTTTAGGACAGAATGTAGGCTGAAAACACAGGAGGAACTGATACCGCATTCTGCAGGCAGAGTGCCTTCTCTGGGACAGCTCAGCGGACTGTATGGGAATAACCCACATCATCCGGGCAATCTTCTTTATTTAGTCAACTGACTGTAGATGCTAACTACATCCACAAAATACCTTAGCAGCAAGACTTAGCTTCCCATTTGTTTGACCAACTGGGCCTACGACCCAGCCAAGCTGACACATAAAACTAAGCTCCTAGGAGGCCTCCAGAGAGGAAGCAAGAGGGGGCAGGCTGTGGACTGTGGAGCCCAGCTGGGCCGAGGAGAGAATGGTGGGTCAGAGAGCTGAAAGTAGTGAGCTGAAAACAGGATCACGGGGCAGTCACAGCCGCTTGGGAGTCAGCTCGGGGGTTCTGAACTCTGTGCTCAGAGGTTCGGGGCACATGTCCCAGCCTCTGGAGTCACTAAAGGTTTCCCATGATACAGACAATTCTGCAGTCTGCAGGGAGGATAAACCAGGAAGAACAGACCACTGAGAAATCTGCATGAATCCACCCAAGGGAAGGACCAGATCCCAGACTGGTGGGAGGAGGGGAGCTGAGCGGAAGGATGAATGGCTACAAGAGGCAGGCAGCCCAGACAGATGCAAGGGACAGGCACAGTGCTGGGGCCTGAGCCGCAAAGAACACGCCGCTCCCCTCAGGCAGCAGTGGGGATCAAGAGCAGCAGCCAGCTTGGAGGCCAGGCTGGGGGTCCTGGGTGTTGGGGGTGTGCTCACTGAGCCCCCAGGGGACACCACCACATGCAGAGCAGAGCTCAAGGTGATCACAGAGAGAGACAGGCCAGTGCTAATTCATCTGGTGGCATCGCCCAGGGAGAGACCGAGAACAGTTTGGAGAGTTGAGCCTCAGAGGGTGGCTCCAAAGAGCCCAGAAACCAAAGGGACAGAACCAGAAAGTCAGACAGGCCATCAACAGGTGCCAGCCAGGCCACAGAGGGAGTGGAGGGCCATCGTGCAGACCAGGGATAAGCAGAAGCTTTCCAAATGGCAGAAGCAACACAGCGACCAAGCAGCTGGGCGTAACCCCAGGAAGAAACATGACCTGCCCTCAGGGCCTCTCCCACCTGCGAGGGAACCTGAGCAAAGAATCTACAGCCTGGGGCATGGGCCGTGTGATCAAAGTGGGAGGTTGAAGCAGTTTCTCCCTGAAATTCTCCCCAGCCCTTCGGAGCCCCAAAGGGGTGAGCAGAGGACCCCCAGGAGGCGACGGGTGGATATGCGCTGGACTTCAGTGGAGGTCTACTTAGCACCTGGACACCTAATAGGATGGAGGTGGGGACAGGTTACTGAAAGTGGAGGAGCAGGCAACAGAGACAAAGGCCACTGCAAGAGAGTAAACTGGGGAAAGATGGGGCAGCTGACCACGAGGGAGGGCAGGAGAAGCAGGCACCTTCTTCCCTGATAGATGATTCACACACCGCGGTTCACGGAATACTGAGGCTCAAGGCAAGGATGGAAGGTTAGTGCGGCGGTAGTGTTAGCATCACTAGGTGGGCACCAACCAGCACGGCTTCAGACCCCTGCCTGGTACAAAAGGGGTGGTGGAAAAAGAGGTACAGCCAGATCTTGAAAAAATAAAAGACTACTTTAAACAAGAGATGGTAGAGGCAGCAGCCCCAGATGATGTCAACAGCTCACACTTCTCCATGGTGCTTACTGACCATCAGATGCAACTCGGGAAGCTCTGTATGCTAATGCACGTCAAGTCTCTGAATCACCACATCCCTAAAGAGGTGCAGTACAATAATTACCACCACTTTACAGAGAAATAGAGGAACAGAGAGGTTAAGAACCTGCCCAAGGTCACACAGTTAGGAAGTGACAAAAAGAGAATTCAAACTAGACCGTCAACCTAGGTGCGAGAGGTTAAAAGCCCTGTCTGAAATAAAGCAAGAAGATAAATGCAGAACTCCACAAGCATACACATATGGTGGCTGGTTTACCCACCCAGATGCACAACAGCCTGGAGCATCCTCTGGGCACCCTGATCTGGAGGCAGAAGAACACTCGTCAGGAGCTTGCAATGCCCCCTCCAGTCCTTAGCCAGGCACACTGGTTCCCAACATCCTTGCAAAGACTTGTCCTAAACCACCATGATCTGCACCCAGGAGCCAGAGGTCCAGGGTCCAGAAGACAGGGGCTGGCCAGCATCACAGCTTGGACAATACTGGAGGGGCCCTGAGAAGCTAGGGCTTCATCTGCCAGGCAAGTCCCCCATCAGACTCATAGTCAGATTCCAGAGATGCTGAGTATGCTGGAAGTAGCTCAGGAGATGCTTCACACCAAGGTCCTTGTTGGCTCTAGGAGCCTCTGTGTCTATGCTGAGCCAGAACACAGATTTAGAACCTAGAGGTACACTGATGATCTGCTGTGTCACTTGACCTCTTAACCTGCCAAAATCCAAACTGGTAATTAAGGCAAGTCCAAACATCCAACTGTTCATGGGCTTCTCAAGGTAAGAATACTGAACTGGTTTGCTATTCCCTTCTCCAGTGGACCACATTGTGTCAGACCTCTCCACCATGCCCACCCCCACAGGGCATGGCTTAGTTTCATTGAGTTAGACAAGGCTGTGGTCCTAGTGTGATTAGATTGACTAGTTTTCTGTGATTATGGTTTCAGTGTGTCTGCACTCTGATGCCTCTTGCAACACCTACAGTCTTACTTGGGTTTCTCATACCTTGGACGTGGGGTATCTCCTCACGGCTGCTCCAGCAAAGCGCAAAGAGTAGGACACGACTGAGCGGACTGAACTGAACTAAACTGAAACATCCAACACAGAGACAGACCATCTTTGCCCTAAAAAGTAACCTATTGCTTTTACATTTGTACCTTGCCTTTTACTGATAAAACCTTTCACCCTACAGAAGGGTTACCTATTGCAACATAAGAACCAAAATGTTGATTTTGTGCTTGTCCACCCAGCCAAGGCCTTAAGGCTCAAGAGACAAATATACATTGTACTATTTTCTCGCTGTCACCCAAAATCATTCTCCTGCTACAAAGTATTATGGCCAAGGCTCCACACCTCTCCGCCCCCTCTCCTCCACTGTCCAGCCCCTCTCTCCATTCTCTCCTCTCCAAGGCAACTGCCCAGGCTTTGTTCCATAAGCCCAGTTCCCGTTCCCAAGCCACTAGGCCTGGCCTCTTCCTCCTCCTCCTCCTCCTCCTCTCCAGTCTCCTCCCCCTCCTCCTCGCCCTCCTCCTCTTCTTCCTTCCTGTCCTCCTCTGTCCCCTTCCTCTCCTCATTCCCTCCCCCACCTCCCCCACCTCCTTCACCTCCTCCACCATAGCTGTTCCCATGATGGGGACAAAAGAGTNTTCCACAGTTGATTGTGATCCACACAGTCAAAGGCTTTGGCATAGTCAATAAAGCAGAAATATATATTTTTCTGGAACTCTCTTGTTTTTTGATGATCCAGCAGATGTTGGCTATTTGATCTCTTGTTTCTCTGCCTTTTCTAAAACCAACTTGAACATCTGGAAGTTCACAGTTCACGTATTGCTAAAGCCTGGCTTGGAGAATTTTGAGCATTACTTTACCAGCGTGTGAGATGAATACAATTATGCAGTAGTTTGAGTATTCTTTGGCATTGCCTTTCTTTGGGATTGGAATGAAAACTGACCTTTTTCAGTCCTGTGGCCACTGCTAAGTTTTCCAAATTCGCTGGCATATTGAGTGTAGCACTTTCACAGCATCACCTTTTCGGATTTGAAATAGCTCAACTGGAATCCCATCACCTCCACTAGCTTTGTTCATAGTGATGCTTTCTAAGGCCCACTTGACTTCACATTCCAGGATGTCTGACTCTAGGTGAGTGATCACACCGTCATGATTATCCGGGTCCTGAAGATCTTTTTTGTACAGTTCTTCCATGTATTCTTGCCTCTTCTTCTTAATATCATCTGCTTCTGTTAGGTCCATACCATTTCTGTCCTTTATCAAGCCCTTCTTTGCATGAAGTATTCCCTTGGTATCTCTAATTTTCTTGAAGATATCTCTAGTCTTTCCCATTCTGTTGTACTAGTTATGTCCAACAGATCTCTGGAAGTTCACTTTGCAAACATAGCTCATGGATACTCATGTTGTTGTTTTTTTTCCCCCCAGAGAAAGCTGAAGTCAGAGAAGTTGAGTGACATAATCAGCTAATGGAGACAACACAGAGTTCAGGGTGAATACAAGTTAAGCAGTTTGTACCATATTCTAGCCAACATATGACTGTGAGTTGAAAATCCAGCCACGTTTTCTACTCTCTGCACTACAGGCAATAATAAAGATGAAGTAATTGTTAAGTTAGTTAAAATCCTTCAAAGATATTAAGGATGGAAGTCATGCATCCAATTATAGGCCCATCCTTCTCCTTCTATTTCTAGGAATAAAATGAAACAACGCTGATGACTACATATTAGCATAAGAAAATAGAAGTGGCAGAGAGGTGAAGCAGCCTAGGTCTCTAGGGAAAACATTTTAAGTAAATCTGAGCAATATATACATTTCATATGATTTTGGTATAAAGTAAAATTTAGCTACTTAAGAGTTATGTATATGCATATCCCTTAAAATGCATATAGCTCAAGCTGTGAGATTAGAATTTTAAGGGAAAAAAACAGATTAATGAGCAATAACAACTCATTAATAACAAATTCAGCATGACAGAAAGCACCCTAGTCCTTGAAACAGGATGGCAGGTCCTACCATCTTCTAACCCCTGAAAGAATAAAAAAAAGAGATACTGGCTTTGCTTTGGAACAAGGTAACAATCAAAGGTTAAAATATGCTAGCGGATGTATGTTATTTCCCTGCATGGAGAAAAAATATATAGAAACAGCCCTGCCTGGTATCTCTAGCTCTACTAATAGACTTTGAATTCAAAAATATAGTTGAAATCAGAGCAGATCTAAAGAGGAGCCAAAGAGGGCTTCCCTGGTGGCTCAGAGGGAAAGCATCTGCCTACCAGTGCAGGAGATGCAGGTTTGATTCCTGATCCAGGAGGACCCCATGTGCTGGGGAGCAGCTCTGCCCGTGTGCCACAGCATTTGAACCTGTGCTTGAGAGCCCAGGAGCCACAAATACTGAGCCCATGTGCCACAACTACTGAAGTTCATTTGCCCTAGAGCACGTACTCCAAGATAAGAGATGCCACTGCAGTGAGAAGGCCACATGTCACAATTAAATAGTGGCCCCTGCTTGCTACAACTAGAGAAACGCTTGCCACCCCATGGACTGTAGCCCGCCAGACTCCTCTGTCCACGTTACTGAAGTAGGTTGCCATTTCCTTCTCCAGGAGATCTTCCCGTCCCGGGGTCGAACCCAGGTCTCCTGCATTGCAAGCCGACACTTTACTGTCTGAGCCACCAAGGAAGCCAATGAAAACAGCACAGCCAAAAAATAGGTCCATAATAATAATAAAAAAAAATTTTAAGAGGGGCTGAAGACACAACAAAGGTCTTCTACATTCCTAGAATTCAGATTGATGCTCTAATAATGTCATTCAGTAATAAATATAAGTCTACCAACCATGAAATGTTAAGCAGAGAAATAATTGCTTCAGCTGAACTTGACCTGATGATCCTCACACCAAACTAACAATCAGAAGTCCAGTTACAATCCACTTCCTGGACTATACTTTTTTTTTTACTGCTCCCACTAACCATGACTTGGAGAGGTCATATGAAAGGCAGTAATCCAAAGATTCTTTGGTGCTTGTTGAAAGATATGCAGGAGCCTATTTGAGGGGTTAAATACCTAAGCATTTTTCCCTGAGATAGTTTTCTTCATGAAAAAAAAGTTTTTAAATGAGGCTTCCTGGGTGCCCAGATTTTGTGAAGCTACTACTAATAATGTAGCCAAAACCTACATACATGAAATAAAGAACAATTCTAGAATTATACACAGCATAAGCTAGTTAGAAACACCCCAACTTCACCTGCACAGCCAGCAACCCTGTCAGCAACAGCTCCCAGAAGTTTCTTTCTAGGGACCTCTGTCCAGGTTGCTCCCCATCTCTGTTCAGCCAGACCTCAGAGCCTTGGGTCCTTGGACCCAAGAGTTTTCCTTCCAAGTGGTTCTTTATGAAGTGCAGCAAGCGGAGTGAGAGTCTTTAGAGCAGCACATGCCAATAGAAATATAACAAAAGTCACGTAGGTAATTTAAATTTTTAAGTCATATGGAAAAGGCAAAAGCAAAGGTAAAATTAATTTTCATCACATATTTTATTTTACCCAACATATCCAAAATATCATCCTTCAACATGTAATCAATGCAAAGAATTAATTCATGACATAATTTGCATTTCAGTTTGTATGAAGCCTTTGAAATCCAGGATGTATTTTACCCTTATGGCACATCTCAATGAAGATGCTAAATTCTCATGGGAAGTACTTGATCTGTATTCAAATTTAATAAAATTTGCCATTGAAAAAATACATTTATATCCAACTTGTTCCAAATATACTTAACAGTTTTTCAATTAGGAATTGAATAACTATTTTTAAATTTAAATTTTAATTAATTGAAATTAAATAGTTTAATTCTTCAGTCATACTAACCAAGATCACACAGCAAAAGCAGAATTGAGATTCAACATTCTGTGCTCTGCTCCTCCCTAGGGAGAAGNGTGGCCAGGCTGAGAGGGGCCGGTGGCCACAGCGGCTGCTGGTGCAGTGACCTGTCTCTTGTTCTAGGATGTCTTTATCCAAGGAAACAGGATTAAACTAGGAGCTGGTTTCGCCTGTCTTCTCTCAGTGCCCATTCTTTTTGAAGAGACTTTCTACAATGAGAAAGAAGAAAGTTTCAGCATACTGTGCATAGCCCATCCTTTGGAAAAGAGAGAGAGTTCAGGTATTCTGGGAGAAAGCCCCTTTCTCCTGGCTGGGAGAAACCTGCTTGTTGAACTTCCTGCTGACACAGCGGTTATGAATATCTCATAAAATATTCAGGAGCCCACTAGAAACCTGCATAACTGCTTACAAGAATTCCCCTGGAACGTAGATCGGAAAGTCATCTTGAGCCAGCGTGACGTGGGTGAGGCCACGTCATGTGCGGCTATGTGTGTCCTCAGTGGGAATGTCACCCCCTGGAGCTGTGCAAAACGGCAGGCCTGGCTTTGTCTCTGGGCCTCAGCTTTAGGACTGTGTCTTATGGCATTACTAGTCATGGAGCCCCGCTGCCATGCTTCGCTGAGATCTCATTATTTTCAACAGATAATAATTCTTCGGTGCTCCAGGAAAATTGAGAGAATGATGTACCAAGTGCTGTCCGAGGTCTTACTGTCAGGAATCAGGGCTCCGTCACCAGAGCCTCCCAGGCCATGCCTGTGATCCTGGAGAATTCAGGTTTTTGTCCCAGGAAAGGGCTTCAAGAGGGCCAGGCTCCCTGGACCCCCACGTGGGCCGCTGCAGGGTGAGATCTTGAAATAAGCTTATCCCTCTCCTCCTGTGGGAGAGGGTGACCCAGATGCTGGCGGAGCAGGGCCAAGGGTTGTGGGACTTCTTTTCTTCAGGAAACAGCNAACTCAAAACAAAGACCACTGTTCACTGGAAATGGGGTAACTAGGTTTCAATTTGAGCTTTAGAGGAACTAAGGTAATAATAAATGAATTTTAAAAACAAGGAGAGATGTTTTGCTAGTTCAGAGGAAAGATGGTATCCTGAATGAAAGTAAGAAGTTTCTGATATGAGGGAAGATATTATAGGGTCCTGTCTATGTAGAGTTTGCTGATATGACTGGTAAAGAATAAACTACAAAATTAAAAAGAAAGTCCACAGCAGCTGAGTAATATCCTTGACTGTGAGAATGCTAATGTCAATTTTGCAGGATTCTATAAATCCTAGAGTACCTGTATTATATAAGAACACTATCAGCATGCATGAATTTTGGCAAAACATTATTCTCCCAAACTCTCGTTGAGTATCTACTATAGCTAGGTACGATACTTAGCATAGAAAAAGAAACAATAATTGTTTGTGCACAGGATTTATTCTCCAGTGGAGGGAAATACCATTAATTTTGATTGTGGTAATGAGAACAGGAAAATATCTTTTTTTTTAATTACAATACTTATGGTAAAAATATTAAAGTTTTAGAGTATATCATGTCCTATTTATTCATTCACTCAATCATGCAACATTTGTTAAATGATTACAATCAGGGTCATTACAGTTATGAAAGATGTTGACTCAATTCAAATTATTGTAATTCATTTCAAATAAAGGCATAAATAGATACCATATCAAATCCTTACCAATATTCCCCAAAGGAGTTCCTTTCTCTAAAATGTCTGTGGTGTATTTTTGCAGAAGTTGTTGCCTCTGCCTGGAATGTTCTCCCTAATTCCCCTATTTGTCAAGATTCAGTTCAAGTGTCACTTCCATGAATTCTCTCCTGACTTAAGAGAAGTGTGTCTTGTACATACCTCTATTTTAACAAAAGTATGTTAGATTATCATAATTTATCTGTCTCCCTCTCTCCACTCCAGGGCTTCCCGGGTGGTGCTAGTGGTAAAGAACCTGCCTGCCAACGTAGACAGACGTAAGAGACACAGGTTTGATCCCTGGGTTGGGAACATCCCCTGGAGGAGGGCATGACAACCCACTCCAGTACTCTTGCCTGCAGAATCCCATGGACAGAGGAGCTTGGCAGTCTGCAATTCATAGGGTCACACAGAGTTGGAGACAACTGAAGCAACTTAGCTCCAACACACACTTAACTGTGAGCTTTTTAATGGCAACTTTATTCATGTTCTACCTTAGCAACTAAAATGGTGCCTGATGTAAGAGATGTTCAGTAGGAGGGGAAAAGCAAGGCCAAGGGATGCCCGTGGTGGTCCAGTAGTTAAGAATCTGCCTGCCAATGCAGGGGACACAGGTTTGATCTCTGGTCCATGAAGATCCCACATGCCGCAGGGCAACTAAGCCCATGTGCCGCAACTACTGCAGCCCGTGCAACCTAGAGCCTGTGCTCTGCAACGAGAGAAGCCACCACAATGAGAAGTCCATGCACCACAACCAAGAGTAGCCCCTGCTCACTGCCACTAAAGCAAAGTCCACGCAGCAACGAAGATCCAGCGAAGTAAAAGAAAAAAGAGGTGCTTAATCAGTAAATGTTCCTGAACAATAATCTTATAATAAATGAGCCTCAGGTGCAGTGTAATCAGTATAGTGTTTAAGTGCTGGGAGCTGGGTGAGGGTCCAGCTACACAGGTCTTCTACTCCTGGAAACATGCCACGCTTACTGCCACTTTCCAGACATCTCTGGGATGCGCCCCCACACTGCTCCACTACATACAGCTGACTTCTGCTTTTTTCACCTAGATCTAGCTTCAATTTCACCTCCCTAGAGAAAACTCTCCTCATCAGTCATTCAGCAATAGGCCTCCTGAGTGACTTTCATCCCACCCTCTTCTCATTCACTGCATAGCTTGTATGACTATCTGCTCTCTCTGGTTTGTCTACTCATCACTGCTACCAGTCAGAATCTAAGTCCCCTGAGAGCTGATTTCTTACTGCTTTCCCTCACTGCTATATTCCTAGTATCTGGTACAATGCCTGACATCTGGTAAAGCACTCAAAAAGACCATATAATTGAATTAAAAACTGAATGAGAAATTCAGATCCCTTAGTCCACAAGTGGGCTTCCTTGGTGGCTCAGTGGTAAAGAATCCACCTGCTACTGCAGGAGATGTGGGTTTGATCCTTGGGCCAGGAAGATCCCCTGAAGAAGGAAGTGGCAACACATTCCCGTATTCTCATATGGAAAATCCCATGGACAGAGGAGCCTGGCAGGCTACAGTCCATGGGGTCGAAGAGTTGGACACGACTTAGCGACTAAACAAATCCACAAGTGGCAAACTATGGTTCGTAAGTTGCATTCTGCCTGCTGGCAAATTTTGGTCGGCACACTTGATGTTTTTAACATTTTTGAATGCGTCGTCAATTTTTTAAAATTAGATTTCACAATGTTTTAAATTTAAAAATTCAGACATTTTGAAGTAGTGGAGGAATAGGAAATTTAGTGCCTGCAATCCCAATTGGAAAGTCAACAGAGGTAAGTAAGAGCTTACCAGATTACCAGATAGTCCCAGCCTCACCTGCCCCCACATCACCCATTTTTGCTTGACCCTGAAGGTGGTTTGGGTTTTGGATCTGGTATCTAATGTCCTACATACATCATGGTCACGTAATTACTAGAAACCCTGCCCTCCCGGACTGCTGTTACTACTAAATCTTTGACTATGTCTTTACAGATAAATTAGAACAAGAACATACCTTTATATTATTCTTCCATTATGACATGGAAAAATTAAACAATTAAGAGCAAAAACTGAATTTCCTAGATACTAGAAAAAAATCTAGGTGAGTATTTAAAGATATCAAGGTAATGGAAAAAATTATCATTAAAACATTAGAAAGCAAACGAACCAGGATGAAGTAGATGTAACTACTATGACTAAGATTTGTTGACCTTAATTAAAATTCACAAAGGAAAAAATGAAACCCAACTGAAGAATGGACAGACACATTTTCAAGCAATTCAGAGAATAAGTAGAAATGATCAAATAACATATTAAAAGACAATTCATTTTATTAGGAATCCAAAAGATGTGGATTAAAATGAAATTCCTTTTCATCTACCTCATTAATTTATTCACCAAACATGTGTTGAGTGGTCACTGTGCTCCTGACACTATTCAACTTGGCGAATCTTTATTTAAATGGTAATAATTTTAGGATTCAGTAAGATAATTAACATCACATGGTAAAAAACAATTTTATAATGTGCATCAAGAACCATAAAATAGTTACTACCATGAAACCTAGTAATTAAACTTCTTGGAATTTATCCTAGGGAAATAGTCAATGCAGCAGACAAACATTAATGTATGAGGATGTTAATCATAGCATAATTTATAATATCAAAAACATTAGAAACCTAAATGTCTAACAATAAAAGTGATTAAATAAATTATGGAGCAATAAAATGGTGAACAATTATGCAGACATTAAAACTGTGTTTTCAAAGACTATTTAATGACATGGGGAAATGATGATGAAAAAATTTTAACCCTATATTTAAAAATAATTTCACATATCCAATTAAAGTGATCCATTCTTTCTTGCCTTAAGAGCCAGGAGTTATTTTTGCTTTCCACAGGCAAGCTATCTAATACTTCTCTGAATACTGCAAGGCCCATAACATTTCCCATTTCTCCATATGCTTCTCAATTCTAGTAGGTACTGAAATAAACTGTCTCACATGTTCACTGCAGCATTATTCACAATAGCCAAGACATGGAAGCAATGTAGTTGTCTTTAAATCAATGAATGGATAAAGAAGATCCAATATAGATATACAATGGAATCTTATTCAACCATGAGGAAGACAGAGATCTTTCTGTTTGCAACAACCTGGATGAACCCTGAGAGCACTATGTTCAATGAAATAACTAAGATAGAAAAGGACAAATGCTGCATGAGATCACTTATATGTGGAATCTAACATGACAAACTCAGAGAAGCAGAGACAGAGTGGTGTTTACCAGGGTTTGGGAGGTAAGGGAAAACGGAAGTATGGGAGTCAAACTCCCAGTTAAAAGATCAACAAATTCTGAGGATCTAATGTATAGCCCAGTCATTAGAGTTAGTGATATTGTATCATAAACCTGAAAGTTGCAAAAAGAGTTGATCTTAAATGTTCTCAACACAAAAGAAAAATCACAATCATGTGACTAAACTGGGCATTAACTAATGTTTCAAAACAACAAACTTACACCTTAAACTTATACCATATTATGTGTCAATTATATCTTAATAAAACTGGGTAAGAAAATAAAATTAACACAAAATAAAGTCTCATAAAAACAGAACTGCCACATGGAATCAAAGAAACAATGTATGTGTGTTAGTTGCTCAGTGTGTCTGACTCTGTGTGACCCCATGGACTGTAGCCCTCCAGGCTCCTCTGTCCATGGGATTTTTTTTTTTTTTTTTTTTAAGCAAGAATACTGGAGTGGGTAGCCATTCCCTTCTCCAAGGGATCTTCCCAACCCAGGAATCGAACCCAGATCTCCTGCACTGCAGGCGGACTCTTTACCATCTGAACCACCAGGGAAGCCCTGAAAACACAATAGGACTTCATATATGCTAAACTTACCTAAAATACTGAACATTGTTCTAGATTTCATGCAATGCCTGTTTTATAGAAAGACAGGAATAAAGAGAAGGAATAGGAAGAAAGTAGAATATTAAAGAGCAAAACTAGAGCGGAGAGAAGAGGCGGAGATGCATGGGAAGAGCATGTGAAGGACAGAAAATGTAAAAGGACACATAGCTGAATTTTAAGGAAATTACTCTGCATGACACTATGCTATTAGGACTTAAGAAATTCCCCTTTTCAGGTATTGATAGTTCTATGTAGATCAGACAAGACGCTTACAAGAAGCATTATTTGTTTCTGGTAACACCAACCACAGGAAGGGCCAAAAAGGATGTCATGGTAGAAAAAGCAGAACTACCCAACTACCACGAAAAGAATAACAACAAAAATTGAAAGTCTGAGGGCACCAAAATAGACTGTCTGTGCAAAAGATGATTATAGTAAAACAAGGAGGAAGCTGAACCTCAGTTTTGGAATTACTGAACTGTGCAAAGGCAGAAACCAATCTGCACGGTCATCAGCACGACAGAGCCAAACAACTCCACATTCACAATGGATACAGCCAAACCTGGACCCCAGAAAACTCTTGGAGCACAGCTACATGGCTACTTCTGAAGCAAGGCTTACAACCACTGTCTTTGGCATTTGTGCCTCAGTGTGGAGGCTATTTGGACAACAGATTCAGAAGGAAGGAATTCAGCAACCATCTCTGCTTCCTAAGAAACCAGTACAATGTCCTGGCCTAGAGAAAGCCAAGGAAGTCAGTTGAGGAAAGATCAAAAGAGCACGGGTGGGCTCTCTTCTGAGTGAAAACTGAATTTTTCATTAAAGCTAGTGGGAGGAGCCACCCCACAGAGGATACATGCATAAAGTGGCGAGGGAGCAACTTCCTGGGTCATTGTAGGAAAGAGAGCAGGCCGTTGCCTAACCACCCTGTAGGTTACATACACTGTTCTACACATCTTGCACTCCTGCCCTAGACTCCTGTGGACTCCCGTTTCATGTTTGCACTCTTACAATTTAATCACAAGGCCTTAAGGATTCCAGATCTCCTTCCTTCACTCAGTCTGACATTCTCCCTCTTCCTGAAGTCTGATTTTATTTATGTGCCTATATATTGTACCATCGCAGCTCTGCATACTACTGCTTTTCTAACATTTTGGTTTGGGGGAGATTCAGAAACCTCCATTCAGGCCATTTTCACATCCATTATCTCTTTGTTTCAGTAAGCAGTTTTTAGCTCTTCGTTACTTTTGTTTTAACAGGTAGTTCTGAATTCCCACTCGCTGGACAACTCCACCATCATCGTTGAATCTGTTTCTCTCTAAGCACTTTCATAAACTCAAATCCATCAAAATCACTGACATTATGCTGTCTTAATTTTTAACCTCTTTCATAATTTAAATCATTATCTTTCAATCTAAGAGTAGCTTTGTATTCTTTATTCTTATTCTCCACTCTTTTCAACACTCACCTTAACTCGTCTTAAAGATCTGTATTCTTGGGCCTTCCTCGGCTGTCTAGTGGTTAGAACTCTGAGCTCCAATGCAGGGGACACAGGTTTGATTCCTGGGTTAGGGAACTGAGATCCCACATCCCACATGTCATGTGGCATGGCCAAAAAAAAAAACCAAAACACAACAACCCTAATCTCTACTCTTGTATTTAACCTACTTAAAACTGAACTGACCGAATATGGGTCTTTCCTGACTATTTTTATTGTTATTCATAACTGGTAACATGAAATTACATTTTTAAATGTCTTCTCCACGGGTTCGAGGTAATTTATCTCAAACGTCTACTCTTCTGTTTGTCTCAGGGGTGACTTGGCTGGCCGGGTTGTTCACTTCCAACTTGAAAGACACATGGTTAGATCTTGCTCGCATAGCTGCTTGCTCAGGCAGCGGAGTAACCTTTCCAGGCAGAGCGAGACTAGCTTTCAGTCAAAAGAACACAATGGGTGGCTGTACTCCCTGACTTCCTTCTAAAACTGATTACTGCTCACGCTGCTCTTCTCTTTTTTAGTCGTGTTCCTTCCACAATGCCGCAGCTTCTGAAATAACTTCTTGCTCATGTACACGTGCTGTGTCACTCTATTTCTATCTTTGTTGTAGAAGCCAGTATGATTTTAATTCTCAGTTTGTGATTTTTTTCCCCCTCTTTACTCCCATTCACTCTCTGGACAGTCCTTTTCTGGCTTGACTCAGTTGCTGTCACCCAATTTCTTTCTCTCTAAAACCATACCTCTTCCGCATCTTAAATCTCTGTGTTCTATTTTCTTCAGTGTATCTCTTCATCTTAGCTTTCAGTTCCTCAGTACTTAAAATTCTCTCGTCTTCCTAGCTATAAACCCATTTGCCCTGACCTTTTCTGTTCTATATATGAATTTTGCTATACTGTGAGAAGGCTCCCTGATGGCTCAGCAGGTAAAGAATCCACAAATAAGGCAGGAGATGTGCAGGAGATGTGATGCTGGTTTGATCCCTGGGTTGGAAAGATCCCCTGGAGAAGGGAAGCAACCCACTACAGTATTCTTGCTTGAAAAATCCCACCGACAGAGAAGCCTGATGGACTACAGTCCATAGGGTTCCAACAGTTGGACGTGGCTGAGAACATACTGTGAGAGACCTAAAAATCTTCTCAATGGTGCAAACTATATTATAAAATTATTGCAGCTTCTTGTATAATATCTTTTAGAATTTGACTCCTTTCTGAATTTTTTGTAAAAATTATACTAAGGTTACATACCTTAGGCAGTTCTGTATGAGGACAGAGATGGGTAAGAATCGTCTAAACAGGAAATTTTTAATACCTTAAACTTACACAGTGCTGTATGTCTATTACATCTCAATAAAACTGGAAAAATTTTAAAAATAGAAAGTTAATCTATTCAGAATCTTATTTATATCTACCAATGTTTCTTCAATTACTTGATAAGATATACAGGGAAGTAGGAAAAGGTAGAGATTGTCAATGGGGGAAAATGACTAGCAAGACAGTCTAGAAATTTAGACTTTATTCTGTAAAAAGGTGAGAGCTATATAGATAATAGCTATATGATGTGAAGAACTGACTCCTTGGAAAAGACCCTGATGCTGGGAAAGATTGAAGGCAGGAGGAGAAGGGGATGACAGAGGATGAGATGGTTGGATGGCATCACCAACTCGACGGACATGAGTTTGAGCAAGCTCCGGGAGCTGGTGATGGACAGGGAAGCCTGGCATGCTGCAGTCCATGGAGTTGCAAACAGTTGAACATGACTGAACAACTGAACTGAATTGATATAGTCAAATGGACATACGTACATCTCAATTTTTTAACTTCTAAAACAACTCTGCATTAGAAGATGCAAGTTTAAAGTGGATCTTCAGGTTAAAAGAACTAAATGTGTCAAATAACACTAACCAAGCACCTGTTTTCATACTAACACAAAATAGAAATGGTTTTCCTTTGAAAAAATGTGAATTTAGCTTCATATTTTTTAGAAGTCCAGTAAAAACAGTTAGAAGCTGTCACTTTACAGGTTCTGCAGGAAATACGCTAGCCTATAATTCAAAGAGGCCAGAAGTTTGTTTAGACCTGAATGCATCTCTTCCTTTACACTCTCTGTCTTCTCAGGAGCCTCTCTGTCCTCTATGCTTCCAGACTTCCATCTGTTGCCATGGATACCTATTCCTCAGGCTCGGACATGGGATTCTCTCCCCCTTGCTGGCCCAGTTTTTGGTACCAAGTACTGTTTTCTTGCGGAACAGCTCTGACCACAGCCCTAGGGGCATTCTGGGAGCTTTTTCTTCTCTTGACTCAGAGCAAGGGATACAAGCACTGAATAAATGGAAGGACCAGATCTTGAAAGTATTGACAGCAAGCCATGACATAAGATGAGACTGATAAGATTAGCAAAACAATACAAAGATTAAAAAAATGTGATACCTGATGGGCCAGGATATAGATATTGTGTCCAACATCCTTTGGGGAAACATCATCATCTCCACCCTCATCATCCCCATGATCGCATTCCAATCCTTGGTTATAGGCATTCTTCATCACATCCACCTATCAAAAAACCAATAGGAACATCAAGACTTGAAATGCCACAAACAATGAGCATTTGCCTCATTTATGGGGTATAATAAAAAACTGGAATGCCTCCTAAGACTTGAAAAATATACAAGAATTCTAAGTGAAAATGGCATTGGAAACCTTCTTCATTTAAATGATTATGGAATTATTTTCCTACAAAATTCTCTGTTTTCCTTAGAAATTTTGGCTTTTATTTTTGAAAGTTGACAGTGCTAAAGTTCCCATGAATTAGGAGACTTTGGAACCCTGATAAGCATCCGTTATTTATCAAGGGTCCACTAATCACAAGAACACATGGGGCTGGACAGACACCATCCTCTGCCTGAGGACCCAGTGGTGGACATGACAGAGTTTCTGCCCACAGGGAGCTTACCATCCAGTGGAAGAGTCAGCAAGAGGCCAGCCTAACAGTCCTGTCTGCAGCAGGAGTAAGTGTGAAGCACTCAGTAAGCACAGGCAGGCGCATTAATTCAGGCAGGAGGTTGAGGATGGGCCACAAGGGGGAAGCGGATGATGGGACAATAGTGTTGTAGATAAAGGAAATGATATTTTCAAAGGACCATTGTGCAGAGTTGCTGTTGAATGAAAACATAACTCACCACCTGCATTTAACTATGAGGATGAGGAAGTGTCTTGCTCTTCCTAGCCCACTGCCTTGCAGATACTATGCTGTCATTAAATATACGTTAAATCAAACTGCACCTTATCTTTCTCTTTATCTGCATTCTTCCATTCTGTTCCTTACTATTAAAGAGAGCAAAAGAGGTCCTTCATACGTCATATTTCCCTACCCTCCCTGCCTCTCTGCTCTTCTTCCAACCTTCCACGTTTTCTGTTAACATTACACATTACTTCCCTATCCCTTCCCTGTACCTATTAGTTTGTTTTAATATTTAGCAAATGCTCTTTCACATCAATGAACTTATCTTGCTTACACATTAAAAGTATCTTCATAGAGTTGCCCATAGCACCAACAGGGGTACTCAAACAACTAGGACTTAGTTATTAGGGGACTGGCTATACAGTTTGAGAATGTTCTCAGTGCTTTTGAAACTCAGTGCTGTTAAAGCATGCTGATATTTCTTCATAATTCCCATGTCACAGTGAGGAGGAACATATAACCTCTCCAATAGGAAGACAACACTAATGATCTCTGGGGATTTCCCATCAGGTCTCCATGCAATTTTCTCCAGGCTGAACACTGGGTCATGTTTCACTAAGGACAACTGCAAAAGATACTTATTTTGCTTTTATTTTCAGAAAGAGGTGTAAATATAATTTTTGAGGGGTACAAACATTTTTATTTATCTTCCTCACATGTATCCTAATACACAAACTAAAGCAAACATTTTTTGGGGGGCAAAAATAATTTGCAGATAGTTCAGTCAAGTGTAACAAGCTGGTTAAGAAAAGTATTTAGAGTGGACAAACCAATTAAGTCATAAGGACCCAAATCACACAGGCCTTTGCATTCATAAGCCTTCTGAGGTATCAGTAATGGCAGGTCGTGATGTGCCATCATGTCTTGGCAGAGCAGGGAAAGCCTTAGACTTTTCCCCTGACATGTATACTACACACTGTCCCTTTTAGGTTACACTTTATTAACAGGACTTTCAAAAGTGCTCTTACCAGTTCTCTGGGTCTCATGTTGAAAAGAATCCTTTCTGCATTCTCGCTGTCATGCCTGCTTTCCATGATGGCCAGCAAAAGCTTGGAGGCATTGTTCTAAAGATACACATTGAGTTGATGCACATGAAAAGTCTATTTCATGGATTAAGGATCCCCTGCATGTGTTTCAATTGAGATTATCAGGGCTATTTTTCAAATCAAGCACAATTGTAAACTCCTACTTTTCAGTTCGCTTATTAACATTTTAAAAGAGAATGTTTTATTTTATTGTCAACACAAAGATAAAAGCAATGAATCATTCAAGATATGTTACAAAGGAAATTTTAAATATTGCTATAAAGGCATTTTAAACACATGACTTTATATATGATACATTAAAATATAATCATATCTTCCTTCACTATTTCCTAATTAGGCCTTTTTATGAAGACAATCTAACAAGACAGTAAGGTGAACCAGTATCAATGGCATATTTTACAAAAATGGCATATAGTTCATTAGAATTTAGCACAATTGTTTTTAACATGAAACACCAACTCATAGCAAATCAAAATCTTAAACAAATTGGATCAATGATTAGTGNAAACAACTATAAAAATACCATTTCTATCCTTCTTGGCCATCAATTTACTTATAAAAGGTAAACTTTATATTCTGTGATATTGGATCAACCCTATGTTTACGGAAAAATTTTAAATAAGCAGTGTTTTTAGTTCTAACACCTAACACATACAGTCTTTAATAATTCATCTCAATTGAATATAATATCTTTTTATTTGGAACTATATAGTTTCTTGTGTATATTCACTTATTTATTTCCATTTGAACAAATAGTTGAAGAAATTTTTTTCAAAATGCCATTGTGCTCCTGACTTCTGATAAATGGAACTGCTATAAAGTACGCACATGATTTAAGCTAAAGCAACTTATCAAAGGGGGCTTCCCTGGTGGCTCAGCAGTAAAGAATCTGCCTGTAATGCAGGAGATACTGGTTCGGACCCTGGGTCAGAAAGACCCCAGGGAGAAGGAAATGGCAACCCATTCCAGTATTCTTGTCTGGAAAATCCCATAGACAGAGAACATGGGGTTGCAAAAGAGTCAGACACGACTTAGCAACTAAACAAAAACTTCTCAAAGGGAGCTTGAAAATGGCTTACCGTATTGGGGAAAAAATTAAAATTCTAATATAAAAGAAAACAACTTTTAGAAAATAGACATAAAACAAAAATGGAGCCCTCTTTTACTATAGTTTCATTAATTGTGACTTGTGAGATAGAATTCTATGGCATTGAAGCATATATACTATTATGTAAGAAACGAATCACCAGTCTATGTTTGATACAGGATGCAGGATGCTTGGGGCTGGTGTACGGGGATGATCCAGAGAGACGTTGTGGGGTGGGAGGTGGGAGGGGGATTCAGGATTGGGAGCTTGTGTACACCTGTGGTGGATTCATGTCGATGTATGGCAAACCCAATAGAGTATTAAGTCCAATTAAAAAAAAAAAAAAAGAAAAAAAAAACATATGGCATAGTGAATGTTCAGCATCTTATGTTCCTCTGTATAATGAAAAATAGAAAAGAAAAGCAGTGAAACAAAATGACTGCTTAAAAACACTTCCAGTAAGGTATCCTCAAGTCCTATTTGACACTTTCTCAGGAATTCAGTGCTCATGCCTTTACTATCCCTTTTTGCCAATTCATTACTTGAAAATATGATAATACTTTGCTTTTTAGAAGACCTACTTGAACATTTCAAGTCAACTCTGAAAGTGAGTTTTATATAGAGAATGTCACTTTCCCCTTCCCCCCAGTGGGTTTATTTTACCTTTAGTTGGAGCACCAGGTCCATTCGATATTTACCAAGAGGGTTTATGTCATTTAGAATCAAAGCAATGATGATATCAATTCCATTAGATTCATGAGTAGCAATACATGTCTAGAAAACAAAATATTTTAAACATAACAGTCTATTTACAACATAACAGCACTAGAGGCCATGACATAAAATAACAGAATCACCTTAGCTTTTTGACCTTTAAAATACAATTAAGATTTAACTTTGAGATTAAGTCTAATATAGGTCAAAGATTTAACTTTACATATTCTTTTATATAGAGTCTATTATTTGATTAGTGTTAATTAAATGACTTGTATGAAGAACACAGAGAAAGACACTGTATGAAACAGGTATCTTTTCAGGTGAACCATTTTTGTAGAATTTCAAAAAACGGTGGTTAAGTAAAACACTTGGTCTATACATTTTTATATGTCCTTCATTACAGAAATTCTTTAAATTTCGAATTTTATGATCTGATCAATTTTAAGAGAATATTCCTATTTATAAAACCTTATGCCCAAGGTTTGTAAGTCAACTTTATCTGTAATGATGTGGCATCTTCATTTCTCTGTTATTTAATGCTAAATGAGTAACAATCTATGCTGTTGACTGTGCTGGGAATACAGTCACCTCCTGATATTTCAGACATCGTGTCAATTATGCTGGTTGAGGGAAAAGGTCAGCAGGTTCCTTAAATTTAAGCAATTTATAGAGGAATCTGACTTGGGAAAAGTTTATAAAGTACCCTGAGAGATAAATGTCAGTATTTTGAAGGTTAGGGCCTACCGTGCTAGGACTCTGAATTTAATTCATTTTATACAACTTGAAAATCGGAAACTCATGAGTTGGAATTTGCGGAACTACATCTTACCATGCAGCACCCAGAGTCAAAGGGGTTTGAAAAACTGAAACCCAGGTAATATAAACGAGAAAGAGTAAAATCAAGGTAATTCTGAAAGGACTGTTATTTTTCAGGATGGGCTTCATTTCTCTCTTCACACAAGGAAATTTTTACTCCCCTGACACCAAGGAGAAGTATCTTCCATTCATCTACACTTCCTGAGGTTCTTCTGATCATGACAATAGTTGCTAAACTTAGAGGAAATCAATTTGCAGATAATTTCTGAAATTTGCTAGCAATTTTCCTTCCATCCACATATTTCTAGAGCACGGGGTTCATAGTAAGCTTATTTTTAGAGTATATGGGATTCATGCTATATTATTATTAATTTCTGTTTTTAGCTAACTTGATTTAGTAACTTTCAAAACTCAAGTTTCATTTTCTTAAAAAACCCAGAGTGGAGAATACATGCTTTATATTATAGATTTATGTGATTTTAACCAGCAACAAAATGAAATCTTTGAATCTGCATATACTTCCTTAACTTAAAATCACTGGTTAGATTTTGTTATATTATTGCCCTAGAAGAGTGAAATATAATACAGAGCAAAATCCACAAACTCTTTCACCATGTCACATGCATATTACAGGGGGTAAACATCCTTATAACAAATTATTTATGCCAATAACTGTCATGTTTTTGTTCTACATACCTATGTATGTAAATGTATGTGTGTACTTTATACATATATGTCATATAATTTGCAAAAGAAAAGCAATTACTTTTCAACATTTCTTTCCTGTATCAAGCACTGACATTTGGTCTCAGTGGTTTCTTTAAAATTTATACCCAGAAATGTTTGTGATTTGAAAATTCTTCCTTCCAGGGTGGATCCACGCTTGTGACTGTAGCTCCATAACACCTGTGTGGATGTGGAGTCAATAAACTCCAGGCTTTTCCCGCCCTTTACAAACCCAAGTATTCCATCTTCTACTCCCTCTCTACATCTGTGATATCCAAAAATGGAATCAGACACAAACACTCTGGAAGAGGGAGTCGACACTTTGCCCTGGAAAATGTTATACAGTCGAAAGCACACTCTGCTTAGACTCAACCACAAGTCCTGAGTTTTAAGAATGACCCTACAACTTACGAGATTCCATTACTCTGGGACCCTGAACATCACTTAATTTCTGAGTCACAATCTAGCTATCAGCAAAATGGGAACAATATAATGTATTTGCTACATTTACTGTCAATATAAAGATGGTAATATACACAACCCACTGCAGTGGACCTGAAGAAGCCAAGGGGAGCCGATGCCACAAATCCTGGAGAGACTGACTAAAGAGGAAAACTGATCAATGATGAAAAAATATATTGTACTCTGATTTTTATCTCAGATGTTTTCATGGGAATGTCCTTTTACAGTGAAATTAAATTAAAATATGGCATAGTATTTGCTAGTCCATAATTCAGTCTTTGTATGCATTGTTAGGAAAGTAAAAATATCTGGCAAAGTAAAAGAAAGATCTTTCAAATGCACACAAAGCTTGGCTCTTTCACCAAGTTGATCCTTTGGCTAACTGGTCAGAATAATTTTCATGGAGGGCTGCTTTCAGTTACCTGATTTTCATGGCATGGACCTTGGCAATACTCAGTCAAGCTCTCCAGAGTCTGGTTGACCAGCACTACATTCTTCTCGTTGATGTAGAGACCCAAGAGTCCCAGGCCCCCTGTTGTACTTCCACAAATGCAGTCCAAAAACTGAAGGGTCTCACAGACAAGGTTGTAATTGGTTTTATTGTTTTGATTCCTCAGGAAGTGCTAAACACACAAAAAATATACCCAAGGCATTAAAAAAAAATCACTCTGCTAAATGTTTTCAATTTTCTTTCTGTGGGTGTTTCTTCAACTCAAGAGGATCCCCATGGCAATGTGGAACAGACCTGCTCTTTTTTTTATTTTTTTCAGATTTTATTTTATTTTTTTTTACTTTATTTTACTTTATAATACTCTATTGGCTTTGCCATACATCGAAATGAACCCACCACAGGTGTACACGAGCTCCTTATTACTTTACAATATTGTATTGGTTTTGCATACATCAACATGAATCTGACACGGGTGTACACATGTTCCCAATACTGAATCCCCCTCCCATCTGCCTCCCCATACCATCTCTCTGGGTCATCCCAGTGCACCAGCCCCAAGCATCCTGTTTCCTGCATTGAACCTAGACTGGCGATTCGTTTCTTATATGATATTAGTCCATGGGGTTGCGAAGAGTCGGACACGACTGAATGACTTCACTTTCACTTCACTTTCATGCATTGGAGAAGGAAATGGCAACCCACTCCAGTGTTCTTGCCTGGAGAACCCCAGGGATGGGGGAGCCTGGTGGCCTGCCGTCTATGGGGTCACACAAAGTTGGACAAAACTGAAGCAACTTAGCAGCAGCAGCAGCACCAGCATACATGTTTCAGTGCCATTCTCCCAAATCATCTCTGCTCTTTATAAGGAAGTATTCACATTTATTACATTTCTCTTGGGATTAAGAAAAGAGATATTTTTTTCAAGCATCTATATTTATCAATACAGTTCATAAAAAACACTTCTCAGTTTTTAATCATTATCTTAAAACTATATACAAAGGGCAAAAATAATTAAGTAGCAGGCAAGGAGAAAAGAAAAAGGAAACCAGAAGTTAATCAGGGAAAGAAGCAATCGAATAGTCAGCTAAGCAATCCTTTATACATAGTGAAGCTTCAAATGATACAATCACTATGAAGGGCAACTTAGAGGGCCTGTCAATATTTTGAGTAACAGACAACTACAAAGAGATCCAGAGCATACTGCTTGTAACAGCCTCAACTGAAAATCACATCATACCAAACACAATGGGACTAATTTAATAAATAATTGTATATCCAAACACTGGAATACTTAGAAGCTATAAGAATGAGGTACTTCAGGGGGCTTTCCTGGTGATTCAATCATTGGGAATCTTCCCTGCCGTGCAAGAGATGCAGGTTTGAGCCCTGGTCAGGGAAGTAAGATCCCACATGCAGTGGAGTAATGAAGCCCACATAGCCTGTATGCTCCAGAGCCTGCCCATCACAACTAAAAGATCTCATATGATACAGTGAAGATCTTGAGTGTGCAACTAGGACTCAATGCAGCCAAATAAATAAATAACTACTTAAAGAAAAAGAAGGACATACTTCAATATGTACTGACATAAACACAATTTAGTAATAACTTAGACCTTTTAGAACTAACACCCAAAAAAGATGTCCTTTTCATTATAGGGGACTGGAATGCAAAAGTAGGAAGTCAAGAAACACCTGAGGTAACAGGCAAATTTGGCCTTGGAATGCGGAATGAAGCAGGGCAAAGACTAATAGAGCTTTGCCAAGAAAATGCACTGGTCATAGCAAACACCCTCTTCCAACAACACAAGAGAAGACTCTACACATGGACATCACCAGATGGTTGACACCAAAATCATATTGATTATATTCTCTGCAGCAAAAGATGGAGAAGCTCTATATAGTCAGCAAAAACAAGACCAGGAGCTGACTGTGGCTCAGATCATGAACTCCTTATTACCAAATTCAGACTTAAACTGAAGAAAGTAGGGAAAACCACTAGACCATTCAGGTATGACCTAAATCAAATCCCTTATGATTATACAGTGGAAGTGAGAAATAGATTTAAGGGCCTAGATCTGATAGATAGAGTGCCCAATGAACTATGGAATGAGGTTCATGACGTTGTACAGGAGACAGGGATCAAGACCATCCCCATTGAAAAGAAACACAAAAAAGCAAAATGGCTGTCTGGGGAGGCCTTACAAATAGCTGTGAAAAGAAGAGAGG
>SJYV01051512.1:867069-878764 GCA_006410875.1 Neotragus pygmaeus | reverse complement strand
TTCTTTGGAAGGAATGATGCTAAAGCTCAAACTCCAGTACTTTGGCCACCTCATGAGAAGAGTTGACTCGTTGGAAAAGACTCTGATGCAGGGAGGGATTGGGGGCAGGAGGAGAAGGGAACAACAGAGGATGAGATGGCTGGATGGCATCACTGACTTTAAGGATGTGAGTTTGAGTGAACTCCGAGAGATGGTGATAAACAGGGAGGCCGCACGTGCTGTGATTTATGGGGTGGCAAAGAATCGGACATGACTGAGCGACTGAACTGAACTGAACTTAGTAATAATTAATCTACTAACTTTTGTTATTCAGTCACTAGGTCATGTCCAAGTCTTTGAGACACCATGGACTACAGCGCAACAGGCTTCACTGCCTTCACCATCTTCCAGAGCTTGCTCAAACTCATGTCCGTTGAGTTGGTGATGCCATCCAACCATCTCATCCTCTGTCATCCCCTTCTCCTGCCCTCAATCTTTCCCAGCAGAGGGGTCTTTTCCAGTGAGCTGGCTCTTTCCATCAGGTGGCCAGAGAAGTAGCATTTCAGCACCAGTTCTTCCCATGAATATTCAGGATTGATTTTCTTTTGGATTGATTGTTTTGATTTCCTTGCTGTCCAAGTGTTCTCAAGAGTCTTCTCCAATACTACAGTGCAAAAGCATCAATTCTTTGGCACTCAGCTTTCTTTATGGTCCAACTCTCACATCCATACATGACTACTGGCAAAACCATAGCTTTGACTAGAAGGACCTTTGTTGGCAAAGGGATGTCTCCGCTTCTTAAGATACTTTGTAGGTTTGTCATAGCTTTTCTTCCAAAGAGAAAGCATCTTTTAATTTCAGGGATGCAGTCACCGTTCAGTGATTTTAGAGTCCAAGAAAATAAAGTATGTCACTGTTTCCTTTCCCCCTCATCTATTTGCCATGAAATAATGAGACCAGATGCCATGATCTTAATTTTTGAATGTTGAGTTTTAAGCCAGCTTTTTCACTCTCTTCTATCACTCTCATCAAGATGCTCTTTAGTTCCTCTTTGCTTTCTGCCATTAGCGTGCATATCATGTGCATATCTGAGGTAGCTAATATTTCTCTTGGCAATCTTGATTTCAGCTTGTGAGTCATCCAGCCCAGTACATCCCATGATGTTCTCTGATGTAAGTTAAATAACTAGGGTGGCAATATACAGCCTTGACGTATTCCTTTCCCAATTCTGAACCAATCTGTTGTTCCATGTAAGGGTCTAACTGCTGCTTCTTGATCTGCATGCAGGATTCTCAGGAAGCAGGTAAAATGGTCTTTTATTCCCACTTTTTAAACAATTTTCCACAGTTTGCTGTGATCCATAGAGTCAAAGGCTTTAGCACAGTCAATGAAACGGAAGTAGATGTTGGTTTTTGTTTTTTGAATTCCCTTGCTTTTTCTATGATCTAACAGATGTTTGCAATTTGATAAGATAACTACTAAAGGGCTTCCCAGGTAATGCTAGTGGTAAAGAATCCACCTGCCAATGCAGGAGACGCAAGAGACATGGGTTCAGTCCTTGGGTCAGGAAGATTCCCTGGAGGAGGAAATGTCACCCCACTCCAGTATTCTTGTTTGGAAAATTGTATGGGCAGAGGAGCCTGCTGGGCTACAGTCCATCGGGCCACAAAGAGTCAGATACAAGTTGGCAACTGAGCACACACACACACGGGATTAACAAACACACACTACCATATATAAAATAGGTCTTCCCTGGTGGTTCAGATGGTAAAGAATCTGCCTGCAATGTGGAAGACCCAGGTTTGATCCTTGGGTCAGTAAGATGGTCTGGAGAAGGGAATGGGTACCCTTTCCAGTATTCTTGCCTGGAGAATTCCATGGAAGACGAGCCTGCTGGGCAATAGTCCAAGGAGTCACGAAGTGCAGGGAGCCAGTGTGAAGAATCCCGCCCATGGTCATGAGGAAGGAAGCCTGACAATACGCAAAGGTGGGATCAAGCCTCAGGGGTCCCCCTGGACATTCTTGAGCATCTACCACAGAGTCTGCCTACCTTACTGCATTATGCTTTCACCTACACTTCTGACATTAGGGGGGGCTAACCCCCACCACCTCTCTCTGCAAAGCAGTTAACTCAGAGCTCCAGTTAATACATCTCCTGAGCATAATAGGAGTGTTTCAGTCCAAAAACTCCTCTGATGGCTCTCTAGCCTGCCTGACAGGTTTGTCTGGCCACATGTGATTGTTCACAGCCTCCCAACCGTGAGAGGCACGAGCTGCCATAAACTTTCTAAATACAGATTCTTTTGAGAAGCTAGAAAATTATCAGTATAGTATTAGCGAGTTAATTAGAATTTATACTGGTGGAGGGTTTCATTGTTGAGCCAATATTTGCTGCTAAGCCTCCATATCCCTTGCCCTTTATATACACTAAATGATATAACTAGCATATAGGAGAAATAAGTATTAACCTTGATATTAATCACGTTAGACCTTAGGCTAAGTAAATTATTTTCTTGATTATAGCCCACTGCACCTTTGCCCTGTAGGAATGCAACTTTATCTGGTGCCTTCGGAAGGTGGTGCCCGACTTAAGAAAAATCACCTTTGAAGAAAATAGGTTTTCTAGTCGACTAATCATCATCAGAAAGGGTCACAAAATGTTAGCAGGCCTCTTGGTCAGAAGATGATGTAAATCACCTGAGAACTTTGTATAATGGAAGGAATGCAGAAAGAAAGCATGGTTTCAATAAGGGTCAGGACTGCTGAACCTGTGTGAATTTGTATTTTCCATTTATCTCTATGTATGACTTAAAGTATAAAAGCGGCCCTGGAAAATAAAGAAATGGACCAGTTCCTGGAAAGACTGGTTTCCCTCGTGTTGTCCTTTCTCGTTCTCTTCTTTCCTGAATTTCCATCTGGAGCACGGAGGCTCGCTGGACATACTAATTTTGCCTGGGCTTCTAAGATCCGAAAGGGGAGGCACTTTCTGTCTCCGCTCCTTCGGGAGACCGGGAAGATGCCTGTGGCCTACGTAGGTGGTGCAAACCCCTTGTCTAGGGGTTTTATTGGTTTTCCGCGTGAACCAAGTTATTCAGCATCTTTTCTCCACTAATTTTCCTACTACATTATTCTTCCCTAATCTCTCTTTATATCTCTAATTAAATAATTCTTTCCTAATCGCCGACTCCGTCCCCGCTTTGAATTACCCTGGATCCACTGGGGCTGGACCCCAGCAACAAAGAGTCGGATATGACTGGGAAACTAACACTTTCATTTTCACATATAAAAATAGGTATATGTTAAGGATTTACAGTATAGCACTAGAAACTATTCAATATCTTGTAATAATCATTAATGGAAAATAATTTTAAAAGATATGTGTGCGTGCGTGTGTGTGTATGTATATAGATATATATACATATATAAAATGTAATCATTTTGTTGTAGTCCTGACACTAACACAATATTGTAAATCAACTAAACTTCAAAAGCAAGAAANGTCTCTGTCCAATTTCAGATAATTCTCCTTCACAGTAACTCAAGCTTCTGATGTTTGCCTTCACAAGCAAACTCCAGGTCTTTTTCAAGGTAAGGAGCTAATATTTATTGTGATATTTAGGCACTTAACCATTTAATACATTTAAAGTTACTCTGCCAAAATTAAGTTCCCATCTTTTTCTTTTTTTAAACTGTGTCATTGGTGATTTTGAATGTTGTGGCTTTAACTCCATTTCTACCATAAGCCTGGGGTTTTTTAATGCATGATTCTGGATAGCACAGTGATTTTCAGAACACATATGTTGTGTTATAATGGAACTGACTGTACTTTCTTCTGTCTGAAAACAAGAAAACACACACAGTGATCAAATCAAACCCCTGAGCACTAGGACTGATTCATAATGTCCTTCTGGTGTACAGGACGCTCCTCATTATTTATTAATTTATTTTTCATCCATCCATCCTTCTATCCATTTATTTATTCTAAAAATGTTTATCAAGTCAAGTCCTCAAATAAACCCTGGTGAAACAGCAGAGAACAAAATTAGGTTCTTAGGAGTCTTAGTGAAAGTGAAAGTTGCTCAGTCGGGTCAAACTCTTTGTGACCCCATGGACTATACAGTCCGTGGAATTCTCTAGGCCAGAATACTGGAACGGATAGCCTTTCCCTTCTCCAGGGGATCTTCCCAACCCAGTGATCGATCCCAGGTCTCCTGCATTGCAGGTGGATTCTTTACCAGCTAAGCCACAAGGGAAGCCCATAGGAGTCTTAGCATTGGTAGAAAATAATAATATATAAATTAAAGAATATATATGATAGTTGCAATGGACCAAATGCTTATGCCTCTCCTCCAGATTCTACACTGAAATCCTAGCCCCGTGTGATGGGATGTGGAAGTAGGGCTTTGGGGAGGTGATTAGGTCATGAGAGTGGAGCCTTCATGAATGGGATTAGCACCCTTATAAAGGAGACCCTGAAAAACCCCTTTCTTCCATCAAGTGAGGACACAGTGAGAAGATGACCATCTATGAATCAGGAAACAGTACTTTACTAGACAATGAACCTGTCAGCACCTTAATCTTGGACTTCCCAGCCTCCAGAAACACGAGAAATTAATTTCTGTTGCTGTGAGCCACCTGGGCTATGGAATTGTGTTGTGGCAGCCCAAGGTGACTCAGTCTTTCAATAATACTCTCTTCTGTAGGCTTACTATGTTCCGGGCACTGTAGTCAGCACTTGAAATAGATTTTATCTCATCCTTTCGATACTTTGCAGTCTTTGGCAGGTGTTACCATTAAGCAGGGTGGGCTTTATTACTCTCCCCACTTTACAGATGAGGTTCCTGAGACGTAGCAGTAGGTGATACCAGCTCATGGGGGTGCCACCTCAGTTCTAGTAGAGCCTGGTCAGGATGGGAGAGCCCCTGGTGTTCACAGCCCTTGGTGTGCACTGAGCAAGGAGGGGCTGGGCGGATCACTCAGAATGACTCTGGGCCTCCTCCTCCCAACATCTGTCTCAGAGACACCCTGGAAGCCGGGAGGGAGTGAAGGGGCATTTGATCTTTGCTAACCAAAGCTCTGGGTTATAGTGTTTTTCTTCTTCCTCCCCACCAACCTTTCGACTATATCACACACACACACACACACACACACACACACACACACGCTCACACACTTCATGAGCTCTTGACAG
This sequence comes from Neotragus pygmaeus, assembly GCA_006410875.1. NCBI lineage: Eukaryota > Metazoa > Chordata > Mammalia > Artiodactyla > Bovidae > Neotragus > Neotragus pygmaeus. The sequence goes on along the minus strand of SJYV01051512.1, from coordinate 873,594 downwards.
CTACTCTGCTCAAATTCCCAAGAGGCATAGCACACAGGAAGTTCCAGCCTACATGGAAGAAGGATCTTGGAACTAGGAAGGCAGAACCCANATATATATATATATATATTACCTCATTAAAAAAATGCACTTAATTCCTTTTCTTACATATAATTCTTAGATAAGTCAAAATGTCCTAATCTGCTTCGTCAGCCTGAAATTTCCCTGAGCAAATGAGAATTTCTGGAATGTTCTGCTTCACTGAGTAATTTGCAAAGTTCTGCTTCCCAGGTGGTTCAGTGGTAAAGAACCTGTCTGCCAATGCAAGAGACTTGGGTTCAATCTGTGGATCAGGAAGATTCCCCTGGAGAAGAAAAAGGCAACTCATGCCAGTATTCTTGCCTGACAAATCCCATGGACAGAGGAGTCTGGCAGGCTACCGTCCACGGGGTTGCAAGAGTCTAACATGACTTTGTGACTACACAACAACAGTGTAGTTACTACAGTAAATCAAAAAGTTTATAAGGAAAATGTGATACAAAGTTGTTGTGGGTTTTTTTTTTCTTTTTGAGATAGTCATGAGAAACTTAAAGAAAAATCATTACTTGGGTTTCCAAGACAAAGAAGTAAGAAATACAAAATAACCAAATGTAACCAACGATAATGATGGTAAGCAGGTACCTGAGTTTGTGTGTTTCCTCCTTCCAGCAAGGCAATGCCAAGTAAGATGCCTTCTGAAAAAATTCTGTCATTTTTGGTATTCACTATAACATCGATGACAAGTTCAGATGCACCTTCTTTATCCAGGAGACACTGAATATCTGACATGGATATCCCCATCTTATCTGAATCTTGCCCAGAAAAGCTTCCTGTGATTAGGAAAAATAAATAAGTAAACCTTTGTCAAAAGGCACAATTAATTCTAAAGCTCAAATTTGTTTCATGAACCTAAAATCATACAAAGGGTTTTTAATGTGCTTTATACTTATTTTTCCAGTTTTATTGAGATATAATTGATATATAACATTGTATAAGTTTAAGGTGTACAACATTAACAATTTCATATATGTATATACTGCAAAATGATGACTACAATAAGATTAAATTCATCGTCTCATAAAGTTAATTTGTATTCCTTGTGATGAGAACTTTTCGGACCTATTTTCTTAGCAACTTTCAAATATGCAATACAGTATTGTTACCAACAGTCATCATGTTGTATATTACAGTCCCCAAATTTCTTTTTTTTAACTAAAAGTTTGTTCCTTTTGACCACTTTCACTTAATTTCTCTACTCCCCACTCTCTGCATGTGGCAACCACAAATCTGATCTCTGTTTCTGAGTTTGGCATTTTTAGATTACATATATAACTGATTATTTCACTTAGCATAATGCCCTTGAGGTCTATCCTAGATGATACAAATGGCAGGGTTTTCTTTTTGTTATGGCTGATGACGGTGCTTTTTAAATGAATCTTTTCATATTTGTGCTATTTTAAAGTAAAACACTAGGATAACACTGGCACACAGAGATGTTCTTAGAATTTGAAAATAAAGGGAAAAATGATATCTTGCCTCCTCCTTGTGCAGTTTTGCAGTAGGTTCCAGAGAGGTGTCCATTTATAGAGACTCCATAATCACCTTTAAAGTATCGATTCAGGAGGATTTTTCTTAATGTATTACCCTAATAATAAAAAGGATACAAAAAATTTTATTGTTCCTTTTTCTAGTAAAAGGGAAAGTTATCAATACATTAAAATGCCACTTAAAATGCATTTTATCAATGATGTTGAACATGGAAAAACTAACATTGTATAATATTTTCTAAGGCAAAAATCTGCCAATATTTCCCATGAAAATAACAAAAATGTTGCCTCTTTCAGAAATAAAGAATAAATATACAGTATTTTCAATAGAACAATACAGTCACAAACTCTATAAATTTAAAATTGCTTCAAAAGCTGAGGGTCCCAGTGTTGGTAAGAATATTCATGGCGTCTAAAGAAAACACGGATTAATGAATAACCTAAGAATTGAAAAGGAAAAGCCTTCACTTAGATAGGCCCAGTAAAAAGAGCTAGAAAAGTCCTAGGTATACAGAAGGTGCTCAAAAAATCAAGCTTGGTAAGACAGAGTGAATTATATTTAAATTCCAAGAGCTTTATTCAGAAGACAGTGGGCAAAAGATAGTCTATCAAACACACAATTCAAAAATTCCTGTTTTCTACTGTTGATTGCTAATAAAGGTTGACAGGTAGTCATATACTAGTTGGTTGTTTGGATATCCTCTTTTAGAAAGACTTTGTTTACCTGATTTTTTTCAATTAGATTATTTCTTTCGCTATTGACAAAAAGGAGTTCCTTATATATACTAATTTCTAGTCCTTTGTCAGTTATATATGTTGTAAAGCCTTCTTGTTTATTATTCCTCTTTCACCACTTTTCTTTAATGAAAAGAGCTGTTTAATTTTAATGTAGGCACGTTTATCAATGTTTTCCACTAGTCTTGTGTTTTTGCATTTTTGTTAAAAATCCTTTCCAACTTTGGTTTGGAAAGACATTTTCAAATATACTCTTTCTAAAGTTGAAAATTTTGCCTTTCACATTCAGATCTATACTCCAATTTGAATTGAATTTTGTGCCAGGTAAAAGGTAAGATCTTAATTTTTTCCATATTGACATCAATTGTTCCCACATAATTTATTGCAAAACTCATTTTTACTACTTATTGTCAATAAACTTCTATCATATACCAAAATTTTTTGTCTTCAATTTTGTATAGATTACAAGAGATTTTAAAAATAGTATATTTTACAATACAGTTGCTTGCATGAACAGAAGAAATATAGATAACTCCAAATCTTCCATTTTATTGGCTATGATTTGAATAGACAAGAGTACTTTTTAAAGTATTATGTAAGGACTGTAGATTTAAGCTATTTACATTAACATCACAACTGCTACGGTAAGGACATTGTGGTCCAAAAGCTTATGCATTGGCTGCAGATCACGCAGCTAACAGGTGACAGACTAAGACCTGAACTCAGCTCCTGATGGCAAAATGTGGCCATCGCCCCAGGCCATGCCGCACGCCCCCTTCGCATGCCTCCCTTTCCTGCTATGACACGTGATTCCATTGCACCTTCTCTCTCCCATGCTTTGGGTGTCCCTGTTTCTCCAGCCCTTCAGGCTTTGTCCTCACTTCTCCAACTCTTGGCTCCCCACTCCCCATCAGCAACTTCTTCCAGCCCTTGCTTGTACAATCCCTTGGTCAGGTTTCACTGTCAAACGTGTCTCCTCCATCCTTGGCCTGGTTCTCTGGAGTCCCTCCTTCTCTTTCCATTCACATTTCCTTATCTACAGCTGGAGGTTCTACTGGCAACTAAACTCAGCTTTTCACAATGGATTAATTCTTCTCTCTTCAACTTGTTTCTCTCTTAAGTGGAAGAAATTCAACTGGTTTCAAGGCGATCACATCATTCTGGTCTTTTAGGCTCCAATATCCCCCCAACTTGAAAATGATTTATGAAAACCTACCCATTCTACTTTTTCAACTGTTGGTTCCAAGAGTGTCTTCACACATTATGCTGTAACCCAACTGAATTGTGTGATGACTCCTCAACCACAGTTTTCTAGTCTTTCTCTTTGTTCATGTCATATTCTCAGTTTGAAAGCTCCTCTTTCGTCTTACTTATGGACATATCCTTGGAGGAGGACATGGCAACCCACTCCAGTATTCTTGCCTGGAGAACCCTGTGGACAGAGGAGCCTGGCGGGCTACAGTCTATGGAATCGCAAAGAGTCGGACATAACTGAAGTGACTTATCACACAGGCAAAGACATATCTTAACTTCCCTCTTCACTCTACAAATATTCATTAAGAATCAACTGTATTTTAGGCACTATCTTAATTTTATAAGAGATAACCCTCCTCTCAGACACAGGTGCAAAAAACAGACTTTTAGACTCAGTGGGAGAAGGAGAGTGTGGGATGATTTGAGAGAATAACATTGAAACATAGGTAAACATATGTAAAATAGATAACTAGTGACAGTTTGATGTATGATGCAGGGCACCCAAAGTTGGTGCTCTCTCTGTGACAACCCTGAGAGATAGAGTTGGGGATCTTCCTCTACCACGGATCACATTCATATCCCCTGCAGTGGAAGCGCCCACTGCACCCCAAGGAAGTCCCACTCACACTTTCCCCACATCATCCTCTTGTCTACAAGGCGCCCACACCGGGCTAAGAGGGCTCTGGAGAGGGGTGGGCATAAGTCCTCGTGAGTGGGATGGCAGATTGCACAGCGGTCTGACTGCAGCACCAAGCCCCCCAGAGCATGCTGTGTGTGCGGAACCTCTGCTTACAGCAGGGCCTGCACTGAGTGAGGAGCNGGGAGATTCAGGATGGAGGGACACGTGTATACCTATGGCCAATTCATATTGATGTATGGCAAAACCCATCAAAATAATCCTCCAATTGAAATAAATGAAAAAATACAAATAATTTTTAAAAAATATAACCCTCCTCTCAAAGAATTTACAATAAGATCAGTTCCATAAGAGAGGTCCATACTAAGACCTACAGAAGTGCTTCAGGGGGAATGGCTGACACAGAAGAGGTTTCACATGGCAAACTTCTCCTGCTAACTCAGATGATCATCCCAGCAAAGTTGTCGCACGCAGTCAGTGTGGAATAAATGCCCTAAATGTCACAGTGCCAAGAATTCCAACAGATACTCAGAGCCTCACAGTGACTTTTATTTACTGACACTTAAAATTTTTAGAACACACATCTATTATTCCTCCCTATTTCATGCTTTCTTCATCTAAGATTTTTTCATATAGGGGTGCTATGAGTAAAGGTGATGACTAGTTTTAGAAGAGAAAGTGAGTAGGTAAGAGTTTATTCTACCAGTGAAGAGAATTCGACTCTCCCTTGTCAAACCAAAGAGTTGGGCACTTATAAAAGACACAAGAAACTAAAAGTTCTCTTTTTACTTTGAAAAGAAAGCCTTTTGAGTTGAAATAACTTCACCTGGCCAAAGAATGATGCTTCCAAAAGGGTAAGAAAAACAAAATAATACATTTCTTTGGAGTCAAATGGACTTTTCATCATGTATCTCATTACAGGAGAAGGAGATGCTACAAAAGACCTTTGCAGACCCATAAATTACAAGGTTCAAGGTGTAACCTGGGGAGAAAGATGTGGGAACACATTAACTGAAGTAATTTCTTTAAAGGGCAGCCCAGTCTGTCGTACTAATCACGGTTCTCACCTCTACACATGAATGGATTGCTTCTTACTCAAACCCTGTAACATATAGTGGGCCTAGCTGTAATAAATAAAATTGACAAACGTGAAAACCCAGGATTGTTTTTCTTTTTTTAAGGTACGGTGATGCTGCTAAGTCACTTCAGTCGTGTACGACTCTGTGCGATCTCATAGATGGCAGCCCACCAGGCTCCCATGTCCCTGGGATTCTCCAGGCAAGAACACTGGAGTGGGTTGCCATTTCCTTCTCCAATGAATTTAATTAATTAATTACTTTTTTTTGGCTGTGGCAGGCAGGATCTTAGCTCCCCAACCAGGGATCAAAGGTGCTCCCCGGCAGATGAAGTCCAGAGTCTTAACCACTGATTGTCAGGGAAGCCCTAGGACTGTTATTCTTGATATGGCACAAGTCACAGTCACCTCCTGGAAGAGAACTTGTTGTGAATGAAGCCCCAGGTCTATGTGAACGAGCTCCCATTATACTCTCTGTAAGAGCCTTTTAACCCTATTACTCCAAGAACTCAACCAACAGATAGAGAAACAATAGTTTCTTAAAAGGGAACTAGAGTGATCACGATGGTGTGATCACTCACCTAGAGCCAGACATCCTGGAATGTGAAGTCAACTGGGCCTTAGGAAGCATCACTATGAACAAAGCTAGTGGAGGTGATGGAATTCCAGTTGAGCTATTTCAAATCCTGAAAGATGATGCTGTGAAAGTGCTTCACTCAATATGTCAGCAAATTTGAAAAACTCAGCAGTGGCCACAGAACTGGAAAAGGTCAGTTTTCATTCCAATCCCAAAGAAAGGCAATGCCAAAGAACGCTCAAACTAACACACTATTGCACTCATCTCACATGCTAGTAAAGTAATGCTCAAAATACTCCAAGCCAGGCTTCAGCAATAAGTGAACTGTGAAATTCCAGATGTTCAAGCTGGTTTTAGAAAAGGCAGAGGAACCAGAGATCAAATTGCCAACATCTGCTGGATCATGGAAAAAGCAAGAGAGTTCCAGGAAAACATCTATTTCTGCTTTATTGACTATACCAAAGCCTTTGACTGTGTGGATCACAATCAACTGTGGAAAATTCTGAAAGAGATGGGAATACCAGACCACCTGACCTGCCTCTTGAGAAACTGTATGCAGGTCAGGAAGCAACAGTAAGAACTGGACAAGGCACAACAGACTGGTTCCAAACAGGAAAAGGAGTGCATCAAGGCTGTATATTATCACCCTGCTTATTTAACTTATATGCAGAGTACATCATGA